>CM052662.1:126302-208696 GCA_028533165.1 Leontopithecus rosalia
TTTTGTTGCCAATGCTTTTGGTGTTTTGGTCATGAAGTCCTTGCCTACTCCTATGTCCTGAATGGTTTTGCCTAGATTTTCTTCTAGGGTTTTTATGGTGCCTGGTCTTATGTTTAAGTCTTTAATCCATTTCAGAGCCCATTGGATCCTATGGTGAAAAACCAAATATCTCACAATGGAAACTAAAAAAAATACGTGAAAATGCTTTGTGATGTGTGGATTCCCCTCGAACAGTCAAACTTTTGCTTTAATTCTGAAGGTTGCAAACACTCTTCTTGTGGAATCCAAAAAGTGATATAGAGGCCTATGGTGAAAAACCGAGTATTCCACGTTAAAAACAAAAGAGAAGCTATCTGTGAAAATGCTTTGTGATGTGTGCATTTAGCTCATAAACTCAAACCTTTGTTTTCAGCTTTTCCTCATACGTCTCAATAGGATCTAAAATGTTTTTGCTAGATTCTACACAAAGAGTGTTTCTGACCAGCTGAAGAAAAACAAAGGTTCGACTCTGGTTGGAAACACTCTTTTTGTAGAATCTAGCAAAAATATTTTAGATCCTATTGGGACATATGAGGAAAAGCTGAATTCTCCACAATGAAAACTAAAAAAGCTATCTGTGAAATACACTTTGCAACGTGCAGATTCAGCTCATAGTGTAAAGTTTTTTCACACAGAAAGTCTGAAATACCCTTTTTGGAGTATCTAAAATTGGACATTTCAGAGCCTTTAGAGGCCTACCATGCAAAATAGAATATCCTGTCCTATATTTTAAAAAATAAATATCCCAAAATGAAAACTAAAAAGATGTACTGTGAAAATGCTTTGTGATGTGGGATTTGAGCTCATACAGTTCAACCTTTATTTTGATTTTGTACATTGCAAACACTCTTCTTGTCATATCTAAGAAGAAATATAGAGGCCTATGGTGAAAAAAAAATTCCACGTTAAAACCAAGAGAGAAGGTATCTGTGAAAATGCTTTGTGATGTTTGCATTAAGCACACACATCGATCCTTCCATTTTTTCAACTTGTCGGAAACACTCTATTTGTTGAATCTATCAGCAACATTTCAGATCCCTTTGAGACGTATGATGAAAAACCGAATACACCACCATGAAAACTAAAAAGAAGCTATCTGTGAAATATACTTTGTAACGTGCAGATTCAGCTCACAGTGTTAAACTTTTCTTTTCATAAAGAATGTCTGAAATACCCTTTTTGGAGTATCTAAAATTGGACATTTTAGAGCCTTTAGAGGACTATGGCAAAAAACAGAATATCTCGTGTTATGAACTAGAAACAAACGATCTAAAAAAAAAAAAGCTTTGCAATGTGTGGATTAAGTTGACAGTGGTGATCGTTTGTTTTTATTCAGTGGATGGAAGCATTCCGTTTTGTGGAATTTAGAAAAGGACATTTGAAAGCTGTTTGAGGCATATAGGTGAAAAGCCGTATATCCTGTGATAAAAATTAGAAGCAAGATATCTGTGAAAATGCTTTTTGATGTGTGGATTCAGCTCACAGAGATGAACTTTTGTTTTGATTCAGCAAGTTGGGAACACATTTCTTTGTAGAATCTAGAAAAATATTTCGAGGCTCATTGAAGCCTGTCATGTAAAATCAAATATTGAATAATAAAAATCAAAAATAAGCTATTTATGGAAATTCTTTGCAATGTGTGAATTAATGTTACAGAATTTAACCTTTTTTTATTTAGCATGTTGCAAAATCTATTCAGAATCATGAAAATCACATTATAGAGTCCATTAAGGTTTATGGTAAAAAACAGAATATCCAGTGATAAAAACCAGAAACAATATTCGGTGAATGTGCTTCACAATGTGTGGATTCAGCTCACAGATTTGAACATTTGTTTTGATTCAGCAGTTTGAAAACACATTTTGGAGATTTTAGGGTGGGATATTTCAGAGCTGGTAGAGGCCTATGAATCCCATGATAGAAAGTATAAACAAGCTATCTTTACAAATGCTTTGCCATGTTTGCCTCCAGTTCACAGAGTTCAAGAATTGTTTTGATTCAGCAGGTTAAAGAAACTGTTTTTATAGAATCTAAGAAGAAATATTTGAAGGCCCACTGAGGCATATGGTGAAAAACCAAATATCCCATGATAAAAATTGGAAACAAGCTATCTGAGGAAATGCTTTGTGATATGTATATTCAGCCAAAATTTTTGAAGCTTGTTTTGGTTCAGCAGGTTGGAAACCCTGTTTTTGTAGAATCCATGAAGGGGCAATCATACTATAAAAATGCTTTGCAGTATGTAAAGTCAGCCTATTGGTTTGAACTTTTGTTTGGATTCAGCAGGTTGAAAACACTCATTTTTAGAATCTAAGATAATACATTTTGAAGCTTATTGAGGCTTCTAATGAAAGACTGAACATTTTGTGATTAAAAACTAGAAAATATATATGTGTTAAAATGTTTTGGAATGTGTAGATTCAGCTCACAGTGTTTAACATTTGTTTTTATTCAGAAGGTTGGGAACACTCTCTTTGTAAAATATAGGGAATATTATTTCAAAGCCCATGGAGTCTTATGGTTAAAATCCAAATATCCCAGAGTGAAAACTATAAACAAATACTCTGAAAATGGTTTGTGATGTGCAGATTCAGCTCATAGTTGAACCTTGGTTTTGATTCTGGAGGTTGCACTCTTCTTGTGGATTCTAAGATGTGATATAGAGGCCTTTGGTGAAAAACAGAATATTCCACGTTAAACACAAGAGACAAGCTATCCGTGAAAATACTTTGCTATGTGTGCATTAAGCTAACAGAGTTGATCCTTTGTTTATATTCAGCTGGTCAGAGACACTCTTTTTGTAGAATCTAGCAAAAACATTTCACATCCCATTGAGACGTATGATGAAAAGCAGAATTCTCCACAATGAAAACTAATATGAAGCTATCTCTGAAAAACACTTTGCAACGTGCAGATTCAACTCATAGTGTAATTTTTTTATACAGAATGTCTGAAATAGTCTTTGGATAATTTATTAAGTGACATTTCAGAGCCCATAGAGGCCTATGGTGAAAACAAAATATCCCGTGATACAAACTAGAAACAAACAATCTGGGAAAATGTTTTGCAATCTGTGGATTAAGTTAACAGAGGTGAATGTTTGTTTTTATTCAGAAGGTTGGAAGCACTCTTTTTTAGGAATCTAGGAAGAGATATTTGAATGCTCATTGAGGAATATAGGTGAAAAACCAAATATGTTGTGATTAAAATTAGAAACAAGGTATCTGTGAAAATGCTTTTTGATGTGTGGATTCAGCTCACAATGTTGAACAGGTGTTTTGATTTGGAAGTTTGGAAATACTTTCTTTGTAAAATTCAGAAGGAAACATTTCAGAGCCCATTGAGTCCTGAAGCTAAAAACCAAGTATCCCAAAATGAAAACTAAAAAAAAGTACTGTGAAAATTCTTTGTGGTGTGGGGTTTCAGCTCATACAGTCAAACCTTTGTTTTGATCAAGTAGTTTGCAAACACTCTTCTTGTGAAATCTAAGAAGGGATATAGAGGACTTCAGTGAAAAAATCAATATTCCACGTTAAAAACAAGAGAGAAGGTATCTGTGAAAATGCTTTATGATGCTTGCATTAACCACACAAAGTCGATCCTTTGTTTTTATTCAGCTGGTCTAAAATACTCTATTTGTAGAATCTAGCAGCAACATTTCAGATCCCATTGAGACATATGATAAAAACCGAATACAGCACAATGAAAACTAAAAAGAACCTACATGTGAAAAATAATTTGTGACGTGCAGATTCAGCTCACAATGTTGAATATTTGATTTCATAACGAATGTCTGAAATACTCTTTTCGGAGAATCTAAAATGGCACATATCAGAGCCTTTAGAGGCCTACAGTGTAAAACAGAATATCCCGTGGTACAAACTGGAAACAAAATGTCTGGGAAAATGATTTGCAATTTGTGGATTAAGTTCACAGAGGTGATTGCTTGTTTTTATTCAGCAGGTTGGAAGCACTCTTTGTAGAATCTAAAAAAGGATATTTGAATGCTTATTGAGTAATATAGGTGAAAAGCCAAATATCCTGTGATAAAAATTAGAAGCAAGATATCTGGGAAAATGCTTTTTGATGTGTGGATTCAGCTCACAGAGTTAAATTTTGTTTTGATTCAGCAAGTTGGGAACACTTTTCTTTGTAGAATGTAGGAATATATTTTGAAGCTTATTGAAGCTTGTCATGAAAAATCTAATAGTGAATAATAAAAATCAGAAATAAGCTATCTATGAAAATGCTTTGCAAAATGTGAATTAATGTTACAGAATTTAACCATTGGTTTTATTTAGCATGTTGGAAAATTTATGTGGAATTGTGAAAGGGACTTTATAGAGTCCATTATGGCCTATGGTAAAAAACTAAATTTCCAGTGATTAAAAGTATAAACAACCATCTTTTAATATGCTTCACAATGTGTGGATTCAGTTCACAGACTCAAACCTTTGTTTTGATTCAGCAGTTTGGAAACACTTTTTTGGAGATTCTAGGGTGGGATATTTCAGAGCCGATTGAGGCCTATGAATCCCATTATGTAAACTATAAACAAGCTATCTTTACAAATGTTTTGCCATGTATGCCTCCATTTCACAGAGTTCAAGAATTGTTTTGATTCAGCAGGTTGAAAAAGCTGTTTTATATTGGGAACCCCTATGTGAAACCTTGCAGAACAGGTTTCACAATACAGGAGGTTGAGCCCAGAAGCAGTATCCTCAGACAAAAGGAAGTCGAGATAAGAAAGTCAGGGACAAGAAATGGAGAATCTAGCTAAAAGATAACTAGATGGGTAAAACCAGATGGTTGTGCACTCATGAATAACAATGTTTCTTGCTACATAAACATATTTTTGAGTACCAAAGATATTATTATTTTCTATAGCCACTTATTGCTTAGCTGTCAATTTATTGTATGGAACTTGTAATTTAGATACTTGAGATCAGTAAGATCTTGAGAATGTATATATTCTGAGCCTTGAAAAAATAAAGTCACTGTGGGAGCACTATTTCTCTCAGCCCTCCTGACCCCAGCTGTCCTGTCTCCTTTTCTTCTTGTGCACCCCACACTCAGGTTGGAAATGTCTTGCTGGACAAGACTTTCCCTTAAACATGGCACCAAAAACAGGGACCTGAGATCGGGAACTTTTGTGATATTCAGGTGAGGGTCTGCATTGGTAAGTATTGAAAGGCTTGAAAATATTTTGTAAATACAAAATTTTAAGAGTTTTTTTGTACATACAAAGTTTTGAGAAGTTTTTGTAAAATATAGGTTAGTAATTGTAAGCAATCAGGAATACAAAATGGGGCAACTAGAATCTAAAGTACATACGTTGTTTGTACATTTATTGCATTCAATATTTAAGTCTCAAGGTCATGATATAAAGTTTAGTCAAGTAAAGGAGTTTTTCCAAATTATTTGCGAATTGTTTCCCTTGGTCCCTGAAGGTGGAATTTTGGATGAAAAGGCTTGGGGACTTATCAGAGAAAAGATTAGTCATTTTTGTCCTCATAATAATAATCTACCTCAAACTGCTATATTAGCTACTGTTTGGGGTAAGCTATGTGGATGTGTTTGTCCCTCTCCGTTGCCTTCTGTCCCTTCTTATCCTTCTCCTCTTTCACCCTTGCATACTTATCAAGTGCAGGTGGGTCTTGCACCAGGGGATTCAGGCTTCCTCAAGTGCTGCCTGAACAAGAGGAAATTGTTGAAAGAGGATCTTGTAGTCATCATAGTGGGGATGATTCTAATCATTATGATGTTCCCTTAGAGGAAGTCATAGTGCAGCCTAGTAAGTCTCCAAAAAGTATGCCTAACTGGCAACCTGGTCCTGTCAACTCTTATGATGTCCCTCTGACTGAGGTTACAGTGCAACCTAGTAAGCCTCCAGAAACTATGCCTAATTGGCAACCTGGTTTTATTATGCTTACTTTGCCCCCTGAGTTTTTGAAACAGTTTCAAGATTTACTTTCACTTTGTTCCCATGCTGTTTCCAATCAGCAGTGCTTTCCCATAATTCAGGGAACTAGAACAGGCATGGGGAGTTACTCTCCTGGGCATATGCCTATAACTTTAAAAGCCACAGATATGGCTCCTAAAACTTCTTTAACTCATGCCTTACTGTCCAATAAAAGAGGATTTACCGATGTGGATAGCATGTTTCCATTCCTCTTTCCTGTTGTAGAAGTTCAGGATGCACAAGGACAGACAGTTCATAGGTATCAGCCAATTTCTTCTAAAACACTGAAGGAGTTAAAAGGCTGTTTCTCAGTATGGCCCTACGGCCCCTTATACTGTCTCCCTTTTAGAAAATTTAACTACAGAAGCTTTGCCTCCACATGATTTGGGTTGCCTTACAAAGGCTTGACTCTCAGGCAGAGATTATCTTCTTTGGAGAGCTGATTATGATGATCGTGTTTTTGATCAGGCACAGGCAAATTGTGCTCAACAAATTCCAGTCTCTTTGGTTATGCTTATAGGAAAGGGACAGTATGAGAACCTTAAAGCTCAAATTCAGCTTCCTGAGATAGCTTATGGACAAATTAATGTTTTAGCCTTACAAGCTTGAAAACAATTGTAGTCAACAGTTGTTAAACTGAGGAACTGGCAAAAATTAAACAAGGCCCTGATGAACCATATCAAGATGTGTCTCCCTTACTTCAGGCAGTTGGCAGGTTGGTGCAAGATGGAGAAGCTGGTACTCTGCTAGCGAAACAGTTGGCATATGAGAATGCTAACTCAGCATGTCAAGCAGCTATATGGCCATGGAAAATGAAGGACATGAAGGGCATTTTTGTCCTTATGTCCTCCCGGGAATCCCAGTTAATCTATGAGGTCGAGATATTTTACAAACAATGGAAGCTAAACTTGTTACAGAAAATATTGCTTGGCAACTCATA
Organism: Leontopithecus rosalia; assembly: GCA_028533165.1. Classification (NCBI taxonomy): domain Eukaryota; kingdom Metazoa; phylum Chordata; class Mammalia; order Primates; family Cebidae; genus Leontopithecus; species Leontopithecus rosalia. Next base: position 133,244 of record CM052662.1, read on the forward strand.
AAAGACCAAGGCTATCAAGAGGAAAAATGTCTGGGTAAAAATTTGCAGAGAATAACAGTACCTGTTTGTCCTTCTCCAAAATATGACAAATGGGGTTTAGGGTATTTTTCTTAGGGGCCACCTATCCTCCCGGTGCCCATGCTGATGCTATTTGCTGAAACTCTGACTCTCCAGTGTGAGTATAACAGTGGCCCTTGTCTAAAGAAAAAATCTCTGCCGCTCGAGAGTTGGTATGGGAACAACTCGAGGCAGGACATATTCAATCTACTCAAAGCCCTTAAAATTCTCCAGTTTTTGTTATTAAGAAAAAAATCTGGTAAATGGAGATTTTACAGGATTTAAGAAAAGTTAATGAAACTATGGAAATAATGGGACCTCTTCAACCTGGTGTGCCATTTCCTGTGATAATATCACAAGAATGGAAATTGATTGTTGTTGATTTATAAGGCTGTTTTTTTACTATACCTCTGGCTCCATAGGATTGTAAAAGATTTGCTTTCAGTGTCCCATCTACTAATTATGAAAACCTTGGGACAGATACGAATGGGTAGTGTTGCCTCAGCGCATGGCCAATAGCCCTACCCTTTGCCAAACTTTTGTTGCAAAGGATATTCTTTCTGTAAGACAACAACATCCTAATATTATTCTTATTCATTACATGGATGATATACTAATTGATGCTTCATCTAATGTTCATGTACAGCCTGCCTTTGTTCAATTGCAAAGTTGTTTGGCTAATGTTGGTCTGGTAATTGCTCCAGAGAAAATCCAATCTTCTGCCCCCTATCACTATTTAGAATGACTAATTGAACCACAAAAAATATCTTTTGAAAGTCCAAAACTAAATACTTCTCAATTAAAAATGTTTAATGACTTCCAAAAATTTTTGGGTGACTTAAATTGGATCAGACCTAGTCTCAAACTTACTACAGGAGACTTACAACCCTTATTTGACATTTTAAAAGGACCTTCTAACCCTACTTTCCCATGCCAGCTTACTCCAAAAGCTGTGCAAACATTGCAAATTGTCCAAAAGGCCTTAACAGAACAAAAATTAAATAGAGTACAGGACAAGGCACCCTGGAGCTTTTGTGTGTTACGTACACAATACACACCTACAGGTGTTTTCTGGCAACAAGAAATATTAGAATGGTTACATCTTCCTGCCAGTTGTGTAAAAGTAGTCACTCCTTATTATGATTTGGTTGCTACTCTGGTTGCTAAAGGCAGAACTCGTGCTCTTGTACTGTTTGGATATGAGCCTCCAGAAATTTTTATTTCCTATACAGGCCCTCAACAAACTTGGCTTTGGCAACTCTCAGAAACTTGGCAAATTGTTTTTGCTGGTTTTCCAGGAAATATTGGCTGTCGTCTTCCAACTGATAAAAGTTTACAATTTTATACTCTTAATTCTCTCATTTTTTCCTAAAAATGTGTTAAAATACCTTTGTCACAGGCACAACTAGCATTCACAGATGGATCCTCATCCCGTGTTGCTGCTGGCACTATTAACAATCTCCCTTTTTCTTTTCAGACTCTGGAAACCTCAGCCCAATGAGTTGAACTACTTGCAGTGCAGGTTGTTTTATTTCACTGGTATGTTCCTCTTAACATTTACTCTGATAGCCAATATGTTGTTCAGCTTGTACAAAACTTAGACTCTGCTTCATTATATTCTACTGATTCCTCCACTATCTTTCACCTTTTTATTCCTCTACAGGAATCTCCCTGACTGCACTATCATTCTTTTCTGTATAGGTCTCATTTGAGCTCATTCCAACCTACCTGGACCTCTTAGTTAATAAAATCAACAGGCCGACCTTCTTACTCAATCTATTTTTCTAGTTCTCACTCCCATCCAACAGGCACAAACATCTGATGCTTTACATCAAAAAAAGTCATGCAGTCTTCGTTTACAATTAAAATTACTCGAGAACAGTCTCGACAGATTGGTATGCGATGCTCTGCATGTCTCCTCCACTTACCAGTTCCTTTTCATTATGGAATTAACTCTCGAGGGCTACAAAGTGACCACATATAACAAATGAATGTTACCCATTTTGCATCTTTTGGTAAATTTTAATGTATACATGTTTTGATTTAGCATGTTGGAAAATCTATGTGGAATCATGAAAGGAACATTGTAGAATCCATTAAGGCCTATGGTAAAAAACTGAATATCCTGTGATAATAACTTGAAAGAACTATCTGTGAATATGCTTTGCAATGTGTGGATTCAGCTTACACATTTAAACCTTTGTTTTGATTCAGCAGTTTGGAAACACATTTTGGAGATTCTAGGGTGGGATATTTCAGAGCTGATTTGAGGCCTATGAATCCCATGATGAAAACTATAAAAAAGCTATCTTTACAAATGCTTTGCCATGTATGCCACCAGTTGACAGAGTTAAAGAACTGTTTTGATTCAACAGGTTTGAAAAACTGTTTATATAAAATCTAAGGAGAAATATTTCAAAGCCCACTGAGGCCTATGGTGAAAAACCAAATATCCCATGATAAAAACTGGAAAGAAGCTATCTGTGAAAATGCCTTGTGATATGTGGATTCAGCCCAAATTTTTGGAGTTTTGCTTGGTTCAACAGAATAGAAAACCTGTTTTTGTAGAATTGATAAAGGGACAATCATTCTACAAAAAATGCTTTGCAATATGTAAGTCAGCCTATGGCTTTGAACTTCTGTTTGGATTCAGCAGGTTGAAAACACTCTTTTTGTATGTTCTAAGATAATATATTTTCAAGCTTATTGAGGCTTCTAGTGAAAGACTGAACATTTTGTGATTTAAACTAGAAAATATATATCTGTTAAAATGTATTGAAATCTGTGGATTCAGCTCACAGAATTTAACATTTGTTTTGATTCAGAATGTTGGAAACACTCTCTTTGTAAAATTCAGGAAAAAACATTTCAGAGCCCATTGAGTCTTATGGTTAAAAACCTAATATCCCACAATGAAAACAAAAAAAAATACTCTGAGAATTCTTTTTGATGTGGGGATTCAGCTCGTACAATCAACCTTTTGTTTTAATTCTGAAGGTTGCAAACTCTCTTCCTGTGGTATCTAAGAAACAAAATAAAGTCCTTTGGTGAAAAACCGAGTGTTCCACGTGAGAAACAAGAGAGAAGCTACCTGTGAAAATGCTTTGTGATGTGTGCATTTAGGTCACAGGGTCGATAATTTGTTTTTATTCAACTGTTCGTAAACACTCTTTGTAGAATCTAGCAACAACATTTCAGATCTCATTGAGACATATGAAGAAAAGCCGAATTTCTGGCAATGAAAACCAAAAAGAAGCTATCTGTTAAAAATATTTTGCGATGTGCAGATTCAGCTCACAGTGTTAAACGTTTGTTTTCCTACAGAATGTCTGAAATACTCTTTTTTGTAGAATTTATAAAGTGACATTTTAGAGCCCATAGAGGTCTATGGCGAAAAACAGAATATCCCGTGATAGAAACTTGACACAAGCGATCTGAAAAAAATGCTTTTTGAGGTGTAGATTCAGCTCACAGAGTTGAACATGTGTTTTGATTTGGAAGTTTGGATACACTTTCGTTGTAAAATTCAGGAGGGTGCATTTCAGAGGCCATTGAGTTCTATAGATAAAAACCAAATATTTCAAAATAAAAACTAATAAAAAGTACTGTGAAAATGCTTTGTGATGTAGGGTTTTAGTTCATACAGTCGAACCCTCGTTTTGACTTTGTAGGTTGAAAACACTCTTGTGGAATCTACGAAGGGGTATATAGGCCTATGATAAAAACAATAATATTCCAGGTTAAAAACAAGAGAGAAGGTATCTGTGAAAATGCTTCCTGATGTTTGCCTTAAGAACACAAAATAGATCCTTTGTTTTTATTCAGGTGGCCGGAAACACTCTATTTGTAGAATCTAGCAGCAACATTTTGAATTCTTTTGAGACGTATGATGAGAAACGGAATACATTATGAGGAAAACTAAAAGGAAGCTACCTGTGAAAAATACTTTGTGATGTGCAGATTCAGCTCATACTGTTAAACGTTTGTTTTCATAAAGAATGTCTAAAATCCTCTTTTTGAAGAATCTAAAAAGGGACATTTTAGAGTCCTTAGAGGCCTAAGGCAGAAAACAAAATATCCCGTAATACAAACTAGAAACAAACAACCTGGGAATGTGCTTTGCAATGTGTGGATTAAGTTCACAGAGATGATGGCTTGTTTTTATTCAGCAGGTTGGAACCACTCTTTTCTGTAGAATCTAGAAAAGAACATTTGAAAGGTCATTGAGGACTATAGGTGAAAAGCCAAATATCCTATGATAAAAATTAGAAGCAAGATATCTGTGAAAATGCTTTTTGATGTGTGGATTCAGCTCACAGAGTTGAACTTTCATTTGGATTGAGCAAGTTGGGAGCATTTTTCTTTGCAGAATCTAGGAAAATATTTCGAAGCTCTTTGAAGCCTGTCATGAAAATTCTAATATTGAAAAATAAAAATCAGAAATAAGCTATCTATGAAAATGCTTTGCAATGTGTGAATTAGTTTTAGAAAATTTAACTTTTCTTTTCATTTAGCATGTTGGAAAGTCGATGTGGTATCATGAAAGAGACATTATATAATCCATTAAGGCCTATGGTAAAAAGCTGAATATCCCATGATAAAAACTAGAAACAACTATCTGTGAATATGCTTTGCAATGTGTTGATGCAGCTCACCGGATCAAACCTTTCTTTTAATTCAGCAGTATGAAACACTTTTTTGGAGATACTAATGTGGAATATTTCAGAGCACATTAAGACCTATGATTCCAATTATGAAAACCATAAAGAAGTTATCTTTACAAACACATTGCCATGTATGCCTCCAGTTCACAGAGCTCAAAATTGTTTTGATTCAGCAGGTAGAAAAAACTGTTTTTATAGAATCAAAGAAAAATATTTCAAAGCCCACTGAGGCCTATGGTGAAGAACGAAATATCCCACGGTAAAAATTGGAAACAAGCTATCTGTGAAAATGCTTTGTGATATGTGAATTCAGCCCAATTTTTGAAGTTTTTTTGGGCCAGCAGGATGAAAACCCCGTTTCTGTAAAATCTATAATGGGACAAGCATTCTATAAAAATTCTTTGCAATATGTAGGGTCAGCCTATGGCTTTGAACTTCTGTTTGAATTCAGCAGGTTGAAAACACTCTTTTTGTATGATCTAAGATAATTCATTTTCAAGCTTACTGAGGCTTCTGATGAAAGACTGAACATTTTGTGATTAAGAACTAGAATATATACATCTGTTAAAATGTTTTGAGATGTGTGGATTCAGCGCACAGAGTTTAACATTTGTTTTGATTCAGAATGTGGGAAACTCTCTCTTTGCAAAATTCAGAAGAAAACATTTCAGAGCCCATTGAGTCTTATGGGTAAAAACCAAATATCCCACAATGAAAACGTAAAAAAACATATGCTGAAAATGCTTTGTGATGTGCGGATTCAGCTCATACAGTCGAACATTGGTTTTGATTCTGCAGGTTACAATCACTCTTCTTGTGGAACCTAAGAAGTAATATAAAGGCCTATTTTGAAAAATTGAATATTCCACGTGAAAAACAAGAGAGAAGCTATCTGTAAAAATCCTTTGTGATGTGTGCATTAAGCTCACAGAGTCAATTCTTTGTTTTTATTCAGCTGGTCGGAAACACTCTTTCTGAAGAATCTAGCAACAACATTTCAGATCCCATTGAGACGTATGATGAAAAGACGAATTCCTCACAATGAAAACTAAAAAGAAGCTATCTCTGAAAAATAGTTTGTGACGTGCAGATTTAGTTCACAGTGTTAAACATTTATTTTCAAACAGAATGTCTGAAATACTCTTTTTGGAGAATTTATAAAGTGATATTTCAGAGCCCATAGAGGCCTATGGCGATAAACAGAATATCCCTTGATAAAACCTAGAAACATGTGATCTGGGAAAATGATTTGCAATGTGTGGATTAAGTTCACAGAGGTGCACGTTTGTTTTTATTCAGCAGGTTGGAAGGACTCTGTTTTGTAAAATCTAAAACACGACATTTGAATGCTCATTGAGGAATGTAGGTGAAAAACCAAATATGTTGTGATAAAAATTAGAAACAAGATATCTGTGAAAATGCTTTTTAATGTGTGGATTCAGCTCACAGAGTTGAACTTTCCTTTCAATTCAGCAAGCTGGGAACACTTTTCTTTGTAGAATATATGAAAATATTTCGAAGCTCATTGAAGCCTGCCATGAAAAATCTAATATTGAATAATAAAAATCAGAAATAAGCTAGTTATAAAAATGCTTAGCAATGTGTAAATGAATTTTACAAAATTCAACCTCTGTTTTTATTTAGCATGTTGGAAAATCTATGTGGAATCTTGAAAGGGACATTGTAGAGTCCAATAAGCCTATGGTAAAAAACAGAATATCCCGTGATAAAAACTAGTAACAACTATCTGTGAATATGCTTTGCAATGTGTGGATACAGCTCACACATTTGAACCTTTGTTTTTATTCAGCAGTTTGGAAACACACTTTGGAGATTCTAGGGTGGGATATTTCAGAGCCAATTGAGGCCTATGAATCCCATAATGAAAACTATAAAAATTCTATCTTTACAAATGCTTTGCCATGTATGCCACCAGTTGACTGAGTTGAAGAACTGTTTTGATTCAGAAGGCTTGAAAAACTGTTTTTCTAGAATCTAAGGAGAAATATTTTAAGGCCCACTGAGGTCTATGGTGAAAAACCAAATATCCCATGATAAAAACTGGAAAAAAGCTATCTGTGAAAATGCTTTGTGATATGTGGATTCAGCCCAAATTTTTGATGCTTTATTTTAGTTCAGCAGGTTGGAAACCCGGTTTTTGTAGAATCTATAAAGGAACAAGCATTCTATAAAAATGCTTTGCAATATGTAGAGTCAGCCTATGGCTTTGAACTTTTGTTTGGATTCAGCAGGTTGAAAACACTCTGTTTGTAGAATCTAAGATAATACATTTTGAAGCTTATTGAGGCTTCTGGTGAAAGACTGAATATTTTGTGATTAAAAACTAGAAAATACATACCTGTTAAAATGTTTTGGGATGTGTGAATTCAGCTGACAAAGTTTAACATTTGTTTTGGTTCAGAATGTTGGAAACACTCTGTAAAATTCAGGACAAAACATTTTAGATCCAATTGAGTTCTATGGTTAAAAACCAAATATCAAACAATAAAAACAAAAAAAATTTAGGAAAATGCTTGGTGATATGGGGATTCAGCTCGTACCGCTGAACTTTTGTTTTATTTCTGGAGGTTGCAAACATTCTTTTTGTGGAACCTAAGAAGTTATATGAAGGCCTATGATGAAAAACCAAGTATTCCACATTAAAAACAAGAGAGAAGCTATCTGTGAAAATCCTTTGTGATGTGTGCATTAAGCTCACAGAGTCGATTCTTTGTTTTTATTCAGCTGGTTGGAAACACTCTTTTTGAAAAATCTAGCAACAACATTTCAGATCCCTTTGACATGTATGATGAAAAGACGAATTCCTCACAAAGAAAACTAAAAAGAAGCTATCTGTGAAAAATAGTGTGCGACGTGCAGATTCACTTCACAGTGTTAAACATTTCTTTTCACACAGAATGTCTGAAATACTCTTTTTGGAGAATTTATACAGTGACATTTCAGAGCCCATAGAGGCCTATGGTTAAAAACAGAATAGCCCATGATAAAAACTAGAAACATGAGATCTGTGAAAATGATTTGCAATGTGTAGATTAAGTTTACAGTGGTGAATGTTTGTTCTTATTGAGCAGGTTGGAAGCACTCTATTTTGTAGAATCTAGAAAAAGATGTTTGAATGCTCATTGAGCAATATAGGTGAAAAATGAAATATGTTGTTTTAAAAATTAGAAACAACATATCTCTGAAAATACATTTTTATCTGTAGTTTCAGCTCACAGAGTTGAACATGTGTTTTGCTTTGGAAGTTTGGAAACACTTTCTGTGTACAATTCAGGAGGGTACATTTCAGAGCCCATTGTGTCCTATAGTTAAAATCCAAATATCCCAAAATGAAAACTAAAAAAAATTACTGTAAAAATGCTTTGTGATGTGGGGTTTAAGCTCATACAGTCCAACCTTTGTTTTGATTCTGTATGTTGCACACATCCTTCTTGTGGAATCTAAGAAAAGATATATAGACCTCTGGTGAAAAAAAGAATATTCCACCTTAGAATCAAGAGAGAAGATATCTGTGAAAATGCTTTGTGATGTTTGCATTAAGCAGACAATGTCGATCCTTTGTTTTTATTCAGCTGGTTAGAAACACACTATTTGTAGAATCTAGCAGCAACATTTCAGATCCCATTGAGATGTATGATGAAAAACCCAATACAGCACGATAAAAACTAAAAAGAAGCTATCTGTGAAAAATACTTTGTGACATGCAGATTCAACTTACAGTGTTAAACGTTTGTTTTTGCAAAGAGTGTCTGAAATACTCTTTTCGGAGAATCTAAAAAGGGACATTTCAAGCATTTAGAAGCCTATGGCAAAAAACAGAATATCCCGTGATACAAACTAGAAACAAGCATTCTGGGAAAATGCTTTGCAATCTGTGGATTAAGTTCACAGAGGTGATCGTTTGTTTTTATTCAGCAGGTTGAAAGAAATCTTTTTGTATATTCTAGAAAATGACATTTGAAAGCTCATTGTGGACTATACGTGAAAAGCCAAATATCCTGTGATAAAAATTTGAAGCAAGATATCTGTGAATGTGGTTTTGATGTGTGGATTCAGCTCACATAGTTGAACTTCCGTTTTGATTCAGAAAGTTGGGAAAATTTTTCTTTGTAGAATCTAGGAAAATATTTCAAAACTCATTGAAGGCTGTCATGAAAAATCTAATTTTGAATAATAAAAATCAGAAATAAGCTATCAATGAACTGCTTTGCAATGTGTGATTTAATTTTACAGGATTTCATCTTTCTTTTCATTTAGCATGTTGGAAAATCTATGTGGAGTCATAAAAGGGACAGTATAGAGTCCATTAAGGCCTATGGTAAAAAACTGAATATCCCATGATAAAAACTAGAAACAACTATCTGTGAATATGCTTTGCAATGTGGGGATTCAACTCACAGATTCAAACCTTTGTTTTGATTCAGCAGTTTGGAAACACTTTTTTGGAGATTCTAGGGTGGGATGTTTCAGAGCCGATTGAGGCCTATGAATCCCATGATTACAATTATAAACAAGCTATCTATACAAATGCTTTGCCATGTATGCTCCAATACACAGAGTTTAATAATTGTTTTGATTCAGCAGCTTGGAGAAACTGTTTTTATAGAATCTAAGAAGAAATATTTGAAAGCCCACTGAGGCATATGGTGAAAAACCAAATGTATTATGATTAAAACTGGAACCAAGCTATCTGAGAAAATGCTTTGTGATTTGTGGATTCAGTCCAAATTTTTGAAGTTTTGTTTTGGTTCAGCAGAATGGAAAACCTGTTTTGGTAGAATCTATAAAGGGACATTTATTCTACCAAAATGCTTTGCAATATGTAGAGTCAGCCTATGGCTTTGAACTTTTGTTTGGATTCAGCAGGTTGAAAACACTCTTTTTGTAGAATCTAAGACATTTTGAAGCTTATTGAGGCTTCTGGTGAAAGACTGAACATTTTGTAATTAAAATTAGAAAATAAATATGTTAAAATGTATTGAAATGTGTGGATTCAGCTCACAGAGCTTAACATTTGTTTTCATTCACAATGTTGGAAACAATCTCTTTGTAAAATTCAGGAAAAAACATTTCAGAGCTCATTGAGTCTTATGGTTAAAAACCTAATATCCCACAATAAAAACTAAAAAAAAATACTCTGAGAATTCTTTTTGATGTGGGGATTCAGCTCGTACAATCAACCTTTTGTTTTAACTCTGGAGGTTGCAAACTCTCTTTCCGTGGTATCTAAGAAGCAATATAAAGTCCTATGGTGAAAAACCAACTATTCCATGTGAAAAACAAGAGAGAAGCTATCTGTGAAAATGCTTTGTGATGTGTGCATTTAGGTCACAGAGTCGATAATTTGTTTTTATTCAGCTGGTCGTAAACACTCTTTTTGTAGAATCTAGCAACAACATTTCAGATTCCATTGAGACGTATGATGAAAAGCCGAATTTCCAGCCATGAAAACCAAAAAGAAGCTATCTGTTAAAAATATTTTGCGATGTGCAGATTCAGCTCACAGTGTTAAACATTTGTTTTTCTACAGAATATCTGAAATACTCTTTTTGAAGAATTTATAAAGTGACATTTCAGAGCCTATAGAGGCCTATGATAAAAAACAGAATATCCCGTGTTAGAAACTTGACACAAGCGATCTGAAAACATGCTTTTTGAGGTGTAGATTTAGCTCACAGAGTTGAACATGTGTTTTGATTTGGAAGTTTGGAAACACATTCTTTGTAAAATTCAGGAGGGTGCATTTCAGAGCCCATTGAGTCCTATAGATGAAAACCAAATATTTCAAATTGAAAACTAAAAAAAGTACTGTGAAAATGCTTTGTGATGTGGGGTTTCAGTTCATACAGTCGAACCTTCATTTTTACTTTGTAGGTTGAAAACACTGTTTTGTGGAATCTATGAAGGGATATATAGGCCTCTGGTGAAAAAAATAATATTCCAGGTTAAAAACAAGAGAGAAGATATCTGTGAAGATGCTTTTCTCATCTGATGTTTACCTTAAGCACACAAAGTCAATTCTTTGTTTTTATTCAGCTGGTCAGAAACACCGTATTTGTAGAATCTAACAGCAACATTTCGGATCCCTTTGAGATGTATGATGAGAAACTGAATACACCATGATGAAAACTAAAAAGAATCTAGCTGTGAAAAATACTTTGTGATGTGCAGATTCAGCTCATACTGTTAAACGTTTGTTTTCATAAAGAATGTCTGAAATACTCTTTTCGAAGAATCTAAGATGGAACATTTCTGAGCCTTTAGAGGCCCAAGGCGAAAAACAATATATTCCATGATACAAACTAGAAACAAACAACCTGGGAAAATGCTTTGCAATGTTTTCATTAAGTTCACATAGATGATCACTTATTTTTATTCAGCAGGTTGGAAGCACTCTTCTTTTTAGAATCTAGATAAGGACATTTGAAAGCTTATTGAGGACTATAGGTGAAAAGCCAAATATTCTGTGATAAAAATTAGAAGCAAATATCCTTGAAAATGCTTTTTGATGTGTGGATTCAGCTCACAGAGTTGAACTTTCGTTTTGATTCTCAAGTTGGAAACACTTTTCTTTGTAGAATCTAAGAAAACATTTCGAAGCTCTTTGAAGCCTGTCATAAAAATTCTAATATTGAAAAATTAAAAATCAGAAATAAGCTATCTATGAAAAGGCTTTGCAATGTGTCAATTAATGTTACTGAATTTCATCTTTGTTTTCATTTAGCATGTTGGAAAGTCGATGTGGAATCATGAAAGGAACATTATAGAGTCCATTAAGGCCTATGGTCGAAAACTGAATATCCCATGATAAAAACTAGAAAAAACTGTCTGTGAATATGATTTGCGATGTTTGGATTCAGATCACAGATTCTAACCTTTGTTTTCATTTAGCAGTTTGGAAACACTTATTTGGAGATTCTAGGGTCAGATATTTCAGAGCTGGTTGAGGCGTATGAATCCCATGATAAAAACTATACACAAGCTATCTTTAAAAATGCTTTGCCATGTATGCCTCCAGTTCACAGAGTTTAAGAACTGTTTTTATTCAGTGGGTTGGAAAAACTGTTTTTACAAAGTATTAGAAGAAATATTTCAAAGCCCACTGAGGTCTATGGTAAAAAACCAAATATCTCATGATAAAAACTGGAAAGAAGCTATCTGCGAAAATGCTTTCTGATATGTGGATTCAACCCAAATTTTTAAAGCTTTGTTTTGGTTCAACAGGTTGGAAACCCTGTTTTTGTAGATTCTATAAAAGGACAAGCATTCTATAAAAATGCTTTGCAATATGTAGAGTCAGCTATGGCTTGGAACTTTTGTTTGGATTCAGCAGGTTGAAAACACTCTGTTTGTAGAACCTAAGATAATATATTTTGAAGCTTAGTGAGGCTTCTGGTGAAAGACTAAAAATTTTGTGATTAAAAACTAGAAAATATATATCTGTTAAAATGTTTGGGATGTGTGTTGCACATGTTTTAATAAGCCAAGATTCCACCAATGCACTCCAGCCTGGGGGACAAGGGGGAAACACTACATTATAAAGAAAGGCAAGGCCAGGCATGGAGTCATCCAGCACCTCATTTTTTACAATTGTACACACTGATCTCTCTGATTTCTTTTTTTTTCTTTTTCTCTTTTTCAAAGGAGGTGGGTTTTCACTGGGATGCCCAGGCTGACCTTGAACACATGACCTCAGGTGACCCGTCCACCTCAGCCTCCCAAAGTACTGGGATTGCTGGCATGAGTCACAGCACCTGGCCCAGTCTCTCTGATTTCTTTTTTAACAAAAAAGTCAGCTGGCCAGGCACAGGGGCTCACATGAGACTGTCATTCAAGTGCTTTGAATACCAAGGTGGGTGCATAACTTGAGATTCTGGGTTCGGGACCTGCCCGACCAACTCGGTTAAACCCCGTCTGTAAAATCAAAACACAACTTAGGTTGGGCTCGGCGGATCACACATGTTATCCTAGCACTTTGGAAGGCTGAGGTGGGTGGATCGAGAGGTCACAGGTTCAAGACTAGCCTTGAACAACACAGTGCAATGTGCTCCATATAAAAAAAACATAAAAGCAGAAAAAAATAAAAAAGCTGAGCCAGGCATGGCATGTAGTCTCTTCGGTAGCACCTACACTAAAATTGGGATGATACCTAGGAGGCGGGAGTGGCAGCCTCGCAAGGGCGACACAGAAAAATGTGCAGTGTTCCCTAATTTTTTTTTGGCATTGCAGCTGTTTTGTAGAAATCAAATACAGATAGATTTGAGAAACAGAAAATAAAAAGTTAGCTGGACGTGGTGGTGTGGACACCTGCAACCCCAGTTACTTGGGAGACTGTGGCAGGACAATTGCTTGAACCAAGGAGGCACATGTGGCAATAAGCCAAGATCCCACCATTGCACTGCAGCCTGGGTGACAAGAGAGAAACCCTACATCATAAAGTAAGGCGGTGCTGGGAGGGGAATAATTGGCACCTCATTTTTTACAATTGTACACACTGCTTTGTCTGATTTCTTTTTATTTTTCTCTTTTTTTAAAGGAGGTGGGTTTTTACAGGGATGCCCAGGCTGACCTCAAACCCTTGACCTCAGGTTACCCGCCCACCTCAGTCTCTCAAAGAGCTAGGATTGCTGGCGTGAGTCACAACACCTGGCCCAGTCCCTCTAATTCCTTTTATAACCATAAAGTCGGCTAGTCGGGCATGAGGGCTCACATGAGCCTGTCACTGAAGCACTTTGAAGACCAAGGTGGGCAGATCACCTGAGGTTGCAGGTTTGAGACTGGCTCGACCAGCAGCATGAAACCTTGTCTTTAAAACAAAAATACAACTTAGGTTGGGCTTGGTGGCTCACGCCTATAATCCTACCACTTTGAAAGGACGAGGCAAGCAGATCATGAGGTCACAGGTTTGAGACTGGCCTTGAACAACACAGCACAACCCGCTCCCTATAAAAAACATAAAAGTAGAAAAAAATAAAACAGCTGAGCCAGGCATGGCATGTGCTCGCTTCAGCAGCACATACACTAAAATTGGGATGATACACAGAAGGTGGGAGTGGCCACCATGCAAGAATGACACGCAAAGGTGTGTAGCATTTCATATTATTTTATTTTATTTTATTTTATTTTACTTGCCATTGTGGCTGTTTTGTAGAAATCAGATAAAGAAAGATTTGAGATTTAAAATAAAAAGTTAGCTGAACGTGTTGGGGTGGACACCTGCAAACACAGCTACTTGGGGGGCTGCGACAGGACAATCACTGGAACCGAGGAGGCACATGTTGCAATAAACCAAGATCCCACCATTGCACTCCAGCCTGGGTGTCAAGAGGGAAACACTATGCCACAAAGAAAGGTGGGGCTGGGTGTGGTGTTATCCAGCACCTCATTTTTAAAATTCTGCACACTGATTAGTCTGATTTCTTTTCTTTTTATTTTTCTCTTTTTTTTAAAAAAGGTGGGTTTTCACCCAGATACCCAGGCTGACCTTAAACCCGTGACCTCATGTGTCCTGCCCACCTCGGGCTTCCCAAGTGCTGGATTACTGGTGTGAGTCACAGTGTCCAGCCAGTCTCTCTGATTTCTTTTTAACAATAAAGTCATCTGGCCAGGCACTGGGGCTCACGGGAGCCTATCATCCAAGTGCTTTGAAAACCAAGGCAGGCAGATCGTGAGGTCACAATTTCCACACTGGCCTTGAATGACACAGCACAAACCACACCCTATAAAAAAACATAAAAGCAGAAAAAATTAAAAAGCTGGGCCGGGCATGGAGTGTGCTCGCTTTGGCAGCACCTACACTAAAATTGGGATGATACACAGAAGGCGGGCTTGGCCACTGTGCAAGGATGACACGCATTGTTCTCTATTTTATTTTTTTTATTTGCCATTGTGGCTTTTTTGTAGAAATCAAATACAGATAGATATGAGGTACAAAAAGAAAAAAAAAAGTTAGCTGGATGTGGTGGTGTGGTCACCTGCAACCCCAGGTACTTGGTGGGGGGCTGCAGCAGGACAATCGCTTGAACCAAGGAGGCACATGTTGCAATTAGATAATATCCCACTAATGCACTCCAGCCTGGGTGAAAAGAGGGAAACACTATGTCATAAAGAAAGGCGGGGCTGAAAATGGAGTCATCCAGCACCTCGTTTTTTACAACTGTACACACTGATCTGTCTGATTTATTTTCTTTTTCTCTTTTTTTAAAGGAGGTTGGTTTTCACCATGATGCCCAGGCTGACCTTGAACCCATGGCCTCAGGTGGGTTCTACCAAAGTGCTAGGATTGCTGGCGTGAGTCACAGCGCCCGGCCCAGACTCTCTGATTTCTTTTTCAACAATAAAGTCAGCCAGCCAGACATGATGGCTCATGTGAGCCTGCCATCCAAGTGCTTTGAAGACCAAGGTGGGTGGATCACTTGAGGTTTTGGGTTCAAAACCGGCCCGAACAGGTGGTGAAACATCTTTAAAATGCAACAAAACTTGGGTTGGGCTCGGTGGCTCATGCCTGTAATCCCAGGACTTTGGAAGGCTGAGGCAAGTGGATCGTGAGGTCACAGTTTCGAGACTGTCCTTGAATGACACAGCACAACCCGCTCCCTATAAAAAACATTAAAAAAAGAAAAAATAAATAAAGAAGGTGAGCTGGGCATGGCATGTACTCAGTTAGGAAGCACCTACTCTAAAATTGGGACGATACACAGAAGTCTGGCATGGCCGCCACTCAAGGATGACATGCAAAGGTGTGCAGCATTCCATTTTTTTTTTTTTTTGCCTTTGTGCCTGTTTAGTAGAAATCAAATACAGATAGATTTGAGATAAAGAAATAATAAAAATAAATAAATAAAAACAGAAAATTAGCTGGACATGGTGGTGTGGACACCCACAACCCCAGCTCCTTGGGAGACTGTGGCAGGACAATCCCTTGAACTGATGAAGCAGATATTCCAATGAGCCAAGATCTCACCATTGCTCTCCATCCCAGGTGACAAGAAGGAAACACTACATCATAAAGAAAGGAGGGGTGGGTGGTGGAGTCACCCGGCACCTCGTTTTTTACAACTGTATACACTGGTCTGTGTGATTTCCTTTCTTTTTTTTTCTTGTTTTAAATGAGGTGGGTTTTCTTCGGGGTGTCCAGGCTGACCTCAAACTCGTGACCTCAGGTGACCCGCCCACCTCAGCCTCCCAAAGTGCTAGGATTGCTGCCATGAGTCACAGTACCTGGCCCAGTCTCTCTGATTTCTTTTTTAACAATAAAGTTGGCCAGACGGGCATGGTGGCTCATATGAGCCTGTCATCAGAGCACTTTGAAGACAAAGGCAGGCGGATCACCTGAGGTTGTGGGTTAGAGACTGAACTGACCAACGTGGTGAAACCTCATCTTTAAAATGAAAACAAAACTTGGGTTGGGCTCGGTGGCTCACATCTGCAATCCCAACACTTTGGAAGGCCGAAGCGAATGGATTGTGAGGTCAGTTTCGAGACAGGCCTTGAATGACAGCACAATTTGCTCCTTATAAAAAAACATAAAAACAGAAAAAAATAAAAACCAGAGTCGTGCATGGCGTGTGCTCCCTTCAGCAGCACATACACTATAATTGGGATGGTACACCGAAGTTCGGCGTGGCCGCCATGCCAGGATGACATGCAAAGGTGTCAACATCCCACATTATTTTTTGCCATTGCAGCTGTTTTGTACAAATCAAATACAGATAGATTTGAGGTACCATAAAAAAAAAAACAGAAAGTGAGCTGGATGTGGTGGTGTGGACTCCTGCAACCCCAGCTCCTTGGAAGGCTGTGGCAGGACAATAGCTTGAAATGAGGAGGCAGATGTTGCAATAAGCCAAGATCGCACCATCACACTCCTGACAAGAGGGAAACACTACGTCATAAAGAAAGGTGGGGTGGGGGGGTGGAGTCAACCGATGCCTCCTTTTTTACAGTTGTACACACTGGTCTGATTTCTTTTCTTTTCCTTTTTCTTTTTTTTTAAATGAGGTGGGTTTTCACGGTGTCTCACATGAGCCTGTCATCCAAGCGCTTTGAAGACCAAGGTGGGTGGATCACCCGAGGTTGTGGGTTTGAGGCTGGCCCGACAAATGTGGAGAAACCCCGTCTTTAAAATGAAAACAAGATTTATTTTGGGCTCGGCGGCTCACGCCTGTAACCCCAGAACCTTGCAAGTCTGAGGTGAGCGTATTGTGAGGTCACAGTTTTGAGAATGTCCTTGAACAACACAGTGCAACCTGCTCCCTATTAAAAAGTATAAAAACAGAAAAAAATAAAAAAAGGTGAGCCGGGCATGGCATGTGCTCACTTCAGCGGCACCTACACTAAAATTGGGACAATACACAGAAGGCTGGCTTGGCCACCGCAGAAGGATGACACGCAAAGGTGTGCAGCATTCTGTATTTTTTTTGATGTTGCGGCTGTTTTGTAGAAATCAAATACAGATAGACTTGAGGTTAAAAAAAAAAAAGAACAGAAAGTTAGCTGGACATGGTGGTGTGGACACCTGCAACACCAGCTCCTTGGGAGGCTGCAGTAGGAAAATCGGTTGAAACGAGGAGGCACATGTTGCAATAAGCCAAGAATGCACCATTGCACTCCATCCTGGGTGAAAAAGAAAAACACTATTTCATAAAAAAAGGCAGGAAGCGGGGTGGAGTCACCCGGTGCCTTGCTTTTTACAGTTGTACACACTGGTCTGTCTGATTTCTTTTCTTTTTCTCTTTTTTTAAATGAGGTGGGTTTTCACTGGGATGCTCAGGCTGACCTCAAACTCACGACCTCAGGTGACCTGCTAACCTCGGCTTCTCAAAGTGCTAGGATTACTGGCGTGAGTCAGAGTGCCCGGCCCAGTCACTCTGATTTGTTTTTTAACAATAAATTCAGCTGGCCAGGCATGGAGGCTCACATAAGCCTGTCATTGGAGCGCTTTGAACACCAAGCCGGGTGGATCTCCCAAGGTTGTGGGTTCGAGACTGGCCAAATCAACGTGGTGAAACCCCATATTTAAAATGAAGACAAAACTTGGGTTGGGCTCGGCAGATCACGCCTGTAATTCCAGCATCTTGGAAGGCCGAGGCGAGTGGATCGTGAGGTCACAGGTTCGAGACTGGCCTTGAACGACACATAGCAACCCACTCCTTATAGAAAAACATAAATACAGAAAAATATTAAAAATCTGAGCTGAGCATGGCATGTGCTCCCTTCGGCAGCACCTACACAAAAATTGGAACAATACACAGAAGGCCGATGTCACCACTGCACAAAGATGACATGCAAAGGTGTGTAGTAGACTACTATTTTTCTTTTTGCCATTGCAACTGTATTTTTCCTTTTGCCATTGTAACTGTTTGGTAGAAATCAAATACAGATAGATCTGAGATTAAAAAAAAAAAACGGAAAGTTAGGTGGATGTGGTGGCATGGACACCTGCAAACCCAGCTCCTTTGGAGGCTGTGGCAGAACCATCGCTTGATCTGAGGAGACAGATGTTGCAATAAGCCAAGATTGCACCATTGCACTCCAGCCTGGGTGACAAGAGGGAAACGCTACCTCATAAAGAAAGGTGGGGCCGGGGGTGGAGTCATCCGGCACCTCGTTTTTTACTGTTGTACACACTGATCTGTCTGATTTGTTTTCTATTTTTTCTCTTTTTTTAAAGAAGGTGGGTTTTCACCGGGATATCCAGGCTGACCTCGAACCGATTACCTTAGATGACCCACCCACCTTGGCCTCCCAAAGTGCTAGGATTGCTGGCGTGAGTCACAGCACCCAGCCCAGTCTCTTTGACTCCTTTTTTAACAATAAAGTCAGCCGACCTGGCACTGGGGCTCACGTGAGCCTGTCATCCAAGTGCTTTGAAGACCAAGGTGGGTGGATCACTGAGGTTTCGGGTTCGAGACCGGTCGAACCAACGTGGTGAAACCCTGTCTTTAAAATGAAAACGAAACTTGGGTTGGGCTCGATGACTTACGCTTGTAATCCTAGCACTTTGGAAGTACGACGCGAGTGGATTGTGAGGTCAACTTCGAGACTGGCCTTGAATGACACAGCGAAACCCACTCCCTATAAAAAACATAAAAACAAAAAAAATTACAAAAGCTGAGATGGGCATGGCATGTGCTCACTGTGGCAGCACCTACAGTAAAATTGGGATGATACTCAGAAGGCCGGCATGGCCACCATGTATTGATGACATGCAAAGGTGTTCAGCGTTCTGTATTTTTTTTTGGCTTTTTTGCCATTGTGGCTGTTTGGTACAAATCAAATACAGATAGATTTGGGGTAAAAAAAAAACCAGAAATTTATTTCGATGTGCTGGTGTGGACACGTGCAAACCCAGTTCCTTGGGAGGCTGCGGCAGGACAATTGTTTGAACCAGGGAGGCCCATGTTGCAATAAGCCAAGATTGCACCATTGCACTCCAGCCTAGGTGACAAGACAGAACCACTATGTCATAAAAAAAAGGCGGGGTAAGGGGTGGAGTCATCCGGCACCTCATTTTTTACAATTGTAAACACTGGTCCATTTGATTTCTTTTCTTTTTTTTTCTCTTTTTTTAAATGAGGTGGGTTTTCACTGGAATGCCCAAGCTGACCTCAAACTCATGACCTCAGGTGACCCACCAACTTGGACCTCCCAAAGTGCTAGGATTGCTGGTGTGAGTCCCAACATCCGGCCCAGTCTCTCTGATTTCTTTTTTTTTTTTTTTTTTTTTTTTGAGACGGAGTTTCGCTCTTGTTACCCAGGCTGGAGTGCAATGGCCCGATCTCGGCTCACCGCAACCTCCGCCTCCTGGGTTCAGGCAATTCTCCTGCCTCAGCCTCCTGAGTAGGTGGGATTACAGGCACGCGCCACCGGGCCCAGCTAATTTTTTGTATCTTTAGTAGAGACGGGGTTTCACTATGTTGACCAGGATGGTCTCGATCTGTTGACCTCGTGATCCACCCGCCTCGGCCTCCCAAAGTGCTGGGATTACAGGCTTGAGCCACCGCGCCCGGCCCCTGATTTCTTTTTTAACAACAAATTCGGTCGGCCAGGCACGGTGGCTCATGTGAGCCTGTCTTCTAAGCGCATTGAAGACCAAGGCAGACGGATCACCCGTGGTTGCAGGTTCGAGACCAGTCCCACCAACGTGGTGAAACCCAGCTTTAAAACAAAAACAAAACTTGGGTTGGGCTCAGTGGCTCACGCCTGTAATTCCAGTACTTTGGAAAGCCAAGGTGAGCGGATCGTGAGGTTACAAGTTGGAGACTGGCCTTCAATGACACAGCACAACCTGCTCCCTATAAAAAACATAAAAACAGAATAAAAAATACAAAATCTGTGCTGGGCATGGCATGTGTTCGCTTTGGCAGCACCTACACTAAAATTGAGACCATACACAGAAGCCAGCATGGCCGTAGCACAGGGATGACAAGCAAAGGTGTGCAGCATTCCGAATTTTCTTTTTTGCCATTGTGGCTGTTTGGAACCAATCAAATACAGATAGATTTGAGGTACAAAATAAAAGAAAGAATAAAACAGAAAGTTAGCTGGACATGGTGGTGTCGACACCTGCAATCCCAGCTCCTTGGGATGCTACGGCAGGACAATCGCTTGAACCAAGTAGGCAGATGTTGCACTAAGCCAAGATCACACTGTTGCACTCCAGCTTGGGTGACAAGAGGGAAACACTAAGTCTTAAAGAAAGGTGGGGTGGGAGGTGGAGTCACTTGTCACCTCATTTTTTACAATTGTACACACTGGTCTGTCTAATTTATTTATTTTTTCTTTTTCTTGTTTTTTAAATGAGGTAGGTTTTCACTGGAATGCCCAGGCTGACTTTGAATTCATGACCTCAGGTGACCCGCCCACCTCGGCTGCCCAAAGTTCTATGATTGCTGATGCAAGTCACAGTGCCCAGCCTGTCTCTCTGATTTCTTTTTCAACAATAACATCAGCCAGATGGGCACCGTGGCTCACGTGAGCCTGTCATCCAAGTGCTTTGAAGATTGAGGCGGGCAGATCAATGGAGGTTGCTGGTTTGAGACCAGCCTGACCAACCTGGTGAAACCCTGTCTTTGAAATGAAAACAAAACTTGGGTAGGGCTCAGCAGCTCACGGCTGTAGTCCCAGTACTTTGGAAGGCCGAGCAAGTGGATTGTGGGGTCACAGGTTCGAGACAGGCTTTGGATGACACGGTGCAACATGCTCCCTATAAAAAAATAAAAACAGAAAAAAATAAAAAAGCTGAGCCGGGTATGGCATGTGCTTGCTTCGGCAGCACCTACACTAAAACTGGGACAATACACAAAAGAACAATGTGGCCACCATGCAATGATGACATGCAAAAATGTGCAGTGTTCTGTATTTTTTTTGACGTTGTGGCTGTTTGGTGGAAATCAAATACAGATAGATTTGAGGTACAAAAGGAAAAAAAAGGAAAGAAAAAGACAGAAAACTTTCTGGATGTGGTGATGTGGACACATGCCACCCCAGCTCCTTGGGAGGCTGTGGCACTACAGTCGCTTGAAACGAGGAGGCAGATGTTGCAATAAGCCAAGATCGCACCTTTGCACTCCAGCCTGGGTGACAAGAGGGAAACACTATGTGATAAAGAAAGGTGGGGTGGGGGGTGGAGTCACTGGTGTCTCCTTTTTAACACTTGTACACACTAGTCTATCTGATTTCCTTTCTTTATATTTTTCTCTTTTTTTAAATGAGGTGAGTTTTCACCGGGATGCCCAGGCTGACCTCGAACTCATGACCTCAGGTAACCCACCCACTTCGGCCTCCCAAAGTGCTAAAATTGCTGGCATAAGTCACAGCGCCTGGCCCAGTCTCTCTGATTTCTTTTTTAACCATAAATTCATCCGGCTGGGCACGGTGGCTCCCGTGAGCCTGTCATCAGAGCGCTTTGAAGACATAGGCAGGTGGATAACCCAAGGTTGTGGGTTCTAGACTGGCCCATTTAACATAGTGAAACCCCATCTTTAAAGCGAAAACAAAACTTGGACTGGGCTCAGCAGCTCACGACTGTAATCCCAGCACTTCAGAAAACCGAGGTGAGCGAATCATGAGGTCACAGGTTTGAGACTGGCCTTGAATGACATGGTGCAACCCGCTCCCTATAAAAAACATAAAATCAGAAAAAAATAAAAAAGCTGAGCCAGGGATGGCATGTATTCACTTTGGCAGCACCTACACTAAAACTGGGACAATACACAGAAGGCTGGTGTGGTCACCACCCAACGATGACACGCAAAGGTGTGCAGCATTCTGTATTTTCTTGCCATTGTGGATGTTTGTAGAAATCAAATACAGATAGATTTGAGGTATAAAAAATAAAAATCAGAAAGTTAGCTGGACATGGTGGTGTGCACACCTGAAACCCGAGCTGTTTGGGAGGCTGCAGAAGGACAATCGATTGAACCGAGGAGAAAGATGTTGCAATAAGCCAAGATTGCACCGTTGCACTCCAGCCTGGGTGACAAGACAGACACACTACATCATAAAGAAAGGCGGGGCCAGGGGTGGAGTCACCCAACACCTCGTTTTTCACAGTTGTACTCACTGGTCTGTCTGATTTCTTTTCTTTTCCTATTTCTCTTTGTATAAAAGAGGTGGGTTTTCACTGGGATATCCAGGCTAACCTTGAACTCGTGACCTCAGGTGACCCGCCCATTTTAACCTCCCAAAATGCTAGGATTGCTGGCATGAGTCACAGCACCTGGCACAGTTTCTTGAATTTCTTTTTAACAATAAAGTTGGCTGGCTGAGCATGATGGCTCACGTTAGCCTGTCTTACAAGCGCTTTGAAGACCAAGGCGGGTGGATCACCCGAGGTTGCAGGTTCCAGACCAGTCTGACAAAGATGGTGAAACCCAGTCTTCAAATCAAAAACAAAACTTGGGTTGGGCTTGGCAGCTGACGCCTGTAATCCCAACACTTTGGAATGCCGAGGCGAGCGAATCATGAAGTCACAATTTCGAGACTGGCCTTGAACAACACAGTGCAACCCGCTCCCTGTGAAAAACATAAAAACAGAAAAAAATAAAAAAGCTGAGCCAGGCATGGCATGTGCTCGCTTCAGCAGCACCTACGCTAAAATTGGGATGATACACAGAAGGCCAGCATGGCCATTGCCCAAGGATGACATGCCAAGGTATGCAGCGTTCCGTATTTTTTTTTTTTTGCTGTTGTGGCTGTGTCGTACAAATCAAATACAGATAGATTTGAGGTTCAGAAAAAAATTTAAAAATAACAAAAAGTTAGCTGGACGTAGTGGTGTGGACACCTGCAATCCCAGCTCCTTGG
The DNA here is from genome assembly GCA_028533165.1 of Leontopithecus rosalia. NCBI lineage: Eukaryota > Metazoa > Chordata > Mammalia > Primates > Cebidae > Leontopithecus > Leontopithecus rosalia. The sequence continues at coordinate 156,295 of CM052662.1, forward strand.
GAGGCTGTGTCAGGACAATTGCTTGAGCCCGAGTAGGCAGATGTTGCAATAAGCCAAGATCGCACCATTACACTCCAGCCTGGGTGACAAGAGGAAAATACTAGGTCATACAGAAAGGCTGGGCAGGGGGTGGAGCCATCCGGCACCTTGTTTTTTACAATTGTACACACTGGTCTGTCTGATTTCTTTTTTGTTTTTATTCTTTTTTATAAAATGAGATGGGTTTTCACCAGGATGCCCAGGCTGACCTCGAACTCATTACCTCAGGTGACCCGCCCACCTCGGCCTCCCAAAGTTTTTAGGATTGCTGGCCAAAGTCACAGCACCCAGCCCAGTCTCTCTAATTTCTTATTCAACAAAACGGTCGGCCGGCCGGGCACAGTGGCTCACGTGAGCCTGTCATTAATGCGATTTGAAGACCAAGGTGGCAGATCACCTGAGGTTCGAGACTGGCCCGACCAACGTGGTGAAACCCCATCTTTGAAAGAAAACAAAACGTGGGTAGGGCTCGGTGGCTCACGCCTGTAATTTCAGTACTTTGGAAGGCAGAGCAAGCAGATTGTGGGGTCACAGGTTCGAGACTGGTTTTGAACGACATGGCGCAACCTGCTTTGTATAAAAAGGATAAAAACAGAAAAAAAATAAAAAAGCTGAGCCGGGTATGGCATGTGCTCGCTTCGGCAGCACCTACACTAAAAGTGGGATGATACACAGAAGACTGACGTGGCCACCGCGCAACGATGACACGCAAAGGTGTGCAGTGTTACATATCTTTTTTTTGATGTTGTGGCTGTTTGGTGGAAATCAAATACGGATAGATTTGAGGTACGAAAGAAAAAAAAGAAAGAAAAAGACAGAAAGTTAGCTGGACGTGGTGGTGTGGACACATGCAACCCCAGCTCCATGGGAGGCTGTGGCAGGACAATTGCTTGATACGAGGAGGCAGATGTTACATTAAGTCATGATCGCACCGTTGCACTCCAGCCTGGGTGACGAGGAAAACACTACTTCATACAGAAAGGCAGGGCAGGGGGGTGGAGTCATCTGGAACCTCGGTTTTTACATGTGTACACATTGGTCTTTCTGATTTCTTTTCTTTTTCTTTTTCTCTTTTTTTAAATGAGGTGGGTTTTCACCAGGATGCCCAGGCTAACCTCGAACTCATGACCTCAGGTGACCTGCCCACCTCGGCCTCCCAAAGTGATAGGATTGCTGGCGTGAGTCACAGCACAAGGCCCAGTCTCTCTGATTTCTTTTTTAACAATAAAGTCAGCCGGCCGGGCATGGCGGCTCACATGAGCTTGTCATCCAAGAACTTTGAGGACCAAGGCCGGTGGATCACCTGAGGTTGTGCATTCAAGACTGGCCCGACCAACTTGGTGAAACCTTATCTTTAAAACGAAAACAAAACTTGGGTTAAACTCGTGGGCTCACGCCTTTAATCCCAGCCCTTTGGAAGACCGAGGCGACTGGATCGTGAGGTCACAGGTTTGAGACTGGCCTTGAATGACACTGCGAAACCTGCTTTCTCTAAAAAACATAAAAACAGAAAAAAATTAAAAAGCTAAACCGGGCATCGCATGTGCTTTCTTCGGCAGCACCTAAACTAAAATTGGGAGGATACAAAGAAGGCCGGCGTGGCCGCTACCCAACTATGACACGCAAAGGTGTGCAGCATTCCATTTTTTTTTTTTTTTGCTGTTGTGGCTGTTTGGTCGAAATCAAATACAGATAGATTTGAGGTACAAACAAACAAAAAACGGAATGTTAGCTTGACGTGGTTGTGTGGACACCTGCCACCCCAGCTATTTGCGAGGCTGAGGCAAAACAATCGCTTGATCCGAGGAGGCAGATGTTGCAATAAGCAAAGATTGCACCTTTGCACTGTAGCCTGGGTGACAGGAGGGAAAAATGCATCATAAAGAAAGGCAAGGCTTGAGGTGGAGTCATCTGGCACCTCGGGTTTACAATTGTACTCACTGCTTTGTCTGATTTTTTTTCTTTTTCTTTTTCTCTTTTTTTAAATGAGGTGGGTTTTCACCGGGCAGACCTTGATTTCGTGACCTCAGGTGACCTGCCCACCTCTGCCTCCCAAAGTGCTAGGATTCCTGTTGTGAGTCACAGCATCCAGCCCAGTCTCTCTAATTTCTTTTTTCACAATAAAGTAGGCTGGCCAGGCACTGTGGCTCATGTGAGCCTGTCATCCAAGTGCTTTGAAGACTAAGGCGGGCAGATCACTCGAGGTTGTGGGATCAAGACAGGCCTGACCAACATGGTGAAACCTCGTTTTCAAACAAAAACAAAACTTTGGAAGGCTGAGGCAAGTGGATTATAAGGTCACAGGTTCAAGACTAACCTTGAACAACACAGCGCAACCTGCTCCATAAAAACAACATAAAAACAGAAAAAAAAATTGAAAAGCTGAGTGGGGCATGGCATGTGCTGCCTCCAGTAGCACCTACACTAAAATTGGGATGACACACAGAAAGCCTGCGTGGCCGCTGTGCAAAGGTGACACGCAAAGGTGTGCAGCATTCCGTATTTTTTTTTTTTTTGCTGTTGTGGCTGTTTTGTAGAAATCAAATACAGATAGATTTGCATTACAAAGATAAAAACAAAACAAAAACAGAAACAGAAAGTTAGCTGGATTTGGCAGTGTGGACACTTGCAACCCCAGCTACATGGCAGGCTGGGGCAGGACAATAGCTTGAACTGAGGAGGAAGATGTTGCAATAAGCCAAGATCACACGATTGCACTCCAGCCTGGGTGACAAGATGGAAACAGTACCTCACGAAGAAGGCAGGGTGGGGGGTGGTGTAATCCGTCATTGAGCTGCTGACAGTTATCTTGCCATTAATAAATGAAGGATGGTGATCCAGAGTCAGCAGCTCTTTTAGAAATGGCCATGTGTCAATATTGACAAAGCTAGGCATCACATAGAAAGGTCAGATGCATAGAATAGAAATGCAGAATTATTTTGACAGATAAGGAGTTTAAACACATTATAAAAGGAAATGCTAAATAACATATTTAGCTCCAAGACTCTAGAGGTAACTGTTTTAACTCTTTTTTTTTAAATTCCTTAGTACATGTTTCAATAGACTTTTGTATGCTTTCAAAATAAGCAAGTAGATGTGGGCCTGTATTATGTCTACCTTGCCTAAGTTTAAACCTTGTTAATCTCATAGGCAGATGGTTTTTATTTGTTGGTACCCCAATCAGAAAATTATTCTTACTTTATATGAAGAACTACAGAAGTGCTGGTGGTCCTTTTATTTTCAATGCAGATGAGTGGATTATAATGTTTTCTGAAATAGCTGAAGAGATTTTTTACCAGAAATATAGCAATTAGCACTCATAGACTTTATTTCCTTGCCAATGTGACTTCTTGATTATGCACATCATTCAAAATGACACCACACTGAGGACAAAGTAAGATAAAAATTATGTGTGGTGAAAAGGCAAGTGAATGACGCTTAAATTTTATTTTATTACTCTTAGTACATCTACAATTATTGCCACATAAAATCACCATGCACAGGTTGTGACTACTATCTACAAACGTTTGTTGTAATCCTGAAATAGAACTACAGAAAGACTTTGGGACTTATTAAAAATTTTGATTCACTCTTATGTCATGAAAACTTATACATAGCAAAATTTAATGTCCTTTACATTAAATATTTAAACTACTTATGCAAAACTTTCAGAAATTTCTGGTAATCGCTATCAGAATTAGAATAATAAAATTAGCCTTCACACACTCCCTCTACTGGAGCAGTGGACTCTGATGGCACCACCACTGCTGGAAAGAATAGTTAAATCTGTCATGCATCAGGAAAGCAATGCACTAAACTGTTTTGGAACAACCATTCTACACTTCTCTTAAAAAATATTAAAGAAGCATTGTTAGAAAGAAGTAAAAAGTCAATTGATATGTGATACTTGATTTTCAAATTTAATAGCATCATGATAGAGGCATAATTTCTTCCTTCTATTTGAACACGGTTCTACACATATATGTTATAACATCCAGGAAACAGCCAAGTCAGTGCTGAAATCTTAACATGAATATACATATTAGCCCCATAGTAAGCAGCTCATTTGAAAAGCACTGAGGCATTCAACAGTTACGTAGATTATTTCATACAGAAGAACAAAGAGTTTACAATTACTAATACCAAGTACCTGTAGTCACTTAATGTCTGCAACACAACAATATAGTAGGAAGCTTTCTTTTGAAAATGACTTAAAGTCGAGACATTTTCTTGCTGAAAATCAAATTTCATTATTCCAAAAAGCTTAGATTAAGTGGCAAACAAATGAAATACCTTCTCTAACTGAAATTACTGACATCTTCCTGGGTGGAGTAGTGGCTTTATTTCTAAGTTCTTGACACACTGCACCCATTATTCAGAGATGCTTTGCCCAGCAAAAACATCTAGTGAGACAGTCTGCCCACAGCTTCTGAGGTGTGTTGGCCCTCGAATCAGTTTGAACTTATTGCTATCACCTTTTGAGTTATCTGTTATTGTCTTACATTATTGCTTGCAATTTTTCTAAAGTTCTCTTTTGTCTAATAAAATATCAGTGGTCTTTTTCTGATAAATACTTTTTAATTTTCTCTAAGCTTTATTTTCAATATTTCAATGTGTTTATTTCCACGTTAAAGCAAATTGTTGTCAATGTAATGATAAAGTATTTTTTATTTTGAGTCACAATTTTAAACATTTTATATTAAAGATAGTTACTCTTTTCTACATAATACATGATTAGACAGTTTTTTATTGACCTTAGATTTTCCTTGTCTCTCTGCCTTTGTCTCCTCTTTTGCCTTTGTTTTTCTCTCCCTCTCTCCACATGTCACCTGTTTTTCTAACTGTATTGATTTAGTTTTTTTACTTCTGCTTATTTCTCTTCCTGCTTTTGAAATTAACCACCCTATGTTACACATTCTGTTCTTAATGAGAATCACCCAGTTAAATTTTTTTGACAAAAGTAAAACTCGTTTCTACACCACCCCAAAAAATATTTCATGGGTTTTATTCTTGGTATTTAATGTTTGCTTAACTTTTGTAATTTGAAAAATGTTTTGTCATTAAATAAGTCATGTGGAATAATAGTGTGTGTATATTTTATTTTTATATTTTTCCTCTTGCCTTTTCTATGCATTTTTGTCTTCTGGTTTTTCTTGTAAACATATGTAAAATCTTCCTACTCTATGCTCAACTATCATTTACCTCTCTTTTATGTATAGTCACATATAATATTTCCAGTTACATTTTCATTTTAAATAAAAAACAGCATTGTAGTAAAATTCTCAATATTTAAGTTATTTAGTAATACTTTTAATATTGAATGGGACAGACTAACTCAAAATAAATGATTTGTTTTTGGTGAACAAATTGTCACATTGTAAATTTTAATGTGATATTTACTTTTCTGTGTTTTCTCACTACACCTACTTTCAGATATAATTAGGACTTCACATATTTTGCCTGTGTTTCTGCTGAATCTCCTTTATAAGAAACAAGCAAAAAAAGAGTATTTATTTAGTATTAATTAATTAATTTCACTAATTAATAATTATTGACATTAATTAATTAATATTAATATTTAGTATTAATTAATTAATATTTAGTGTTGATTAATATTATATTAATATTTAGTATTAATATAGTATTTAATATTGTATAATTATCTATTTAAAAATGTATTACTCTCCTTCTACGTACATGTTTCTGCCTTTAGAGTTTATTCCTTCATCTCAGGGAACACCTAAACCTACTTATTATTAAGACTCTTTGGATTCAACATTTTACCCTTGAGTGTGATAATGAAGTGTGTCTATTTTTGTCTTATTTCTTAAGGCATGAGACATTTATTAATGAATTAGCAAAGTTGTCTGTGATGTGGTAAAGCAATCCTAAATTTTTAAATGACAAGTTATTCTGAAGAGGACAGTTTTATGTTAATCTTTTCAGGTTTTCAATAACTTGATTGTTGAATCTAGTATTCTACACCAGTTTCTGCTGTTGAAGTAGTTATATATTGTAGGTAATATAAAGTGTCTTACATGGGTCTTGAATAGTATACAGGATAGAGGTTCATATCTGAATCTTTCCTCCCTCAGTTTTAATAAAAACCACATTCTGAGTCAGATCCTAATATCTGTGTGCCATGAACTTCTGTATTGACTCAAATATAACAGCTAAATGTCTAAACAGTCCTTTATTTGACCAATTATTTAGACAGGAAGCCCAGCCATATTGGACCCAGAAATAACCTCCTTCAGGGAACGTATTCACCTTTACTATCCAGTTGGCGATTCCAATGAACTACCAAGTTTAATAACAAATTAAGATTTTGGGGGTCCAAAATTCAGAGATTATTTTTTCTTAATAGCTCAATTTTTAAAAAAATATATATTTATTTAAATTTAGGTGCATACTATAACTGGCATTTCTCCCTATGTTATCCCTCCTCATCCTCCCCTCCCTCCCTCCCCAACTCTGCTGCCTCTCCTGTACCCTCCCTCAGCTGCCACCAGTGTGTGTTGCTCCTCTTCCTGTTTCCATGTGTTCTCATTGTTCAGCACCCACCTATGAGTGAAAACATGCAGTGTTTGGCTCTCTGTTCTTTTGTCAGTTTGCTGAGAATTATAATTTTCATTTTCATCCAAGTCCCTACAAAGGACACAAACTCATTGTTATGGCTACATAGTATTCCACGATGTATATGTACCACGTTTTCTTTGTTCAATCTATCACTGATGGATATTTGGTTTGGTTCCAGATCTTTGCTATTGTACAGAGGTGTGCCATGAACATGCCTGTGCATTTGTCTTTATAGTAGATGATTTATAGTTTTTGGGTATATGCCCAGTAATGGGATTGCTGGGTCAAATGGAATTTCTATTTCTAGATCCATGAGAAATCGTCACGCTGTCTTTCTCATTGGTTAAGCTAATTTACACTCCCACTCACTGTGTAAGAATCTTCCTATTTCTCCATATCCTCTAGAGAATCGTCTTCATATTTTTTATTGATTGTTATTATAACTGACGTGAGATGGTATATCAATATGGTTTTGATTTGCATTTCCCTAAAGATCACTGATCGGGGTCATTTTTTTGTTTGTTGGCCTCATATATGCAACTTTTGAAAAGTGTTTATTCATATTTTTCACCCACTTTTGAATGCGGTTGCTTTTCTCTTGTATATCTGTTTCACCTTTTGGTAGATTCTGGTTATTAGCCCTTTTTCAGATGAGTAGATTGCAAATTGTTTTTCCATTCTGTTGGTGTCCGATTGTCTCTAATGATGGTTTCTTTTGCCGTACAGAATCTCTGAATTATAATTAGATCCCATTTGTTCATCTTGGCTTTTATTGCCATTGCTTCTTGTGTTACAGTCTGAAGTCCTTGCCTATGCCTATGTCCTGAATGGTTTTGCCTACGTTTCCTTCTAGTGTTTATAGATGTCAGGCTTTACATTTAAATCTTTGATCTAGCTGGATCTGGAGTTAATTTTAGTGTGAGGTTACAGGCAGTAATCCAGTTTCTGCTTTGTGCACATTGCTAGCCAGTTTTCCCAACACCATTTATTAAACATGCAGTCCTTTCCCCATTGCATTTTTGAAGGGTTTGTCAAAGATCAGATGGTTGTAGATATGTGGTGTTTCTTCTGGAGCCTCTGTTCTGATCCATTGGTCTATGTCTCCGTTTTAGTACCAGTAACCTGCTGTTTTAATTACTGTAGTCTTGTAGTATAGTTTGAAGTCTGTCAGTGAGATGCCTTTGGCTTTGCTCCTTTTACTTAGAATTGTCTTGCTTAGGCAGTCTCTCTTGCAAGTCTGTATGAAATTTAAAGTGCTTTTTTCAATTCTGTGAAGGTCATTGGTGAATTGATGAGAATAGCATTGAATCTGTAGATTACGTTGGGTAGTATGGCCATTTTCACGATATTAATTATTCTTATCCATGAGCATGGAATGTTTTTCCAACTCTGTGTCACTGTTATTTCATTGTGCAGTGATTTTCAGTTCTCCTTGAGAAGGTCCTTCAGATCATTTGTTAGTTGTATTCCTAGGTGTTTTATTCTCTTTGTAGCTATTATGAATAGCAATTTGCTCCTGATTTGCCTCTCTGTTTGTCTGTTATTGATGTATAGGAATGCTTGTGATTTCTGTACATTGATTTTGTATTGTGAGATTTTGCTGAAGTTTCTTATCAGATAGAGAATATTTTCACCTGAGAAGATGGAATATTCTCTACATATAATCATGTCATCTTCAAATAGAGACAGTTTGACTTCCTCACTTCCTGATTGAATATGCTTTATTTCTTTACCTTTCCTGACTACACTGGCTAGAACTTCCAATACTGTATTGAATAGAAGTGGTGAGAGAGGGCATCCTTGTCAGCACCTGATTTCAAAGGGAATCCTTCCAGCTTTTGCCCATTCAGTATGATATTCGCTGTAGGTTTGTCATATATAGCTTCTATCATTTGATGATACATTCTGTCAATGCCTAGTTTATTGAGAGTTCTATGCATAAAAAGCTGTTGAGTTTTGTTGAAGGCCTCCTCTGCATCTGTGGAAATAATCATGTGGTTTTTGTGTTTGGTTCCATTTATGTGATGAATTACATTTACGAATTTGCACATGTTGAACCTGCCTGTATCCCTAGGATGAAGCCTACCTCATCCTGATGGATAAGCTTTTTGATGTGCTGTTGCAATCTGTTTGCCAGTCTTTTACTGAAGATTTTTGCGTCGGTGTTCATCATGAATATTGGCATAAAGTTTCCTTTTTTAGTTGAATATCTGCCTGGTTTTGGTGCTAGGATGATGTTGGTCTCATAAAATGGGTTACGGAGGATTTCCTCATTTTGTATTGTTTGATGCAGTTTCAGAAGAAATGAAACCATCTCCTCTTTTTACGCCTGATAGAATTCGGCTGTGAACCCATCTGCACCTGGAGATTTTGGTTGCTATGCTATTAATTGCTACCTCTACTTCAGCCCTTGTTAGTGGTCTATTCAGGGTTTAAATTTCCTCCTGGTTTACTGTTAGTAGAGTACAAGTGTCTAGGAATTTATCCAATTCTTCTTGCTATACTGGTTTATGTGCATAGAGCCATTTGCAGTAATCACCAATGGTAGTTTGCATTTCTGTGGGATCAGTTGTGATATCCCCTTTATCATTTCTTATTATATCTATTTGATTCTTTTTCTTTTTCTTTTTTATTAATGTGGCTAGCAGTCTATTTCGCTGATCTTTTCAAAAGAGCATCTCCTGTATTTATTAATTTTTGAAGGGTTGTTTGTGTCTCTATCTCCTTCAGTTTGGCTTTGATATTAGTTGTCTCTTGTCTTCTGCTAGCTTCTGAGTTGTTGTGATTTTCTTCCTCTAGCTCTTTCAATTTTGATGAAAGGGTGTCAGTTTTAGGACTTTCCTTCTTTTTCATGTCAGCATTTATTGCTATAAATTTTCCTTTCGACACTGCCTTAAAAGTGTCCCAGAGATTCTGGTAAGTTGTGTCTTTATTCTCATTGGTTTCGAAGAACATCTTTATTTCTGCCTTCATTTTATTGTTTATCCATTCAACACTCATAAGCAAGTTGTTAATTTCCAAGTGGTTTTGCAAGCTTGAGTGTGTTTTTTAATCCTGAGATCTAGTCTGATTGCCCTGTGGTTTGATAGACTGTTTGTTGCAATTTTCTTTCTTTTGCATTTGTTGAGGAGTGATTTGCTTCCAATGATGTGGTCAATTTTAGAGTAAGAACAATGCGGTGCTGAGAAAAAGATGTATACTCTGTGGCTTTGTGTTGGAGTGCTCTGTATATGTCTGTATATGTCTAGTAGATCCACTTGGTCCAGATCTACATTCAAGTCCTGGATATCCTCGATAATTTTCTGTCTTGTTGATCACTTTAATATTCAAAGTAGAGTTTTCAAGTCTCCCACTATTATTGTGTGGGAGTCTAAATTTCATTTTAGTTCATTAAGAACTCGCTTTATGTATCTGGGTGCTACTGTTTTGGATGCCTATATATATAGGATAGTTAGCTCTTCTTTTTGGATTGATTCTTTTACCATTCTGTAATATCCTTCTTTGTCTCTTTTGATCTATATTGGTATGAAGTTTATTTTGTCAGAGACTAGGCTTGAAAACGCTGCTTTTATTTTGTTCTCCATTTTCTTGGCAAATTTTCCATTACTTTATTTTGAGACTATGTGTGTCTTTGTATGAGAGATGGGTTTCCTGAATACAGCATACTGATAGGTTTTGACTTTTTATGCAGTTTGTCAGTCTGTGTCTTTTGATTGTGGGGTCTAGGCCATGTACATTCAATGTTACTATTGTTGTGTGTGAATTTGATCCTGCAATTTTGTTATGGCCTAGTTTTTTTTTTCCCATTACTTGAGTCATCTTCTTCATTGCATTTTTGGTCTTTACTCACTGGCTTGCTTTTTCAGTGAGTGGTACTTGTTCCTATCCGTGCTTCATGTTTCAGGAGGTTTTTTAGGGAAGGTCTGGTGGTGACAAAAATCTCTCAGTAATTGCCTGTTCACAAAGGATTTTATTTCTCTTTCACTTACGAAGCTTAGTTGTCTGGATATGAGATTCTGGGTTGAAAGTTATTTTCTTTAAGGATGTTGAATATTGGCCCTCACTGTCTTCTGGCTGTCAAGTTTTCTGCTGAGAGCTCTGCTGTGAGTCTGATTGGCTTCCCTTTGTGGGTGACAAGACTTTTCTTTCTGACTGCTTTTAGCATTTTTTTCTTCATTTCAACCATGGTGAATCTGATGCTTGTGTCCGTTGGGGTTACTCTTCTTGAGAAATATCTTTGTGGAGTTGTCTGTATTTCTTGAATTTGAAAATTGGTATGCCTTGCTAGACTTAGTATGTTCTCCTGGATGATGTCCTGGAGTGTGTTTTCCAGCTTGGATTTATTCTTCTCATCATATTCAGGTACACTGATCAAAATAGGTTAGGTGTTTTCACATAATCCCATATTTCTTGGAGGCTTTGTTCATATTTTCTTCACTCTTTTTTTGATTGTCTTGCCTTCTCTTTATATTTCATTGAGTTGATCTTCAATCTCTGATACCTTTTTTTTCTGCTTGATCTCTTCAGCTATTAAAACTTGTGTTTGCTTCACGTAGATCTCTTGCTGTGTTTTTCAACTGTGTTTTTCCTCAAGTCGTTTATGTTCTTCTTTAGGTTGGATATTCTAGATAGCATTTTGTCTAACCTTCCTTCAAGGTTTCGTTTCTTTGCATTGAGTTAGAAAGTGTTTATTTAGTTCAGAAGCTTGTTATTATCCACCATCTGAAGCCTGTTTCTGTTAATTTGTCGCACTCCTTCTCAGCCATGATGTGATTTTGTGTTGTCAAGGAGTTGTGATTCCTTGTAGGAGAAGAGGTGTTTCTGGTCTTTGAAGGTTTCATCTTTTGTCTGCAGATTGTTTCCCCTTCTTTGAGGGTTTACCTGGCTGTGTTGTCAAGGGGCTGCTTGATGAGGTCTCTTGTCTGCCTGTGGAGATGCTACTGGGTTTCTACAGACTCCACTTTATAGGGAAGCTTCCTGTATCATTTTTGTTTATACTGGGAGATTAGGCCCTCCTCTTATGCTGACCTGTAGGCACTGCTGGGTTGTCAAGAACACCATCCCATTGCTACGTAGGCTTCTTGTGTTTTTTGTTAAAAAATATAGCCCAGTTGCACCCCTCTAATGTTGGGTTGTGCCCTTCCTCCACTGAGCTGGGTCATTCAGCTCTTTGGCACTGGCTGCATAACCCACAAGAGTCAGAGCTTCAGCCCTCTGAGATTTTGGGGGGAGGTTAGAGACCCACTCAGAAGCAACGTGCCATCTCCCACTTTCAGCTTCCTCTCTCTCCAATCATGGGGTGGAGGTTCAACCAGCTGTTCCCACTTACTGCTCCTTCTCTCTCTGGGTGGGAGTAGAGGTCAATAGCTCATTCCACATGTTCTCCCCTCCACCTCTTGTGCTTATGCATCTGTTTAGGTCTGTGTGCCAATCCAGGACATCATCCTGGATTAGTATTCATTTCCGTGCTTATAATTTCCAGTGGTTGACTGGAAATGAACCCCCTTTCTGTGTATGGCTGAGGCTTTGAAAGAAGGGCCTCATCTGGACTGCAATGCCAGAGGGGGAGCCTCTAACTCACCAGTCAGATGCACTTTCTGGGTGAAGCAACACCCCTCCCCACCTCAGTCTGCCCTGAGTGAGTTTTGCTCATTATCGTACAAGAGCCATTGAAATGTACCTGGTAACTCTGTTACAGTTAGGAGATCTCTGGATTTCTGCATCTCTCTCACTGTGTGTGGTGTGCTGGAGCTGTATTTATTCAGCCATCTTGGATCCAATAGCTCAATTTTTTAAAATAAAATTTTTTTCTGACACTTATAATCTGTCTTTCATAAGAGTTAATTTTGCAAATGTTTGCTTTGCTCCAGAAAACTAAAAATAAGTGCTTTATTTCTATTAAATTATTTGTTTCTTAACAAATACAACCTGTGAGGAAGGCGCTATTACCACATCCCTTCTACATTTAAAGAAGTAGATATTTTTGTTGATATTTTCTAAAAGCATTACCACCTTCTTTCCCACAAGTGTATGGCAGGTATTTTATATTTTCTTCATTGACCTATATTATGCATATTCTATAAATCATTGTCTAATTGATATAAATTGTAAAGACATCTTTGAGATTATTTAAATTTGAAGGCTTTATTCTATAAGATCACTTTTACTTTAGGTAAATCTTATATTTTTTCTCTTTAATTGTATCTTCTCATATATTGCTTTGTAAAATTTGTTTTGTATGATATTTTAAAAGCATTCTTCAAAGTTTCTCTTTATAGACATTCTAGTTGCAATTCAACACCCCAGTCTTTTATATTAACATGTAAAACACCAGTGATATAACCACAAGAAACAAAGACAGACTCTCAAAGACAGAAAGAGGAAGAGAGTTTGTCTAGGCAGTATAAGATTTGAAGAGTGGGAGAGAGATCCAAGATGGCTGACCACTAGAAGCTCAGGCTTGTAACTCCCAGCACAGAGAACGAGAGGACGCCACACTTTCAGACAAATTTTTGTTGCTCAAAGACCAGGAGATTCCCAGTGGAGGAGCCCCACGGGTCGCCAGCGTGACTCTTGCAGCTGGTGCTACAGTTTGGCTGGTGACCTGGTGCAGCAGTTCTTGGTGCAGAGTAAATGGGACTGGTTCCCCTTCTGGCTGATGTTTGGAGCTGATTGAAGAAGGGATTCAGGAGGGAAGCCAGATGGGAGACTCCTGGACAGAAAAGCACCAAGAAGCTTAATGCCACTGTTTTAGCTGGTGGAGTGGGTTGCTGAGATTTTGGCCCTAGGAATTAACAACTTGGACGTCCACTAAGAGACCTAATTTGACAGTTGGTAATTACAAAGATGACAGGTGGATAAATTTACAATGATGGAAAGAAACCAGCGTAAAAAGGCTGAGAATACTAAAAATCAGAATGCCTCTCCCTCTACAGAGGATCACAGTTCCTGATAAACAGGGGAACAAGGCCTGATGGAGAATGAGTGCATTCCATTAACAGAATCAGGCTTCAGAAGGTGGATAATAAGAAACATCTGTAATTTAGAAGAACACGTTCTAGCCCTATGTAAAGAAACTAGGAACTTTGAAAAAACATTTGACAAAATCCTAATGAGAGTAGACAATTAAGAGAGAAATATAAGTGAATTAATGGAACTGAAAAATACTATACGAGAACTCTGAGAAGTATGCACAGGTTTTAACACTCGAATTGATCAAGCAGAAGAAAGGATATCAGAGGTCGGAGGCCAACTTAATGAAATAAAATGAGAAGATAAGACTAGAAAAGAAAAAGTAAAAAGGAATGAGCAAAGTCTCCATGAAATATGGGACTATGTGAAAAGACCTAAGGTGTACCTGAATGTCATGAAGAGAATGAATACAAGCTGGAAAATATTCTTCAGAATATTATTCAGAAAAAATTTTCTAACATAGTAAGGTGGAACAATACTCATCTCCAGGTAATACAGAGAACCCCACAAAAATATTCCTCAGGTAGAGCAACCCCAAGAGACATAATTGTTAGATTCACCAGGGTTGAAATAAAAGAGAAAATTCTAGAGAGAAAGGTCAGGTTACCCATAAATAAAAGCCTATCAGACTTACAGCAGATCTCTCAGCAGAAACCCTACAAGCAAGAAGAGAGTGGGTGTTAATATTCAATATCCTCAAAGAAAAGAATTTTTAACCCAGAATCTCATATCCAGCCAAACTAAGCTTTGTAGATGAAGGAAAAATAAAATTTTTCATGAACAAGCAAGCACTCAGATTTCATCACCACCAGGCCTGCTTTACAAGAGCTTCTGAAAGAAGCACTACACACAGAAAGAAACAACCAGTATCAGTCATCCCAAAAACTTACCAAAAGATAAAGAGTATCTCCATAATGAAGTATATTTTTATCAACCAATGGGCAAAATAGCCAGCCAGCATTAAATTACAATATTAAACTCACAAACATCAATATTAATCCTGAATTTAAATGGATTAAAAACCCCAATGAAAGATACAGACAGGCAAACTGAATAAAAATTCAAAACACATCAGCACTCTGTATCCAGATCCATCTCATAAGCAAGAACACACAAAGACTCAAAACAAAAGGTTGGAGGAAGACTCACAAATCAAATGAAGAGAAAAGAAAAACAAAACAAAACAAACAAACAAAAAACAGAAGTTGTAACTTTCATCTCTGAAAAAATAGACTACAATGGTAACCAAGACTAAAGGAAACAAAGAAGGACATTACACAATGATAAAAAGATCAATGCAACAATAGGAGTCAATGATCATAAATACATATATACCCAATATAGTGGCACCCAGATATATAAGACAAGATTTTAATGACTTATAAAGAGACTTGGACTCCCACACTAATAGCGGGAGACTTTGACACCGCATTATTAATATTCGATGGATCAATGAGATAGAAAATTAACAGATATATTTATGATTTGAACTCAGACCTGGAACAAGTAAACTCAGTGAATATGTATAGAATTCTTCACCCCAGGTCCACAGAACATACATATTTTTTAAACCTATTTTGAAAGTGACCACATAAATGTAAGCAAATCACTCTTCATCACTTGCACAGCATTTCACAGATTCAAACAAAATATTGGTTGGCTGTTTGTTATTTTCTTTCCTTATTCCTTCCTGTCTCTGCTGTTAAGCACAATCATCAGCATAAAAGAGGTTTTTAATACCTATTTTTAGATTGCATTCCATCCTGGGCAATAGAGCAGGACTCCTGTTCTCTCTCCCCCTTTTCTCTTTCTCTTTCTCTCTTTCTTTAAAAAATAAATAATAAATAAATAAATAAAAATATTTTTCCTATTTGTTAATCCTGCATCTATTTGCATATCTATACCAAGATCTATGCCTATATCTATCCATCTATCCCAAAACGCCTCATCTAATAATCAGGAAAAGTATTTCTGGCTGGTAAAATTTGTTTTCCTTCTCTATTTTTTTTTCTAAATTTTATTTATTTATTTTTTATTTTCACTACCTGGAGATAAGAAAAAAAAGAAGAAAAAGATTTGAAGAGTGATAGTATGGTAGATTTATTGAGTTTTCTTATTTCCTTTCCTGTATCCCTGGTAATGTACTGTAGAAGCTTCAATGCAGAATCTCCAAGAGACACAGACAAAAAGAGCTTCACTGAAGCCCTGGTCTCTCCCAGAGGAGGGTAAGCTAATCACACAAAACCACATAAGACTTCTACAGGGAATAACCAAGCTACTCTGGATAAACACCACAGAAATTTCTCCTACTGCAGATTCTGTGGAAACATGTACAAAACAATCTTCTCTCAGTCCAATGATGCTGTAATTCCTTGTGGAGACAGAGTAGGCAGCTAATTTTCTATCACTTGCCTGGAGGAAAGCAGAGGACCACACTCCAATACCCTAACAATTATCCATTTAGTTCAGTAGCAAGCTGAGCATCCAGGTCCACCAACAACAATAGTTTTTAAAGAGCCAGAGCTAAGTAGGATGGATTGCACTGTGCTTTCTGCCTGCCTTCCCTACTTTCTGGCCCTATCCTGTCAGGAGGCTTTGGTGGGGACTTAAGCATCTACCAATATGCAATCTCTTATGCACTGAATAGTTGAAGTCAATCAAAACTAGTTAGCACTCTGCTATTTCCTCACTTTACAGTCAGCGGGACCACAAATTAGCAACTGTGAAATCTATACCTGCTTCAAAAAAATGAAATGTTTTTATATACATTAAAACAAAGAATACATGTATAGAATCTTGGTGCTGATAAATATAAAACGCTGGCAAAAGAAATGAAAGTAGAAATTAAAAAAAACTGTGTTCATGAATGGGAAGTCTCAATATATTATGGTAATTTCTCCTCAACTTCACCTATATATTTGATGCAATTTATCTCAAAATCTCAGCAAGAAATTTTGCAGATAAAGCAAACTTACTTTCTAGGATAACACATACAATTTTCAAGAAGAAGTTTACAGTATAAGGAATCCATCAACAATACTTCAGAGAGTTATTACACAGCTAAAGCAATCAAGACAATTTGGTAGTGGCATAGTGGTTGATCCATACAAAAATTTAGTAAATAAATAAAAAGTAGCAGAAGAGAAAGCCCAGGTATAGCGCAACACTGGCATGGGTATGACCAAGTGAAAGGGTACAAAGCTGGTAAACACAAATCAGTGGAGAAACAATAGTCTTTCAACAAATTGTGGTAGAGCAAGTGGAAATCAGCAGCTCACTGAAAAAAAAAGCCTTAACATAAACCTTACCCTACAGAAATTAACTCAAAATGACTTATAAACCTGAGTTTAATATAAAATTATGACACTTTCTGTAAAACTTTTTTAGAAGAAATAAATGAATCATAAAGAAATGCTAAGCCTCTTAGGTATCGCAAAGAGTTATGGTATGTGAAGTCAAAAATATATGCCATAAATGCAAACCTGATAAACTGTGTAAAATCAAAGTTTAAATTTTCTGCCCTGTGAAATACTAATGCAGAGACTGAAAAGCAATTCTGCTATGGAAAGCAGCATCCTTCCTGATAACAGCTAGAAACAATGAGAATATCACCTGCTGAGAGAGAGCATTACATTCTCTGCTGAGAGAAGCAGCTGCAACAGAGAGCTTCAGAGACCTGCAGAGATATTCAAATAGTTTTGCTTACAGAGAGGAGCCACCTTCTCCAGGTCCTCCTCTCAGCTAAGAGCTGAACACTCCATGGGAGGAAGTGCTTTATAGAGAAGCTACCCACTCCTCTGAACTCTTTTAACACTAAATAGAACTCTTTTTATTTTACCCTTCACATGTGTGTACCTCATTTTTCCTTCATGCAGAACAAGAAACAAGGCAAAGGTGCCATGGGCACAGAGATTTTTAGCCAAAGAAAAGAAAGAAAGAAAAATGTCTGCAGTTATCGTGTAACAATAGCGCTGACATTTCTGTGTTAATATTTATTATGTTGTTTCATGAAGGGCAAGACTTTTTTTTCTTGAAAATATAAGAGATTTTTGTTAGAAAACTAAACATTTGAGGCACTGTTAGAAGATTCTGGACCTTATGACATTTTATTTTGCATTTGTTGCTAGCTTTGTCTGATGCCACCCTGATAGATGAAAGGGTATGCTTGTCAAGTAGGGGCACGATTCCAAATTTGCTTCTTCACTTTCTTTGACAACAAAGGCAGGACTCCTCATTTGATAAATGAATATGCAGATTCAAGCTTCACCCAAAGTCTTGCTTATACCTCCCTTGCTAAAAGGAGAAGAGTATTTTGTTACCACATGGCAGGATTAACAACACCAGCTGTATACACTATCTTCTCGGATTCCATTTCAGAACTGAGTTAGGATGTTACATTGCTCCCTGGAGCAATCAAAGTTCTCACTCGGACTTTCTGTCTTGGCTAGATTTTTGTCTTGCTTTGTTCTGTACTGTATTGTTTTCCAATATAGGATGGCTATGAAATAAAATATTATTGTCTTATGTAACTTTCATATTCCTGTGGCAATTAATGTTGGGCTTTTTGGGGAAATTTTTGTCTGTGACTATTTACATTTGGGGTACCATCTCCTTCAGGATCAAGTCTGTAAAATTAATAGGCAAAAAATATTCAGGAAACTGAAACATCTTATCACTTGATAGGTCTTAAGTTTTCTCTCCAGTTTATGCCCTTTCAGAGACTTGCATTTAATTTATGTATAGCATTCAGGGATATTAGTTGTATTTATTAAAGTACATCTGCTCCATCTACTTTATTATGCAAATGATGACCCAAGATGCAGACCATTTATGATTTTTCTTTTGGACAGCAAATCTGAAGTAATTTTTGCTGTTGAAAGAGTTTAAGCTAGTTTAACATAAATAGAGACTATTTAGAAAGATATAGCACTGAACAGATATTCTAATCATGCTGACTATTTTATGTTTGTGTTTGCTTTACTTCTTTTCCCTCATTGCCTCTTTTCCACCCTGTGCTCATTTTGTTATTGCTGTTTTTGTTGTTGTTGTTGCTGTTTGTTTGACACTTGCCTTATTCTGCCCTTAACCTTATGATATTGTAGTTCATATTTTCACCTGTCTGATTATTCTTCATTACTTTATCCTACATTTTCTAAAATGTAATTTTCTTTTTTTCTTGTTGTCCCACTGTTCACCTAAGTTAATCTTTCCATGTGTTATTATTTTATGCATCAGCCTGTTTTTATTGTTTTTTTTTTTTTTTGTAATACAATCTTAGCCTGTCGCCCAGCCAAAAGTGCAGTGACGATATCTCGGCTTACTGCTACCTCTGCCTCTGAGGTTCAAGTGATTTTACTGCCTCAGCCTCCTAACCAGCTTGGATTACATGGGTCCACCACCATCCTTGGCTGATTATTGCAGTTTTTAGAAGAATGGGGTTTCCTATCTCTTTAAAAAATCAATCCTAGCTTCCAAAGTGCTAGGATTAAAGGTGTGAGGCAGGCCTGGCTAAATTTTTTTAACATTATTCATGTTCAGTATTTAACCATGCCTATCAGATCACCCTCTGAAAATACAGTTTGAGAACTAAAATGAGGTATCTATCTTAACAGCATGTCTACCTAGTTGAAAGAACCATTGTGTTGTGTCTTGGCATACCAAGATAAGAAATCAGGATTTCCCATGTTGATCATTGATTCCAACAACTTAATACTTAGGCACAACTTGAAAATAAATGCATATGGTAGAATGAGAGCAGTAGGTCTCTATTCTGAGGAATCTGACTGTCCAAATCCACATCGCATTTTGACCCCAGCTATCCAAGAAAACTGAATGATAAGCCTTGTCAATCATTAGCTTGTGATACCATCAGTTGTATAACATATCACATTCACCATTAATGCTGCTTCTGCAAAGTTGTGCAGCAGGGATCCCCACTGTAATTCATTTCAGCACAACAGCGGGAAATTTCTGCTGCAAAAAAAGAGTGGTAAGCATACAGCTAGACATTTCAGGCAAGGACATGCTACTTAAAGAAGAAAGTAAAAACAAATTTTAGAAGAAGCAGGGGAACATTATAACTAGACCAAAAAAAGGTGTGATAGTTGAAGTGATAAACACTGACACTAGTCTCAGTAAGAGAAAATTATTGCATCTCTAGTTAATACCACTCTTATCTTTATTTTAAAGGGAAGTTGTGGTGAAGGACAAAGGGTAAAAAGTAATACCATGACACTATAAATGTTGGCTTTAGACAATTAAAATAAATTTTAGCATTTTAAGTCCACAGTGTGTATGTGTGTTTGTGTGTGTGTGTGTGTGTATATAGGTATGGTATGTGTGTGTATATATATATGTGTGTGTATATATATGTATGTATGTGTATATATGTATATATATATATAATCCACCTACATATATGTGTGTGCATATATGCCACCTATATGAATGTGTGTGTATATGTGTATATATATATATATATATATATATATATATATATATGTATAATTGTGCTTTAGGTACTGGGTTACATGTACAGAACATGCATAATTGTTTTATAGGTACATACATGGCAATGTTTTTTGCTGCCTCCATTCCTCATTCACCTGTGTCTGGCATTTATCCCATGTTCTCCCTTTCCAACCACCCTATCCCCCACCGTGCATCCCCCATTCCACTAAACAGACACCAATATGGAATGCTTCCATCTATGTCTATATGTGTTCTCATTTTTCAAGAGAACATCATTCTCAGCAAATTGACACCAGAACAGAAAAGGAAACACCGTATATACTCACTCATAGGCGGGTGATGAACAATGGAAACACATGGACACAGGGAAGGGAGCACCACACACTGAGGTCTATTGAGAGAAATAGGGGAGGGACAGCAGGGGGGAGCGGGGGAGGGATGGCATGGGGAGAAATGCCAAATATGGGTGAGGGGGCAGAAGGCAGCAAAACACACTGCCACGTGTGTACCTATGCAACTATCTTGCATGTTATGCACATGTACCCCAAAACCTAAAATGCAATAAAAATTTTTTAAAAAAAGACTCACCTATGAGTGAGAACACATGGAGTTGGATTTTCTGTTCTTGAGTCAGTTTACTGAGAATGATGGTATCCAGATTCATCCATGTCCCTAAAAAGACACAAACTCATCAATTTGTATGGCTGCATAGTATTTCATGGTGTATATGTGCCATATTTTCCTTGTCCAATCTATCATCAATGGACATTTGGGTTGGTTCCAATTCTTTGCTGTTGTAAACAAAGCTGCAATAAAAATACATGTGCATATGTCTTTATATAGAACGATTTAAAATCATTTGGATATATACTCAATAATGGGATTGCTAGGTTAAATGGAATTTTTATTTCCAGGATTTGATGAAGTGCCACACCATTTTCTAATATTGTGGAATTAATTTGCACTCCCACCAACAGGATAAAAATGTTCCCATTTCTCCACATCCCCTCCAGCATCTGTTGTCTCCAGATTTTATAATGATGGCCATTCTAACTGGATTGAGATGGTATATCAATGTCGTTTTGATTTTTATATCTCTAATGAGCAATGATAATGAGTATTTTTTCACGTGCTTGTTGGCCTCATGTATGCCTTCTTTTGAAAAGTGGCTGTTCATGTCATTGACACAATTTTGAATTGATTTGTTTGTATTTGTGTGCGTGTAAATCTGTTTTCATTTCTTGTAGATTTTGGATATTAGACCTTTGTCAGGTGGGTAGATTGAAAAAATGTTTTCCCATTCTGTTGGTTGCTGGTTCACTCTAAGAATGTTTCTTTTGCTGTAAAGAAAGTCTGGAGTTTAATTAGATCCCATTTGTCTATTTTGGCTTTTGTTGCCAATGCTTTCGGTGTTTTAGTCATGAAGTCCTTGCCTATGCCTATGTCCTGAGTGGTTTTGCCTAGGGTTTCCTCTAGGATTTTTATGGCATTAGGTCTTATGTTTAAGTCTTTAATCCATCTGGAGTTAATTTTAGTGTAAGTTGTCAGGAAGGGGCCCAGTTTCTGCTTTCTGCACATGGTTAGCCAGTTTTTTAACATCATTAATTAAACAGGGACTCCTTTCCCCATTGCTTGTTTTCATCAGGTTTGTCAAAGATCAGGTGGTTGTAGATGTGCAGTGTTGTCTCCGAGTCCTCTGTTCTGTTCCATTGGTCTATATCTCTGTTATGTACCACTACCATTGTGTTTTGATTATTGTAACTTTGTAGTATAGGCTGAAGTCAGATAGCATGATGACTCCCATTTTCTTCTTTTACTTAGCTTTTTTTTAGTTATGTGGGCTCTCTTTTCATTCCATATAAAATTTAAGGTGGTTGAGATTCAAAATCAATGTGCACAGATCACAAGCATTCCTATTCACCAATAACAGACTTAAAGAGAGCAAAATCAAAATGAACTGCCATTCACAGTTTCTGCAAATGAAATAAAATACCTGGAAATACAACTAACATGGGCTGCAAAGGATCTCCTCAAAAAGAACTACAAACCACTGCTCAAGAAAATAATAGAGGACACAAACAGATGGAAAAATATTCCATGCTCATAGTTTGGAAGAATCAATATTGTGAAAAATGGCCACACTGCCCAAAGTAATTTATAGATTCAATGCTATCCTCATCAAGGTAAATAGCATTTCTAAGCCCAAATAACCACCTACTGGAAATGGAAATTTTCTATGATGTACACTTTTTTCTTTTTTCTCCACAGCAACACCACAGTTTGTTTTTTCACTATTAACATCAGGCTCTAAATATCTTCTCATTTTGAAAGTTTCTGCCTCTAGCAATCAGAAGTATGATGTGTTCTGTAGCCACATGTTAATCTCCATATTGTTCCACTGGCAGGAAATTTGCCATTTGATTCATTTAAGGCTTCGAATCTCTTGTGTTTTAAGACAGTTCTTAATTAGAGGATTTTAAGTCCAGAAGTTAAGGAGAACAATTTCTATATGGGTAAATGCTGTAGAACAGATGATAATAGCAAAATATAGAGTAGAATCAAGCAGCTTAGGGAGGGTCAAAATTTAGTATCCTCCAGCTCCTAGCTTCTTGGTCTAATTCCCAGTCAAGAGGGAAGTATATTATGAAAAGCAGTTGGTATTATATCTGCTTTAGACTGCACACTGTAAAACTGCCTCTCCTAAAGTTGGTCCAGTCTAAGCCCAGAGGTAGGAAAGAACATCTTGGGGTATAAAAACAAAATGAAGTTGTTTGTGGGAATTCTCTTTCACTGTTTCAGTCACAATTTTGCAATGACAGTTTCCAAAGCTGCCTGTCATTCCTCTGAAAATACCCTGTGTGCTCACGGTTAAGTTACAACCTAATTAAGGCTTGTTGGTTTCATCTGTGAGGTTACTTTATGTACAGTTCAAAAGATAAAAATTTAAATTGCTTGTGAAGTAGTAAGAGATTTTAATGAATATTTTAGAAAAGTGTTCAGCTTAATTAGAATTGGATATTCAAGTTATGGATATATTTAAGATTTTTTTCTGGAACAGAGGGTCTCCTTCTATTTCATCCACCAAATAATTTTTCTCTATTTAGTGGTATAACCAATCTTAATGCATGCATGAGGGACCACTAAGGTAACTTCTGATAGCATGGGACTCCTGAGAAAAAACTGAATACCTACTACAGACTTCATGTTGAGAAACACACACACACACACACACACACCCCAAACATGTTTTTCCATAAAACCTCCAAAATTAAAAGGAGATAGTTTCCTCTCAAAATCAAAGGCTCTGTTCTCTTGTGTATTGTGTTATCTAACATTTTGAGTTTTGGTGGTGTAAAATTACTTCACATTTTGAGGGAGCTTTGGTAACAACTAGGTAGAAAATACACTATATGAGATAACTAATTGTAGTTACACATTTGAGAAGTGATAAAAAATACAGCATGGTCATCCAGATTTACATAAAAAGAAAGAAAGAAAATACAGCAAGGTCATTCAGATATACCTAACTAACTAACTAACTAAATATATAAAATAAATAAATATTAGAAGCATGCTCTTGGCCACATAAAATATATATAAACTGCCGCACACCCCACACTAAGTAAAAGACTCCCATAGGGAGTGAGCTAAATTTTTTCAGCTGTGTCTGCTTAGTAGGCCCTAAAATTTTATGTTACTGGCTGTGTTTCACCAAGGGCTCCAACCTGAGAACAGTAACCCAATTATGAAACTGACAATTAAAAATCTCTGAATCTTCCATCTGTTTGGGTTGCTATATGTGTGTTGTGTGTATTATCTACAAAAAAATAATTTCTAAGTAATTGGCTTAGAAAATAAGCACTTAAGTATTTTTTTGTTCATGTGACTTTGAGACATAAACATTGTCTTAAGGATTATTGGTAAAATTCAAGTGTTATCACCACGTAAATATGTGGTCTGAACAGTACAAATTAGATACTAGGTTTGCTAAATGTTCCAAGGTGGTCTATTATGTGCTAAGACCTGGGACACATGGAGCTAGATCCTAAAAAAATCAAACTTTGCATACACTTTTGCCTAGGTCCCAGGATCCACATATGATATATAATTAAAATCACTTACCAGGATTTTCATTGAAAATGAAAGTTACTAATTTTTTCTCACAATTCAATTTGAGATATTAGTTGCTCAGACAAAATACATTGTTGGTTTACATTATAAACTAAGAGGAGTTTTAATTGCCAAAAGTCAGTGTACACTCATACATCTGTACCTAAGTCATTAGGACAGTGTCTATTAGGCTTTAGAAAGTTTCAAATTTGAGAAGAGTGAGACCACATGTTTGTATCACATAGTGGATAATTCCCTGTAAGGCCCCCAAAAAGTACCATATGATGAAACATACTAGTGTTTCTATGAAGAGTAGTAGATATTCCCTTTAAAGATGAAGGGTAAACAAATGAAAATTTAAATAGCTTTCTTTAATTAAGGCTTTATTACCTCAGAAAGTGAGTTACAATACTAACCTTGTTTTTAAAAGCCTTTCTTAATAGAGCTTTTTAAATTAGATAAAGTACTTTATATGTGTATTAATTATGGTTTTGGAAATACATCACTGAATTCAGAGTCCTGGTGGGATACAAAGCATTAGAATAAACAAAGAAAATTCAAAGAGCTCTGAAGCATATTACGGAAAGTATGTGACTTAGATTAGGAGAGAAGAAAGCATTTTGCAGGACTAAAGGATCAGATTAAGGGTTTTTTTTTTAACACAGTAACTAGTGGGTAAAGACTTAGTATTGAAATAACTTGTCTTCTTAGCAATCATGTGAGATATTCAGTTTGACTGGATGAATCATTACATGATCACAGACAGATTAAATTAGAAATGTCTCACTGGTTACAACAATAGACCATGGTAAGGACGTATTATCTAAATTATCTAAATTATCTAATTATCTAAATTACCATTAGAAGTTTGCAGTTTTTCTGTATTAGGAAATGTGAACATTTGTGTGGACAGATGTTGATAATTGGATATTGGAGGAAGTGATGAAGCAGCAAGGAGGTGATGAGACCTATGTTTCGGTTGTGATTTGATAAATTGTGGGAATGGTAGTGGAATTTACTGATGGAAAAAAGAATCCGTTTCAGCAGACTTCACTTTAAAACCACATTGTGCACCTAAAGATTTCAAATTACCAGTTGGACACATATGTCTAGAATGTTGAATCATAGTTAGAAAATATAAAATGGGGGGAAAATGTGAAAAACAAGCAGATTTTAATTGTACACATAGACTTCATATTTAATGTTTTATAATTCAATTTCTTGTTGAGATAAAGAATATCAACATATTCATAATAGAAAGTCTAAAATAGTAAAACCAATATAAAAAAATTTTGTATGTCAATATGTGTGAAGCAGAATAGATTATATTTTATGTGCTTGAGGTATTTCTTGAAAGAATACATTAGGTGAAGCTGCTAAAACTTTGCTTTATGTAATGCCAGTGAAGTGCATATTATCAGAATCCACAGTAGTTTAAAGTACCATTACACCAAGATTTCTGATTAAATTGTTAGTCAATCACAATTTTTCTATAAAGCAATAATTGTCATAGTTTATTTCTCTATTATTTTAAAACGTTTGTTATTGGTTGTAGGATTCCATAAAATATAGCCTCTTCTGATTTTATATAATTCATATAATGTTTTACTTTTATGTAAAATCTCTGTGGTTACATTTAGATACAAAAAGCCAGGAAATGTGTTGCATAGTTTAAAAGAGAGCACTTTTTCTGTTCAGACTGGTTACAATATATTATGTTTTTATTTTTATATTATTTTAATCAGTGGTATCGATCACTATAAATGCAAAGTGCTGTCTACATTAGTTAAGACCAATAAATACACTCTCAGCACTACTGATAATGGTACATTGTAACCCAGCTATGTTAAGAGTCTTTCTGTTTGGGCCATAGGTATTTGCAATCTTTGTTTCTCTCCTGGCCTAGACAAGTTTCTGGAATTTGTGTTCCTTGAAGTGTACAAGAGAAATATATGTAGCTTAATTCTGACTCTACATTACTGCTGCAGATTTATAATGCTGTCACCTCAAGGGAATACATCATAATGTCCAGTTGCCGGTTCTAATTATTTCCCAATCATCCTACAGAGGATCATTCAAATGGATACCAACAGTCCTTTTTTAGTATATTCCTTAAATTTTAACGAATAAGCATCTGTGCTAATATGTGACACAGCTTGTTGAATGCACACGTGTCACATACTTTCATCTTGTTGTTAGCCCAGTTTTCTATTGTCTACATGTCTGGACATTGGTTACTATTTACTACTCATAAATCCCTTTAAAAAATAATGGCTTAACAATTTTAATCAATCGTAAAATAACAGCTTGCAGTTCAATCATTGAGCTAATTTGCTCACTCCACCTTCAATTAATCATTTTATTTCTGTTCTCTATGTAAATCTGCTAAATGGAGCATTGTTCTCTGATCCTGAAACTGACACTAGTCAGCCTTGCCGGTTGTTGGTGGTGAATAGGGGGTTCTTCAAAGGGCATTGCCCATGTGACTGTGGGATTCAGTAATTCCTGAGGTGGTTCCAAATTTGATCCTAGAAAATAAGGGACTACTTGCTCATGAACAGGATAAACACATCCTTACACTTCTGTTGTAACATATTTTTTATGTTATCTTTAAATTCTTCTGAGCACTTTCTCATTAGACTGTTTTCTTTTCTTTTCTTTTTTTTTTTTTGAGATGGAGTTTCGCTCTTGTTACCCAGGCTGGAGTGCAATGGCATGATCTCGGCTTACCGCAACCTCTGCCTCCTGGGTTCAGGCAATTCTCCTGCCTCAGCCTCCCGAGTAGCTGGGATTACAGGCACACGCCACCATGCCCAGCTAATTTTTTGTATCTTTAGTAGAGACGGGGTTTCACCATTTCGACCAGGATGGTCTCGATCTCTTGACCTCGTGATCCACCAGCCTCAACCTCCCAAAGTGCTGGGATTACAGGCGTGAGCCACCACGCCCGGCCTAGACTGTTTTCTTAATTCACCCAATGTATTATAGGTGTTGCAGGCTTTATAATTATTTTACAGTCTTCAGTCATAGAAGCAGTCTCAACACCAAGGCAAGACATGGCTGTAATTATCATTCAAATTGTACATACTGTTTCATGGCATCCAGGAATTTCCTGATTCAAAATTTCCACCCAGTGCTGAAGAGTAGCAGGTGTGAGTTTTGTGCCATTGCTTTAGTCTGCCGAAAGAACATGTGACAAGAACTTCCAAAATCAGAATTTAGACCACAATGTCCTGAAGTATTGAGAGAAAGAGCTTTTTACAATTCAGAAATAACCGGATTTAGTAAAATTTTCTATTGAAATGAACCTCAATTTGTTGTTTTTTAAAATGACTTCATTATCATTTTACATATTTACAAAGTGCAAATCATATTTGGATATGCATGCAAAATGAGCAATGACCAAATTCTTAATTGGCATCTTGGTAATTGGTATGTTAGTCATTGCAGAGATGTAGCATTTATTTGTCATGAATATTTGAAATCTATACTTTTCATTATTTTGAAATATGTAATAAATTATTTATAGCTACAATCTCCCTGCTATAAATCAAACTCCTTTATAAAGCTAAATCTCCCTGACTGCTATGCAATCAAACTTTATAAACTTTATAAATAAAAGGTCTCTCAAAGGAAGGCCCAGATTTGCCAACAATAGTCTCACTATCTGGAATTTACTATCTAACAGGGACAGTGAAGCCTAGTAATAGAAAGGAAAAAGGGATCTATGAGAAATGGTGAGCCATTTGAGTGGAGCTCAGATTGGAAGGGGGCCTTCCCACAGTTAAAAGAAAAGCTGATATCTGCCCTGAGACTGAGGCTGCTGGACTTAACAAAATCCTTTATGCTGTTTGTGTCTGAGGGAGAAAAAATAGCAGAGAGGGTCTTGACTCAGAATGGGGGCTCAAGGCTGTGACCTGTTGAATAATTTTTTAACAATTGGATGGCATTTTTAGGGGATGGTCTCCATGAGGACTTCCCCTGTGGGACAGGTACTTCTTCTTTTTGTACTATGCACTTGTATCTTTTCTACCCCAGTAGATGTTAACCTTCCATTCGATAATTTTTCTCAGTTCATACATAAGTTTACTAATGTAGAACAAAAGATTACCACAGTTCTTTTGCTTTATAGTTATTGTGAATGCACTAGAACCCTCAAAGAAACTTCTTTATATAGTGCTGCCAAGTACCACCTGTGCAACCCAGGGAACAACCAATCTGATATATGTTGTAACCCATCTGAGCCTAACATGAACACCATGTTCAAGATAAGGTTAAAGACTGGACCTCTTCATGGCAATACAAATAAAGTACTTCCCAAAACTAAGAAGAAGAAGCCTCCCAAGCAAATTACCTTAGAGTTTGCGGCTTGTACAGTCACCAATGCAGGTAGATGGTGTGGCTATCTCAGTTGAGAAAAAGGCTATAGGGCAGAGCATCAGTATATCTGCAATGAGCAGTAGCCATGCACTGGTAACTGTGGTAACTTGTGTGTTATCTGGGTCACTTGAAAAAATAAGAAAAGTAACTCAGTCCATCTCCAAAAGGGTAAAAGTACCTCCTCCTTCACGTCTGGCCATTGCAATCCTCTGTTTTCTTGATAGAAGAAAGGGGAATTTGTAGCAATGGAGATTAATAAAAAGTGACTGGACTCCTGAGTTGCCATTCTAATTCAGGGAAGTATCCAGAGACAATCACCTTACCCCATGTTTTAAACTTCTTATGATACATTAAATGAACAACTTTCAGAACTCCCCCAGAAATAAAGAAACTTGTTTTTGCAGTTAGTTGCAAATGTGCCCAAACCTTCAAAAGTACATTTGTGTTATGTATGGAGGAATTAATATGGGAGACTGGTGGCCATGGGAAGCACATATGCCTGTGCCTACTGACCCTGTCCCTAATACAATTTATGTGCAAAAGGGCCTGAGCAACAGCTTCTGGATCTCAAAAATTTCAATTATTGAACAATATTATCTGGCCAGACCAGAAAAGGTTATGATGGTCCTGGTGGTAATTCTGGACTGTTGGTACAGTAAAACAATCACTGGTCGAGTTTAAATAGGACCAAGATTAATCATTTCCAAAAGATCAGGAACCCACTTGAAATTCCACCGGGACAGGGTAGTGCCTCCTGGTTTGTACTGGATATGAAGGCACAAAGCCTAAACCAAACTGCCAGATTAGTGGATAGGCACCTGTGTTCTTGGCACTATCATACCTTCTTTCATCCTATTACCCATAAGAACTAGGGATCTGTTAGGTTTCCCTGTCTATTCTTTGTGAGACAAGCAAAGCCTAGGTATAGGTAAGTAAAAAAGTAATAAATGGCTCCCCGAAAACAATAATACATATTATGGGCCAGCAATATGGAAGAGAATGGCTTGTGGGGCTATTGTACTCTGATATATATATATACTTTATTAAATAATATGGTTGCAAACTGTCCTAGAAATTCTGACCAACATAACTGGCCAGGCTCCAACCACCCTGACATGGCAGGAGAACAAGATAAGAAATGCCATCTACCAGAAAAAACTGGGTTTAGATTACTTATTAGCAGCTGAAAGAGGGGAGTGCAGAAAATTCAAATTAATCAACTGTTGCCTGCAAATAAATAACAAGGGTCAGAATCA
Organism: Leontopithecus rosalia; assembly: GCA_028533165.1. Lineage (NCBI taxonomy): Eukaryota > Metazoa > Chordata > Mammalia > Primates > Cebidae > Leontopithecus > Leontopithecus rosalia. Next base: position 186,102 of record CM052662.1, read on the forward strand.
GTTGGTTAAAATTTGTAATGGACATGACAAAACTCATGCATGTAGCTGTAAATGTCTGTAATGGTTTCAACTCTGGATCAATGTTTGGGAATTGGTTTCCTGAAGTAGGAGGACTCAAGACTATTGTCATAATGTGTTACTAATAATAGTAGCATTCATATTGCTGACCTCCTTAATGCCCTTGCTCCTTGAGGTGATATATATATAATTGCTGTGATTAAAAAACAAAACAAAAACAAAAACAAACAAACAAAAACATCAGCTCAGGTCTATTACATAAACCACTAACAATATGTCTCACCAGAAAACCCTGACAGTAAGGCTGAAGGTGAGAGTAAGAACTTTCACTAGATAATGATACCTAAAATTCTCAGATGGGGGGATTCCACTTATCTCTCTCCAACTCCTTCCTCCTCTCCCTTCTAGATGGCACAGAGGGTGAAAAAAAATAAAGTAGCAAAGAGCATAAATGTGTTGTCAGGTGACTTGCTGACACCACTGACCAGGCCATAAAGAGGCCCCAGGGCTGGGAAGGTGACTCCCTTTTTGGTTCCCAGCATCTCTGCTATCTATAAGCCTTGAAAGAGTTGTAAATGCATGTTATCACTACAGGCTGGAGCTCATCCCTGGATCACATTCCCCATGTTTACATGACCCAGACTTTCTTCTGGAAATATCTGTCAAGAATTTACTTCCTTTTTCTTGTCTCTGTAAGGTCACTCCCCTCCCTGATCCTCCTTGCACTGCATATGAACTGGTAAATGCATAAAGCCAAGATTCTAAGGTTGAACATCTAGCCAATGAACAATATATACAGTTTCACTTCAGTCTCCTCTTTAGCATGGTAAACCTATAAAAGGGTTAAAAATCTACTTCTCAGGAAGCTTGGTGAATAAGGCTGTAGCTCCCTGAAGCTCCCGGATGAATAAAAAGCCATTTTCTTCATCAGTTTACTGTTTGAGAAGTTAGTTATCCACTGCTCCTGCATGAATTGATTATGAACCACGGTCTCAGTTCAACTTTTTAGATCCTGATTAGTTCCATATCAAAATCAGGGACAAAGCTTAGAAGCCTACATCAATCATTACTTCAGGTTCTGATTCTTTCAGGCCATAGTCTCAGGCCAACATGACTAATTGATACTAAGACCAGTCAAAATGTATTTTCTTTACTTACTTACTTACTTACTTACTTACACACACACACACACACACACACACACACACACACACACATGGACTGCAATACCATAATCCTCAGTTCACTCAGATAGTCCTCTCTGATACTGTGGAGGTCTTTCTTCTTTTGGTTATTAAACTTTTGCTCTAACCTTACTCTTTGTATGCATGCTTCTTAATGCTCTTTCTTATGAGAGAAATAATTGTTGGCGTTACCTAAAACAAGAAATTACTACATTGTACTACATTTAGAAAACTGTAACATTTTTTAGTGCATAGCTGGGAAAGAAAAGGGATTTATTGAAAGCTCAGATAAAAAAAACCCTTCACATTTTTAACATTGTTTTCTAAGACTTATTGTCCTCACTTTTCCTTTTCTTACAAAAACAAATAAACTACTGTGCCACAGCAAGTCAACTAGAAGCAAATAGAATGACTGTCAGACTTACAAGAATCATGGAACAGACTTACTAGAGAAACCTTTGTCAAACTTCAAGCCTCCTAAGGTATTAAGGATATTGATTCTGTTTCAATCATGTAGCCAACAAAAACCCACCAGGGTGTTGACATCAGGACTTTCAGACTTCAACTGCATTTTTCTCCTTCTCCTTCTCCTTATCCTTCTCCTTCTCCTTCTCCTTCTCCTTCTTCTCTTTCTTCTCCTCCTTCTCCTCCTCCTCCTCCTTCTCCTCCATTTTCTTCTTCTCCTCCTTCTCCTTCTTCTTTCTTTCTTTCTTCTTCTTCTTCTTCTTCTTCTTCTTCTTCTTCTTCTTCTTCTTCTTCTTCTTCTTCTTCTTCTTCTTCTTCTTCTTCCTCTTCTTCCTCTTATTCTACTTGTTTTCTTCTTCACACTGAAAAACGGCTTCACAAGCTGAGATAAGAAGAAAAAATAATGCTGGTACTATTAAAATAATAATTCTGTCCACTGTTTTCTTCATCAAGCTGACAAATTAACATCTTATTTTTTTACCCAGCCACTTTAAAACAGTTCTTTAAATTTTCATATTGACTACATGGGTGACTGTGTATATCTTTATTTACCGACCCCTATGTCCTTATTTTAATGACTTTATATCTGTAACATTTTTTTGGAAAGAGTCCTAAAAGATGTTATAATATACAATTTTCATGTGGAAAACACAGATACAATTTTAAGCATTACACATTTACCATTAAAAATGGTTGCACTTAAAATAAGTGTATTTAATTTATTGTGGTCAGAACTATATATAAATAAAACATTACAGTGTTTCAGTTTTAATTGACCACTGCAGTTTAAGTCATGGTTATTTTTATAAATCTATACTTACACTCAAATATATTTTATTTCTCAGAGAAAAGTAATAATTACTTTACCTAAATTAAATTTTATTGTGAGATAAAGTCAATGAGATGGTGTGTTTAAAAGCATTTTGACAACTATATATCACTTCCTAACTTGTGTAAACTGAATGAAAGTTAAACATTAATTCATCTTAGAGGCAGGTTATATAAATGGTAGCACATTGATTTGCAAGTTGTGTAGCTTAAAAAAGACAGATATTTATATACTGACAAATGTGTTATTAATGCAAAATAGAGCCAATAACCTTGTATATTATATAATTTTATTTGTATTTAAAAAATTGCTGTATGTATGTAAAATTGCATGTGCAGAAAAAGATCTCTAGAAAAGAAATATAAAATTCATAGAAAGTTTATAATTTTTGTACATATTCCCTTTCATATTTAAAAATATGTATAAATCACATGAAATATTAGCTAAATAAATTATTTTTAAAGTATATATTTATTATGTAAATACAACAGCTAAATAATTTATTTTGAACAAAAAAATGCAACGAAAACTTTTCTCTATATATAGATCCTACAGAACAAGTGAAGATCTATATTTTAAAAAGTCAATTTAGCTAGATACCCCTGCTATGTGATAAAAAAGGTCCTCATAAAAGAGACAGCTAAGCAAATATAATTTCACATGTACTAATCAAAGATTTATATTGAATGCTCTTGTTGATTATGTTATTAACCCTTGGTTTTCCTGTGAAATAAAATATATATTTTATGTTACAATCAGTTGTTTTACTTATACTACTTCCTAAACTGAGTTTCAGTTCTGTGTAAGATCTGATAAACATAGCTATTCTCTTTGTGGAGCTCGTATGAGAACTTAATAAAATAAACTCAAGGCTGGGCACAGTAGCTCATGCCTATAATCCCAGAACTTTGTGAGACCATGGCTCCCAAAACACTGTCTTTACTAAAAATCCAAAAGTTAGCAAGACGTGCTGCTGGGCACTTGTAATGACAACTGCTCGGTTACTTGGGAAGCTGAGGGCAGGAGAATCCCATGAGTCAGGGAGGTAAAGATTTCAGTGACCTGAGATTGCCCACTGACCCCAGTCTGGGCCATGGAGTGGGACTCCATCTCAAAAACGACAACAATAACAACAAAAACAACAATGAAAAAATATCCTGTAAAATTAAATATCATTTTAAGTTTATTTTACATAAACGTGTCATTAAAGTTTGAAACAACTTTGAATTTTCTTACAAAAGGAATTTCTGATTAAAACACTGATTATAATCAATAAGGTTTATCAGTTTTTCAGATGAAAGGTTTAAATAATTTGTGAAAGCAGATAATTTTATAAACAAAGAAATGACATTTTAAATAAATTTACTGTTATTTATAAGTAAATTGAAATAAATTTATTTTAAAAATGCATTAAATTATGTATTTTTTAGTTAAAGACACTAAAAATTAATCAAGATATATAATAAAAATTGAAATTCACAACATATTTTTCTCTTTTAGAAGGTTAATCAAAAGACAGGCATTGTGGTGCACATCTGTCATTTCAAAATTTGGGAGGTCAAGGCGAGTGAATCACTTTAGGTAAGGAGTTTGAGACCATACTGGCCAATTTGGTGGAACTGCGTCTCTGCTAAAATTAAAAGAAATTAGCCAGGTGCAGAGGTGCACACCCGCAATCTCAGTTAATGGAGAGCATGAGGAGAAAGAATCACTTAAACATGAAAGATAAAAATTTGCAGAACACCAGAATTGCAACAGTCTACTTCAGATTGGGAAACAGTGTGACTATCTATCTAAAGAAAAAAAAAAGATGGAAAGGAAAAGAAGGGAAGTGAAAGGAAAGAAAAGGAGGAGAAGGGAAAGGAAGAGAAGGGAAGCAGAGGGAAGAGAAGGAAAGGATTGGGGAGGGGAAGGGAGGGGAGGGGAAGGGAAAAGAAAAGGGGAAAAGGAAAGAAAACGGGAATAGAAAAGAGAGACGCAAATTTGTGAAGCATTTCATATTTTTTGTCAGAAAAAGAAAAGAGACATTTAATCAAGTAATGACTAAGATTTACTCCTTATTTGACTTTTTGAAGTCATTTATCACAATTTGCTGATTGATCACATTTATCACTGATTTGCAATGACTTTACAAAATCCATTATATAAAGTGAGTCACACATTGTAAAGTTAGTATAATGTATTTGGAGATTAAAGCCTTTCTATTTTATTTTTAATTTTATTTAAAGTTCCATGTACATGTTCAAGACATGCATGTTTATTTCATAGGTAAATGTGTACCATATTGGTTTGCTGCAGTATCAATTTATCCCCTACATTATAAGCCCCATAGGCATTAGCTATTTATCCTGATATTCTCCCTTCTTTCACTCCCTGACAGGCCCCAGTGGGTGTGGTTTCTTTTTCTGGGTCATATGTTCTCAATATTCAGCTATTTATGTGTGAGAAAATGAGGTGTGGCTTTCTGTTTCTGTGTTACTTTGCTGAAGATAATGTTTCTAGCTTTATCCATGTTTCTTTAAAAGACTCAATGTCATTACCTTTTATAGCTGCAAAATATTCCATTATGCATATGTAGCATATTTTTTTCATCCAGTCTATACAGTTTTCTGGATAAAGCTGGCATTTTATTTGATTCCATATGTTTGCTGTTGTGAATTATGCTGCAATAAACAAAACACATGCATAAAATTATATAATATAATAATTTATATTTGTTGGTATAAACCAGCAATTGCATTGCTGGGTCAATAGCATTTCTAGATTTTTGAAAAATCACCACACTGTCATCCATAATGTTTCTATTAATTTACTTTCTCAAAAATAGCTTACAAATCTTCCTGTTTCTCCACAGCCTTGCCAGCATCTGTTATTCCTTGACATTTTAATAGTCACCATTCTGACTGGACTGATATGGTATCTCAGAGTGATTTTGATTTGCATTTCTCTAATGATTCATGATGTTGACATTTTTTAAGATTAAAAAATACTTTCTGAGAGAAAATTAGTCAGTTAAAAAAATCAACATTATTTGAGAAAGTCAACACATACAGGGTTAAATGAGATAAATTTGATAGCAAACATTTATAAGTTCATAATAAATATTTCCAATATCAATCTTCAGTATTTACTTAAATGACATTAGCACCTCCTATTTCACAATAAATGTGATACATTGGTTAGAAGTTTGAAAGACCCACAAGTTTTTTCTTACTCTAAAATGGGTCTTCCAGTATTAGCTCTTCAACACCATTACACTTGAGTTTTCAACAAAATTCTGCAAAATTAAAAGTATTATTTACCCAAGTTGTAACATGGAGATGGAAAAGGGCAGGAACTTAGAACAGCATAGAATTGAAAGAAGATCAGTTCTCTAAAATTTCTAGCAACCTTTACGTTCAATTGGTTTTTTCTTTCTTCTTCAGAAGTCTCTAAATGTAAATGTAAAATTATTTTCTCTCACAAGACACAAACAAAAGTCTGTGTTTTAACCATGGAGAAAGGAGGTTACTACAGCACTAGTCAGAAGACCAGAAATGCTGCTTAATACCCTACAATGCACAGCAAAACTTCTCACAACAATAAATTATCTGATTGCAAAATATCAAAATGCAGCATTCATAAATCTTGCTGTACATGTCATCTTTGTAATCCACTAGGATAATGCATATCTGAGCCTCTAAGCTGTACATTTTAGAAATATATTATTATAAAACTGTATGTAAGAAATCAGATGGTTTCATGCAAGAACCAATTTGTCAACTATGATTTTTAAAACGTCTTTAACCACAATAATTTCCACAAAAGGGCAGAAATATTCCAAAATACAAAAGGCCAAATTATCACAATTCTAAGTTTCAAAAAGAGTATTGTCTTTAAACAAAATTAACTATCCCTCTTGTCATGGGATTCTTTGGAATTTACTTTGCCAGACATACATCTCCGTAGCCAGTAATGCCTTGCTGAGTTTTCCTTGGGATGGCTAAGCTTTTTTTACTCACTTTTCCTGGTAGGCTATACTTAGCTTGAATTTCCAGAATTAATTTCACACCTGACAAAAGCAAGCACAGTGAAGAGTGGCAAGGACTAAATGAGTAAGTAAGGGGTTTGGTTATGACACAGCCAGGCATACAAGCTATGATAAGGCAGGCAGCTTCAGGTGCAAGCAGGAATGCCAGCACACTGATAGCCTGCAGCTGGACAAGGCACATGGCTAGCAGCTTCCACAACTAATATTGGAAAATATAGTGGTAGCCAGAAGCTTAAAGATTACATAAACTGTAAAGTCTTAAAGATGCTGTCACAGCCCTGGATTTGGGATCTCCTAGGTGTGTGCATCCTGAAGGCATATAGATCTTCTTCCTGTTTCTACTCTCTCCTTTTAGTTCCTCACAAATGTGATGAGTAAAAGATGTATTTCAGCACTGTTTATTCTCTAGCATTTTCAGCCCCACCATTTTGAGATCTCAAATTCTTCTCCTGTATTCTGAAAGAATGAGGTATATAGACACAGTGAGTGAGGTAAAGAGATGCCTTACTGGGTGACAGAACTAAGAAGACACACACTAGGTAGTTCCTTTCCACAGGCAGTGTATCCTGATGAGTGTTTAGTTCTCAACAGAGAAAGGCCCCTAGAGTGGGTAGTGCTGCTCCACAGGAAGGGTGTCCTGATGAGTGTTTAGCTATCGGCAGAGAGAAAACCTCATGTGAGTGACTCACTTTTTTTTTCTTTTTTATATTGCATTTTAGGTTTTGGGGTACATGTGAAGAACATGCAAGATCGTTGCATAGGTACACACGTTGCAGTGTGATTTGCTGCCTTCCTCCCCTTCACCTATATCTGGCATTTCTCCCCATGTTATCTCTCCCCAACACCCCATCCTCCCACTGTCCTTCTGCTATTTTCTTCTGCCAGACCCCAGTGTGTGAAGCTCCCTTCACTTTGTCCATGTGTTCTCACTGTTCAACACCAGCTTATGAGTAAAATCATATGATGTTTGATTTTCTGTTCTTGGGTCAGTTTGCTGAGAGTGATGGTTTTCAGGTTCATTCATGTCCCTACAAAGGACATAAACTCATCGTTTTCGATGGCTGCATAATATTCCATGGTGTATATGTTCCACACAGTTTCTATCCAGTCTATCACTGATCAGCAATTGAGTTGGTTCCAGGTCTTTGCTATTGTAAACAGTGCTGCAATAAACATTCATGTGCATGTGTCCTTATAGTAAAACGATTTATAATCTTTAAATATATACCCAGTAATAAGATTACTGGGTCAAATGCAATTTCTATTTCTAGGTTCTTGAGGAATCGCCACACTGTCTTTCACAATGTTTGAACTAATTTACACTCTCACAAACAGTGTAAAAGTGTTCTTATTTCTCCACATCCTCTCCAGCACCTGTTGTCTCCAGATTTTGCAATCACTGGCATTCTAACTGGCGTTAGATGGTATCTCAATGTAGTTTTGATTTGCATTTCTCTTATGACCAGTGATGATGAGCATTTTTTCATATGTTTGTTGTCCTCATGTATATTTTCTTTTCTAAGATGCCTGCTCATATCCTTTGACCAGTTATGAATGGGCTTGTTTGTTTTTTTCGTGTAAATCTGTTTTGGTTCTTTGTGAATTCTGGATACCAGCCATTTGTCAGATGAATAGATTGCAAAAATTTTCCATTCTGTTGGTTGCTGATTCACCCTAATGACTGTTTCTTTTGCTGTGCAGAAGCTGTGAAGTTTGACTTGGTTCTATTTGTCTGTTTCTCCTTTTGTTGCCAATGCTTTTGGTGGTTTGGTCATGAAGTCCTTACCTATGCCTATGTTCTGAATGGTTTTGTTTAGATTTTCTTCCAGGGTTTATATAGTGTTAGGTATTATGTTTAAGTCTTTAATCAATCTGGAGTAAATTTTAGTGTAAGGTGTCAGAAAGGGGTTCCGTTTCTGCTTTCTACACATGGCTAGCCAGTTTTCCCAACACCATTTATTAAACAGGAACTCCTTTTCCCATTGCTTTTTCTGGTCAGGTTTGTCAAAGATTGGATGGTTATAGATGTGTTGTGCTGCCTCAGAGGCCTCTGTTCTGTTTTATTGATCTACATCTCTGCTTTGGTACCAGTGCCATGCTGTTTGGATTATCGCAGGCTTGTAGTAGAGTTTGAAGTCTGGTAGTGCGATGCCTCCCGCTTTGTTCTTTTTGCAAAGAATTGACTTGGCTAGTTGGCTCTCATATGGTTCCTTATAAAAATTAAGGTAATTTTTTCCAATTCTGTGAAGACCATCATTGGTAGTTTGATAGGGATAGCACTGAATCTGTAAATTACTTTGGGCAGTATGGCCATTTTTGCGATATTGATTCTTCCTAGCCATGAACATGGAATGTTTCTCCATCTGTTTGTGTCCTTTTATTTCATTGAGCAGTGGTTTATAGTTCTCCAGGAAGAGGTCCTTTAGGTTCTTTGTTAGTTGTATTCCCAGGTATTTTATTCTCTTTGCAGCGATTGTAAATGGCAGTTTGTTTTTGATTTGGCACTCTTTAAATCGGTTATTGGTGTATAGGAATGCTTATGATTTTTGCATATTGATTTCATATACTGAGACTTTGCTGAAGTAGCTTACCAGTTTCAGGAGATTTTGGGCTGAGATTATGGGGTCTTCTAGACATAGAATCATGTCATCTGCCAATAGAGACAATTTGACTTCCTCCTCTGCTATTTGAATACCCTTTATTTCTTTTTCTTGTCTGATTGCTCTGGCTAGAACTTCCTGTACTATATCGAATAGGAGTGGTGAGATAGGGCATCCTTGTCTAGTTCCAGATTTCAAAGGGAATGCTTCTGGTTTTTGCCCATTCAGTATGATATTGGCTGTTGGTTTGTCATAAACAGCTTTTATTGTTTTGAGATATGTTCCATCAATATCTAGTATATTGAGGGTTTTTAGCATAAATGGCGGTTAAATTTAGTCAGAGGCCTTCTGTGCATCAATTGAGATGATCATGTGGTTTTTCTCTTTGGTTCTGTTTATGTGGAGAATTATGTTTATAGACTTGTGTATGTTGAACCAGCCTTGCATCCCTAGGATGAACTATACTTGATCATGGTGGATAAGCTTTCTGATGTACTGTTACAGTCGGTTTGCCGGTATTTTATTGAAGATTTTTGCATCTATGTTCATTATGTATATTGACCTGAAGTTTTCTTTTCTTGCTGAGTCTCTGCCTGGTTTTGGTATCAAGATGATGTTGGTCTCATAAAATAATTTGGGAAGGATTCTCTCTTTTTGGATTGTTTAGAATAGTTTCAGAAGGAATGGTAGCAGCTTCTCATTGTATGTCTGCTAGAATTCAGCTGTAAGCCTATCTGGACCTGCGCTTTTTTGGTGTGGTAGGCTCTTAATTGCTGCATCAATTTCAGATCTTTTTATTGGTCTCTTCATATATTTATGAACTCATATATAACACTCATTTATATTGAGTGTTATGTTTATATCGAGGGTTAATATTGTTATAGGTAAATTTGATCTTGCCATTTTGATGCTAGCTGGCTGTTTTGCCAGTTAGTTGATGCAATTTCTTCATTGTATTGATACTCTTGACCATTTGCTATGTTTTTGAAGTTGCTGGTTCTGGTTTTTCCTTTCTATGTTTAGGGCCTCTCTCAGGAGCTACTGTAAAGCTGACCTGGTGGTGATGAAATCTCCGAGTACTTGCTTGTTTGCAAACCATTTTATTTTTCCTTCACTTATGAAGCTTAGTTTTACTGGATATAAAATTGTGCGTTGAAACTTCTTTCCTTTAAGAATGCAGAATATTAGTCCCCACTCTCTTCTGGCTTGCAGAGTGTCTGCTGAGAGATCTGATGTGAGTCTGATGGGCTTCCCTTTGTGGGTGACCTGACTTTTCTCTGGGACTGCCCTTAGCATTTTCTCCTTCATTTCAACCCTGGTGAATCTGATGATTATGTGCCTTGGGCTTGCTCTTCTTGAGAAATATTTTTGTGGTGTTCTCTGTATTTCCTGGACTTGAATATTGGCCTGCCTTGCTAGGTTGGGGAAGTTTTCCTGGATAATATCCTGAAGAATATTTACCAGCTTGGATTCATTCTCCTCGTCATATTTAGGTACACCTATCTAATGTAGATCAGGTTTTCTCACATAGTTTTATAATTCTTGGAGACTTTGTTCTTTTCTTTCTAATCTTGCCTTCTAGTTTTATTTCATTGAGTTGATCTTTGACCTCTAATATTCTTTCTTCTGCTTGGTCAATTCGACTGTTGAAACTTGTGTATGCTTCATGAATTTCTCCTGTTGTGTTTTTCACCTCCATCAATTCACTTATATTCCTCTTTAAGATTTTTATTGTTTTTAGCGTTTTGTTAAATCTGTTTTTAAGGTTCTTAGTTTCTTTTCATTGGGTTAGAACATGTTTTCTTAGCTCATAAAAGTTTCTTATTACCCTCCTTCTGCAGCCTGGTTCCATCAATTTATCACACTCATTCTCCAAGCAGCCTTGTTTCTTGCTGCTGAGGAGTTGTGATGCCTTGTAGGAGGAGAGGCATTCTGCTTTTGGGTGTTTTAATCCTTTTTGCTCTGGTTTTTTCCATCTTTGTGGATTCATTCACCTGTAATCTTTGTAGCTGTTGATTTTCAGATTGGGTCTCTGAATGGCCACCACATTTGTTGATGATGAAATTATTTCCTTCTGTTTCTTAGTTTTTCTTCTAACAGCCTGGCTCCTCTGAGGTAGGACTGCTGAGGTTCACTCCAGGTCCTACTTGCATGGGGATTACCTGAAGTGGCTGCAAAACAGTAAGGGTTGCTGCCAGTTTCTTCTTCTGCTGTCTTTGTCTCAGAAAGATACCCACCAGATGTCAGTCTGAGCTCTCCTTTATGAGGTGACTTTTTGTATATATAGGAATCAGGGAGCTGCTTGAGGAAACAATCTGTCCTTTATAGGAGCTCAAGTGCTGAGCTGTGAGCTCCGTTCATTCAGAGCTGCTGGGCAGGTAAAATTTAAGTCTGCTGCAACACAATTTTTAAACTCCCTCCTTTTTTCCCAGGTGCTCTATCTCAGGGAGTTAGGGCTTCATTTATGAATTTCTGTTGCATTGTTGCCTTTTTTCAGGGCTGTCTTGCCCATCGAGGAGGCAGTCTAGTCACTGTCAGTCTGCAGAGGCTTTGCTGAGTTGCTGTGGGCTCTGCCCAGCTGCCATGTGAACTTCTTTACAGTCCTGTTTATACTGGTGTAGTTAGAACTGCCTCGGCAATGGCAGCCCACCTTTATAATGGCAGACACTCTGTAATGGCGGGCTGCCTCGGCAATGGCGGGCTGCCTTGGCAATGACAAATTACCTCCGTAGTGGTGGACTGCCCAGGCAATCGTGGACACCCCTCCGCCACAGAGCTGGACCATTACAGGTTCAGCTTTGCTTTCTGAGAAACTCAATTCAGAGCGTTTCTGATTGCTGCTTTTTGAGGGGATGGTACCAGCTGAGTCTGATCACCTGGCTCCCTACCTCAGAGCCTTTTATATTTAGTTGAAAGGTCTACTCTTTCCCAGGTGATTCAGTCACCTGTTGAAAAGGAACCAGGATCTGTGTGATTTCCCATGCAGTGACCCACTCTGCTGGCTGAATCAGTGGCACTGAGATTCATGACACTATTTTGTCCAGGAATCTCCTGGCCCGGCTCCTTGTTTCAGTCCCCTTTTTAATTAGATGAATGGGTAACTCTGCCTTCCCGAAGCTCCAATCGCCAGGTAAAACAGTGTCCAGACTTGTGTATTTTGTATGGAGAACCACTGTGCTGGCAAAACAGCTGCACAGGCCAAAATAGTCTGGCCAGCCAAACAAGCCCTCTGGCGACCCCTGGATCTCCTCCACCTGAGAATCTCCTGGTCTGAGGGCAATAAAAATTTTTCTGGAAATGCAGCATCCACTCACACTCCATGTTTTCACTGGGAGCTGCAATCTTGAGCTGCTGCTAATTGGCCATATCTTGGATCCCCTCCCACATTTGCCTTTTTTAAAAGAAATTTGCAACAACAAAATATTCACACCATGGTTGTGACCACTTTGTCTTCTAATTGCCTGGGTTAACTGATCAATAAATTCAACAAATGGCTCTTGAGGCCCTTGATGAACATTTACAAAAGACCCCTGCTGATATTCACTCTGGAGCATCCAGTCTCAGGCCCTAAGGGCACACAAAGATACATGATTATAGGCCTAGGAATGGAAATCTAGTTTTTATTACACCTCAGCGTGTGGACACTTGCCCTGGTTTATAGCAGCTATGAAGTGTTGCCCAGCCACCTAATCCTTTTTATCTTGTTGATCACACAACTCATCATATTCTGCCCTCCAGAAGATGTATTGTCTGGGCTCCAAAGTGGTTTTAGCTAGCATTTACCAATCCCATGGGGTCATTTGAAACTTGTCTGCTAAAACCTCAGTTGTTCCTTTTGTAAGTGGTGTACCAATTCCGTTTCTCTTAACACTTTTTCTTAGCTCTTTATAAGAGCTAAAAGAAAGGAGTCCATGTATCTGATTGCCTTGCAGATCTTTAATTACTGGACATTCTAAGAGTTCACCCTCCAAAGCTGCTTGTTTAAGACAAGGACTCATAACTGTAGAGGCTCTCTTGTTCTTTATTTTTTACTTGTTGGAGGATGAGCTCAGGCAAAACCTCCATTTCCTCCTTATTATCTGGACCTAATCATAGCTGGGTAGAGAGACAGGAGGTGACAAGGTAGACAATGGCTCCTTCTCCTTCTTATCATTTGGCTTTTCTACTAGCATGGGACTAGAGACACTCTCACTAAGGCCCATTGTGTTAGAAATATTACCAAGACCTGTTTCCCTTGAACATAAGTTTTCTCAGATTTCTAAACCTAATATATTCTCTGCTGAGAACCAAGGATTATAAAAGACAACAGTTAATATTAATTCTCTTATTTGATCTGTGAGACTGACACCCCACTGACATTCAGCATCTTTTTTTAATACTTTCGTATGCTGCTGTTGTTTCACTGCTAATTGTTGTCTCATGATGAATCCCTAGACTCTCCAGACTGAAACAATGCCTCCCAGAGCTTGGCAATTCCCAGTGAGTATCAATGATTTACTGACTACTTGAACTGACTGCCTAGTCTCTTTTAATTTACAGTTACTGGGAGGTCTGCTGATCCTCTCTCATAACAATGATCAGGTCTGTCCACTCCATGTTCAGGCACCTGCTGTGATGGGTGTCATGTTGGAGTTCCCACCAGAGATGTCAATCACCTCCTTTGGAGGTCTGTCCTGCAGGCTGTAACTCAATGATGTATGAATGAATGCACTCTCACACTCAGTACAGTGATTTTGAGTGAGCTAAGAATGGTGGTTGGTTTCTTTCAGAAGGCAATTGCAGCTGACCATAACTTCCTGTCACTGTTCATATTTATTTAGTATAGATTTAATAACAGGAGTTCTAAATCAACATGCTTGTGGATAATTAACATGGTTAAAGAAGGTTTTGTGAATAATAAAAGCTTCTGATTCCAGGGCCCAGAGTAAACACCATTAATGGGTGATTCCCCTTTGACCTCCCTCTGAGAGCACCATCTAGCACAAAGTTTACAGGATCAAAAAATTGGAGTACAGACAAAGAGGTACGAGGTAAATAGACATAGCAGGCAAAGTTTTATTGCCTCTACATTTTACCATTGACTTAAGATTCTAGTGTAATAAACTGGCCTCTGAACTTTGATTAGTATACAAATTGATGCTATATTACTTTTTACCACAGGAGTTTACATGAGGAAAATAGTTTGTGGTCCTGCTAGTAACTGGTACTTGTTCTCTATTATGCTGCTTTGTTTTCCAATTGTGTGTGAGTGTGTGTGTGTATATACATATATAAACTCACATACGTACACACACGTTTATATATACACATATGTGTGTATATATTTACATATATGTATATATGTGAAAGTAGATATATATGTATATATATGAATGTAGATATATACATATGTATATTCCACATATACACATCATATTAAAATTTAAATATATATATTCATATATAGGCTTATATATATGAATATATATATATATTTACATATTCCACATATATATAATGTGGAATTTAAATATGCAATAAACATTTTTGCAGTAATTGAGAATTCTTAGTGAGCTTTAAACTGTCTAATGTAAATGTGTTTATTATTTAAAATTTATTTTACTTTATTCTTATGTATGAAGCTTTATATTTACTAGATAAAATTTTAACTTATAATAAAAATGGCAGATTATTTTTACACCAGTATTTGTGACTTATATTTGTAATTCTAAAAATTTATAAGGCCAAGACTAAAAGAACACTTGAGGCCAGAAATTTGTAAGCTAGTCTGGCAAAATAGTCAAAACCATCTCTACAAAAGTTTTAAAAAATTAACTAGAAGTGGTAGCTCATCCTGGTAATCTTAGCACTTTGTAAGGCCAATGTGTGTGGATCATTTTACAAGTAGCATTTAAGGCCAGCCTGAGAGACATAGCAAGTTTCTGTCCCTGCCAAATATGAAATAAATTAATTAAATAATTAGCTGTGCCTACTGACCTTTTCCTGTAACCCAGCTAATTAAAACACTGAGTCAGAAAGATAATATGAGCTCAAGAGTTAGAAGCTGCAGTTAGCTGTGGTTGCACCACTGCATTTATTCCAATTTGAGCAATAGAGATTTTGTTTCTTATAAAAATTAAAATGGCTGTAGTCATAAATTAGCACCAGTTATAAAATTATAGGTGTATTTTAATAATTTGATTTAACATCTATTTCAGCATTATGTTAAAATGTAGTATTAAACTAGAAAAAAGTGTTTGATATCAATTTTCAGAGACCTACATAAATTTGCATTTTACTTACATCTTTGAGTTGACTCTGTGAAACTAAATCATGGAGTTTTTATCAGTCAATCTGATATTTTTTACTGAATTAGTCAATTTTCATGCTACTTATAAAGACATATTCTAGTCTGGGAAATTTATAGAAGTAAAATAGTCTCATTGGGCTTACAGTTTTATGTGACTGGGGAGGCTTCACAATTATGGCAGAAGGCAAAGACGATTAAGTCACATATTGACAGAAGGCAAACAGAGAGCTTGTGTAAGGAAACTCTGATGTGTAAAGCCATCAGCTCTGATGAGACTTACTATCACAAGAACAGCACACATACACACACACACACACACACACACACACACACACACACAAGAAGGACCACTTTCCCCTATGATTCAAATACCTCCCTATCTAATTTCTCCTACATTATGTAAAAATTCAAAATAAAATGTGAGTGAACACACAATCAAACCATATAACTTTATCCCTGGTTTCTACCAAATATTATGCCCTCACATTTCAAATCAGTCATGCTTTTTCTGTGGTCTTGCAATACATTAACTCATTTCAGCATTTACTCAATAACAAAGTCAATGTTCCATTTGAGACAAGTCAAGATTTGTCTGCCTATGAGCCAGTAAAGCTTAAAGCAAGTTAGTTACTTTCTACTAACTACATACATAAAACTAGGGTGAAGAAATAGAAAAAATACAGACATAACAAACATGAGACATTGACCAGAATAAATAGGATAAGGTCACATACAAGGGTAAAATTCAGCAGGGCAGTAAATTCTTAAACTTCCAGAATAACCTTGTTTAAATTTATATCTCAAATCCAGGTCATGCAGAGTCTAAGATTTGGGTTTCCATGACCTTGTGCATCTCCATCCATGAAGCTTTGCATGTGAACAGCCTGTCTTCCATGATCTACCATTCTGGCATCCGGAGGATAAAGCTCCTGTTTTTACAGCTCCATAATTATTGCTTTTGTTGATACCTGTGTTTTCCATGGTAACACTACTGCTGGATCACAGGATTTATGTGATAAGAAGCACGAGCCACTTTGAGTCCCACAAATCTTTTTGGTGGGCAGGATCCAATAGGAGCAGATATTCTCACTCAATAAGTGCTTCACAAGTTGAGAAAAAAAATATTTCTTAGAATGAGTTGTTTACTATGCCATATTAAATTTTGATGTGTTAAACACAGACTTGTCCTTAATCATGATGATTACTTTTTACAAAACTCTTGCACTTAACATAGTGCATTCAACTTATTGTTCTCAGAATTTTATTTAAATTAAAAGTTAGAGTTTTCTCACTTTAAATAGAAAACTTCATTTAAAGTTATTGTGACTTATATGAACTATAACCTTCACATAAATATCTCATTTTTTCTGATTATCCGTAATAATTTCTTCATCATACTCACAGTTTTGTGTGAGATGTAGTCAATGAGATGATGTATTTAAAATCACTATGAGAACTTTAAATTCTTTTCTACTTTGTGTAAAACTTAATACAACATGCACATCAATCTTTATTAGAGGTAGATTGGATAAATCAGAGCATATTGAGTGACAAGTTAGAAAGCTACAAAACTGAATTAAACAAATCTTTATGTACTGGGAAGTGTGTGACTAAGAACAAACCAAAACAAATACAATACTGCATATTATATACTCTCATTTGTAAAAAATTAATAAATAGATATAAGAACATATTAGTACACATACAGAGATAATCTCTGAATTAGAAATATAAAATTTGTTTGTAAGTTAATAATTTTTAGTAAATATATTCTTATATTTTTGAAAATATACATTAACCTAAAAAAAGTTAACTAAATAGATTAACAACAAGAGTATTTGTTTGAAAATAATCAAATGTAAAATTATGTTATCACAAGGTCAATGCAATAATTAAATAAATTAAGAGAAAACATTGCTTTTAAAAGTAAAACTTTTCCCTCCACATAGATGCCACAAATCAAGATCTGACCTTTTAAGCAGTAAGTTTAGCTAAAAACTTTTACAATGTGTCAGAATATATATCCACACAAAGAAAAATATTAATATAATTTTACATTTACTAATTAAAGATCTATACTGAATGTTGTTTTCAGTTATACACTTAACACTTAGCTTTCCTTTGAAATAAATTAAATTTTATATTATTATTTGTTAATTTACTTACATTATTAACCATTTTGTGTTACAGTTTTGCATAAGATGTCAACATTGCTACCCTCTTTGTGGGCCTGAAGTAGATGTTTTCAAGTAATAAAATGGACTTATAAATTATCTTTTCATATTATGATTTTTTAAAACAAGAATTTTATTAGAATTTAACTAAAATAGCATTAAGCAACTTCAATTTTGGGATTATCAAAGTATTTTAATGCATACATTTTATTTATAAACATTTTACATCATTGAATTTTGCTTCTTATTACTCTTAAGTTTCAGTACTTTTTACATATGATTGAAACAATTCACTGTGTCAAGTCACCATAAGGAAGGCTAAGGGAACATTAAAGACAGACATCATTTATGAACATAGATGCAAAAATCTTCAATAAAATGCTGGAAAACTGATTGCAACAGCACATCACAAAGCTTGTCCATCATGATCAAGTAGGCTTCATCCCAGGGATGCAAGGCTGGTTCAACACATGCAAGTCTATAAACATTATCCATCACATAAACAGAACCAAAGACAAAAACCACATGATTATCTCAATAGATTCAGTCAAGGTCTTTGACAAAATTTAACAACCCTTCATGCTAAGAACTTTCAACAAACTAGGTATTGATAGAACCCATCTCAAAATAATTAAAGCTATTTATGACAAACCCACCTCCAATATCATACTGAATGGGCAGATACTGGAAGCATTCCCTTTAAAATCTAGACAAGTATGCTGTCTCTCACAATTCCTATTCAATATAGTATTGGATGTTCTAGCCAAAGGAATAAGACAAGAAAAAAAGGGGGTATTTAATTAGAAAAGAAGAAAGGCAAATTTCTCGATTTGCAGACAACATGCTTGTACATTAGAAAATCCCATTGTCTCAGCCCCAAATCTCCTTAAACTGATAAGCAACTTTAGCCAAATCTCAGGATACAAAATCAGTGTGCATAAATTACAAGCATTCATATACACCCATAACAGACAAACAGGGAGTCAAATCAAGATCAAACTCATATTCACAATTGCTACAAAGAGACTAAAATACCTAGAAATACAACCAACGAAGATTGTAAAGGATCTCTTCAAGGAGAACTACAAATGACTGCTCAATGAAATAAGAGAGGACACAAACAGATAAAAAATTTTCATGCTCATGATTAGAAAGAATCAACATTGTGAAAATAACCATACTGCCCCCAAAATATTATATATTCAATGCCATTCTCATCAAGCTACCAGTGACATTCTTCACAGAACTCTAAGAAAACCATGTTATACTGCATATGAAACCAAAATAGAGCCTGCTTAGCCAAAACAATTCTAAGAAAAAAGAACAAAGCTTAAGTTGTTGCTGGTTTTTGAGGTGCAGGGGAGTGCACAGCATCACTACAAGAAAGTTTCTTCCATGTTCTTTGTGTCTCACTTATCCAAGAATAGGAGAAGGAACCAAGATGAGCGCACTCATAAGGAAATATCAGACACCAAAGAGTTTTTTCAGAGAAGTGATTTATTTAGGCAGAGACAAAGATAAAGGAGATATTAATGAGAGAGAGAGAGAGAGAGCTTTCACAAACAATGTGGAAGGGGACCCAAGTATAAAATCCAGCTGGATGTGGGGACAGAAACTTTTAACCTGGGAGGAATCCCACCTTCTCCAAGACTGCTGGCAAATAAAGGAGTTGCCTTAAACTTGAGCTGGAGTGATTGACTTTTGATTCTTTTTTCTGCCTGTGAAAGTTTAAACAAAGATCCTTTAGTATCCCAGATTGAAAGAGAGGACTGCATCATTGGGAAGATCTTGCCCTTAAAACCTTCCCCCTTGTGGACTCGGGAAGAGAATACATTCCCTAAGTCCCCCCTCTGAACAGGAAAGTTCAACTTCTGTTGGAACAGGAGCATCGATCACTCTCTAGGCACTTCTTGCTGAAATGGGGCATAGATGGGGTTCTGCAGTTGAGGCTTTCTCCAGAGGGGAGCCTTTTAGGGGTGCAGGTTGATCCTGAAGTTTATGATAGAACTCTTGAGTGAAGGACATTCAGGGCTCCCATGGCAGGATTACCTGTGACCTTATGGTTCTAGATAAAATGAACGTGATAAAGGTTAAATATGAGAGGTCCAGAGGCCAACAATTATAGAATGGTTATAAACGAGTCTAGGGGAGAATAGAGCCAGGACAGTCAGTTGTTAAACAAGCTTCACAAGACTATTTGTGGAAGGTCTTTTGTCCAGTGTTTCATTGATTCCTGGTTCCTTATGTTTAAAACAACACTTAACTTGATTACAAAGTAGCAGCATTATTCCTAGAAAGAGGCAGGGTTCTCTTTCTCTCTGTTATTCGCAGATTTAGATCTCTTTTGCTTTGAAAACCTATGGCTGCTAAAGATTTAAGCTATTTTGCAGAGTAAGCTGCCTTTGCAGAGAATCATCAACTTTTTTTATGTTCTCAGTTAACTCATGAGATAGCCTATTGTAACTGAGTAGAGGTAGTAAGGTTCCTGATACCAGCACCGAGATTTTTTTATTGTTTAACACCCCCATCCCATGAAAGGAATAGCTGGAGTTTGAGAGATAGCAAAGTGGAGGGTTATAGTTCTGTTAATGCCTAAGTATATATTAGATTTATGCATGGTTACTCTCCTGGGGATCTTGTTAGAAGAGCAAGTGTAGATGCTCTAATAGCTCACAGGGATAGGAAGAGTTGTATTCTGAAAATTTAGGCTGCAAGTGGAGGGTCTATTAATTTCTTCAGGAGGTTTCCAAGGCTTCAGCTGAGTGTGATGAATTTATGAGTCAATTTTTACCACCTTAACTGCCATTTGGGTAGACAGAATAAACAAAAATTGTTCTTCCCAGAATGGACCTAGAGAGGGAGCATCTGAGGGGAGAGTTTTAACAAGCACCAAGTCTCTAGGGCAGGAGAGAAATACTGAGAAAGCCATGTCACTGTCCAGTGACTGGACCTTTATGGTCAGCTTTACCCAGGGCTTTGTGAAAGTGAAAGCTCATGCTGGCACTTGCTTTGGGGACCCTCAGTTCTTGCATTGGTTTACATGGCTGGTTAGACACCTCAGGCCCTAAGAACCTTCATTTTCTGGGACAATGTGATTTCCAGTGATTTCCTTAGAACAGTGGGCATGGATGGTGTGGTGGTCCATTCCTCTGAAGAGAATGTTTTATAAAAATTTCTTTAGACTGCAATGGCAACAAGCTTTCTCAGACTGGTGTCTAACCCAAGCCTTTCCCTCATTTGATCCCCTGGACTCTGCTTGCCTGAAAGCCATGACTAAGGCAGCAGCCTCTCTGTGATCTCTCATGTTTCTTTCAGACTCTTCCTCCTGGTCTCTATTATAAAACAGTGAATTCAGTAATGATTCTAGATTCTGTTCTGGTCCCAAGGGTAAGTTTCTGAAGCTTCCGCTTGGTGTCTCTTGCTGACCCTGTAATAAACTTGTCCTTCAGTATTAACCGATCCTCAATGGAGTCTGGCAATGAGGTCAGGTATGTATTTTATTAAAGTCTCTTGCAGTTACTCAAACAAAGCTTTTGAGTTCTCTTCCCTTCCGTGTGTTATGTTGGATAACATTACATAGTTCATGCGCTTCTTTCTTAAAGATTGTGTACTAAATTTGTCCCAATTATCCAGAACACATTGTAATTGGAATTTGATCTTGGGAAGATTGGCACCCATCTGAAGTCTAACACAAGAGATGTCAGCATCCCCTCTTATAAATTATAGCCACTCAACCTGAGGCATTCCTCAGGTAAGGTACTGGAAACTGGAGCATCCTCCAGTCAGTACCTTGAAATTTCAGTGTGCCACAGATTCATAATCATCTTTTTTGTGGGAGCCTCTTATGTACTGGATTTGAATCATGCCTACCAGCATCATGGGACTCACTCTCTTGCTGTCTGCATAAACTCCATTGACCACCAGAGAGGCATGAAGGATTGTTGGGTTGAGTGGTCTCATACCAGTGAGGCCAGTGAGTCTCAAGAGGTGGGTACCAGCATTCCCCAGCGAAAGTGCAATTTACATGGGCCAGATTATAAAACTGACCTATAAGAATAAGCTTATTGGAAGGGACCATTAGGGCACATAGTTTAAAAAAAGCAGACTACATGGCTGAGGCTTGAACAATACTCTCAAGACCCAAGCCTCTTACTCTAACCCATTTTCTGCTGTAGAAAAGTGCCCATAGGTGTGTGAGGCCTGAAATTAGTTACTGGGGCCCTAGACTTTAGTTAACTATGATTTTCTAGATGGAAAATTTCTGCTAGAGAGAGAGACTCAATGTTAAGTAAGACAAATTATACACAAAACACAAAGTTTCATAGCTTTTAGCTTTTAAATTTTCCTTAAAAAAACCCTCAATTCAAAACTGGCTCCACCAGAAATTTGAACCAGTCACCCTTTATTTGCAGGCCCTACACCTTAACCCCATTCACTACTTTGGCCCCTTGTATTGAATAAAGGTAGAAATCTTTATTAAGCCATATCTGAATGATAATGCCGCACTCTGAGGTGGTGTGGCAGCCTGAAAGCCAGGTGAGGCTTGTAGCCAGAGGCCAATTCACGTTTCTCAGTAGATGCACAGAGATTAAAAAAATTGCCTAATTGCCAATGTGATTTTATTTTATTTATTTATTTATTTATTTATTATTTTTTTAAATTTTTATTGCATTTTAGGTTTTGGGGTACATGTGCAGAACATGCAAGATAGTTGCATAGGTACACACATGGCAGTGTGTTTTGCTGCCTTCTGCCCCTTCACCCATATTTGGCATTTCTCCCCATGCCATCCCTCCCCTGCTCCCCACCCACTGTCCCTCCCCTATTTCCCCCAATAGACCTCAGTGTGTGGTGCTCCCTTCCCTATGTCCATGTGTTCCCATTGTTCATCACCCGCCTATGAGTGAGTATATACGGTGTTTCCTTTTCTGTTCTTGTGTCAATTTGCTGAGAATGATGTTCTCCAGATTCATCCATGTCCCTACAAAGGACACAAACTCATCATT
>CM052662.1:209196-226786 GCA_028533165.1 Leontopithecus rosalia
GGAGGGACAGCGGGGGGGGGGAGCAGGGGAGGGATGGCATGGGGAGAAATGCCAAATATCGTGAGGGGGAAGAAGGCAGCAAAACACACTGCCACGTGTGTACCTATGCAACTATCTTGCATGTTCTGCACATGTACCCCCTAACCTAAAATGCAATAAAAATTAAAAAAAAAAAAATTCCATGGTGTATATGTGCCACATAAAAGCCGAGTTAGCAGTTGCTGCTGGGCTGTTAGATCCGTATTCCATGCCCTGCCCCCACAGCATTTGCTCCACCATGTTTACCCTGCCAGAACCATGTATACACTGGGGTCTGTTGGGGGTGCTTTGAGATGGACAGCAGGAGATGGGGAGGTTGCAGAGAGATAACATGGGGAGAAATGCTAGATATTGGTGATGGGGGAATATAGGCATATGTACCTCTGCAACAATCTTGCATGATGTGCACATGTACTCCAGAACCTAAAGTACAATAAAAAATATAAATAAATTAATTAAAAGAAGTAGTATCTTATTTAAAGGTTACATTCTAAGACTAAAATTGTTTTATTACATACATGTTGGATACCAAATATTAAGCCAGCTGAACACAAACAAAAACAAAACAAACCATCAGTTAATTTTTTGTAAATGAAAAAATAGAATTTCCAACCAAACTACTATTAATCAACAAAAGCAGCTTTATAATTTAAAATACTAATGAGTTATTGCTTTGTCTATGTAATATATTTCAGTCAAACAACCGCTAGTGCTGCAAGTAGATGAAAACAAAGATTGATGGTAGTTGTGTGAACTACAGACTGGAGCAGCTAGCTTTGCTGGCAGTTAATTACTTTTTATATATTGCAGGTGAACTTTTGGTGCAAGGATGATGAAAATTTCAATCAATTTTTGGTAAATAAGTAAGAAAAACTAATCACAGTATTATTAGTAGAAATCATAGGTTAAAAACCATGTATTTTCAAATAAAATACTTTCAAGTTTATTTGACATAAGTAAGGATCTTTTTGTATCATAAAAATTTTGAATTTTCTTACATAACAAAATTTTTTAAAAAGACCTAGTAATAATCAACAATGTAATTAGTTTCTCAAATTAGATTTTTTAAAGAAATTTTAAAACATGAGAACTTTACCCAAAAGAAAAATAACATTCTGAATTAGCGTACTCTTTTGATTACATATAAGCGGAGATATATTTATTTCCAACAGAAATAGAGTACATTAAAATTATATTATTTTGCTTGAATTATAAAACATGTAAATTACTCATATAAATATAATCAAAAAAAATAAGTTTTGCAAGATGGATACTTTCTTCAAATAGAAATACAATCCAGATTAAGTCATGGTGGTTTATACCTGTAATCCCAGCACTCTCTGGGGACAAGTCAATCAGATTACTTGAGGTCAGGGTTTTGAGACTACTGCTGCCAACATGGAGAGTCTCCATCAGCTGTGGTGGTGCATAGCTCTAATCTTAGCCAATCAAGAGGCTGAGGCAAATAAATCACTTGAACCTGGGAGGCAAAGGGTTGCAGAGTGCCAACATTTCACCACTGCAATCCAGCAAGAGGGACAGTGTGCAACTGTGTTATAAGAATAAAAGAAAATAAATTAAGTCAACTAAAAATTGAAATATACTACTTATTTACCTGTCAATCCAGTTTGTCAAAATTCTAATTTTTTTTGTTATTTTAAAGTGTCTCAAATAAATTCTGGCCCACATTTCCAAGTTATTATAACCTCTTCAAAAATGAATGCAGAACATGCAGGTTTATTTTTCTATTAAGCTATTTTTTTTTCCTTCCACTACATACCTAAGTGTGCGTTTTTTGCTTTCCTGGTCTATGCGTCTTCAATGTTCAGTTCCCATGTGTGAGTTTATACATGCAGCATTTAGTTTCTTAATGTTTGTTTCTGTGTTAGTTTTCAGAGAAGGATGGCCTCCAGCTGCATCCATATCCCTTCATAGTACATAGTTTTATTCTTCTTTATGACTTCATAAAATTTCATTTTGCATATGTTCCACACTTTTCTTATCCACTCTGTCATTGATGTGCATTTGGGCTAATTCCATGTCTTTATTACTGTGAGTAGTGCTATCATAAACATATACAGGTCTTTATTCTTGTAATAAAATTACTTATTTTGGGGTGGCCATATACCCACTAATGAGATTGCCAACTTCAGTGACATTTCTGGTTCTAGATACTTGATGAATCACCACAGACTTTTCCACAAGTGTGTACTTATTTTTATTCTGCATAACAGTGTAAAAGCATTCCTTTGACTGCACTGTCCCACTACAATTTGTTATTTTTGAGTTATTAGAACCATTTTTACTGGCTTCACATGATATCTCATGGTGGTTTAGATTTACATTTCCCTAATAATTAGTAATGTAGAGCTTTTTGAGATAAAGACCAAAAACCTTTCTCTTACCCCAATGTGGCCATTTTATCAGCTTTTCAACACCCATTTCATCTGTATTTTTGACACTACACTATGAGATTAAAAGTATTACATGCCTTACTTATATGATAAAAATAGAAAATGACAAGACGTTAAAACACCACAGAGAAAAATAAATGTCATATAAAATTTCTGCAAATTTTTAAAAACTGGTTTGTTATTTCTTCTTCAGAACTTTTTAGAATAGTAAATGTCATCAGTATTTTCTCCACAAGACAAAACATCTTTAGGTATTTTTGCGGTGAAAAAAATGTTGCTATTGCACTTAATGGAAGAGGCCATAAATGCTGATTATTATCTTACAACTCACAGAAGAAGTTTCTCATTAAAGAAATTATATGAGTACAAAGTGCTACTCTGAACCCCAATGCCATATATTTTAGAAATATTTTCTTATGGAATGTAGCAGAGTAAGACAGCATAAGATAAAGACATCAAGAAGTTCAATGCAAATACAAATATTTCAAATTTAATTTCTAAAAAAATTTTTTAAATATAATAATTTCCAAATGTTTAAAATGTCAAATTGTAAAGCACTAACTTACCAGTATTTTAAGATCTGGAAGAAGTAATGTATTTAAACACTACTAGCTATAATTGTTTTTTCATGGGATTTCAGGGAATCACCTCAACAGATGGAAGCCTCTGTGGCCAGTGGTGCATTTGCCTGAGTTTTTATATAGTTCTGCTATCCTTGTTCTATTAATTCTGCCCGAGAGAGTGCACACAGCTTGCCTTATCGGCTTGATTTAACACCAGCCAAGAGCAAACATGTCGTAAACTGGTGAGGTCTATATTATCAAGTGTGGGGTCCAGCCACTACACATATGCCAGTTGTGGCAGGACAGAAAGTTTTAAGTGGCAACAGAATTTCCATCTCATTGAGAAGCAACATCTGGACCAGGAATACTGCAGGCAGATTCCACAGTTAATACTGGTGATTGTGGTGATGCCAGAAAGCTTACGGATGCCAGAAACTAAAAAGTCATAAAAAGGATGTCACAGTCCTGGCTATGAGAGCTCTTAGGCCTGTGCATCCTATAAGGCCACAGCTCTCATCTTATTTTTGTTTTCTACAATGTGATGCGCAAGAAACACCTTTTATCCTTATCTATGTAACAGCTTTTTTAGCTCCACCATTCAGAGAATTTCAAGTAATTGTTCTGCATACAAGAAAGTGAAGGTGCATGGACAAGTGAAGAGTAAGCAAGATAAAGAGAAGCATTCTTGAGTGAGACAACTCAGAAGACTCCTCCATTGGGTATTTCTCCCAGGAGTTGTCCTAATGAAAGTGCATTTCTCAGCAGAGAGAAGATTCAAAAGTGGGTAGCTCCTCTCTATAGGAAGGATGTCAATAATTAATGTACAGCTTTCAGCAGGAAGGAGACCTGGGAGTGAGTAGCTTCTCTGTCCTGCTAATTATCTTATCAGGTGTCAATCTCTCCACAGAGAGAAGACCCTGGACTAGGTAGATCCTCTTCTCATCTGGTGACCCTAATATCTGCTAAAACTTCAGCAGAGAGAAACCCTAAAATGGCTAGCTCCTTTCTTTAGCTGGTCATTCTGCCATTTCTCCAGCTCTCAGCAGAGCCTGTGGTGGGTAGCTCCATTACACTGATGATAGTCCTATGTCTCATCAACTCTCAACAGAGAGAAGGCACTTGTGTGTGTAGCTCTTCTCCACAGCTGGTAGTCTGAAGAGTCCTTGAGTATGGCTGAGTTCAGTAATTTAATGTGCTTCAAAGAAAAAAAGGCCTTGTGATTGGACGATTGGGCAGCAATGGGTGCACTTTAGAAATGCACTGTCAGTCCCCATTCTTGTCCATCAGCCTAGGTTCCATCCTTCAGTCTGTTCCTGCCTTGAAAATGGAACTTCACTGAGAAACAGAAAATGTATATCCAGATGGTTAATACTGAGTTTCAACTTATCTGAATTGAGAGATAGTGCCTATTAATCCTGGGTGTGCCTGTGTAAATGTTGCCCCAAAGAGATTAACATTTGAGTCAATAGACTGGGAAACACAGATTCACCCTTAATCTGGTGGGCATAATTTATTCAGCTTCCAGTAAATATAGAACAAGCAGAAGGCCGGGTGCAGTGGCATACTCCTATAATCCCAGCAATTTGGTCAGCTGAGGTGGGTGGATCACGAGGTCAAGAGATCGAGACCATCCTGGTTAACCAGGTAAAACCCTGTCTCTACTTAAAATACAAAAATTAGCTGGGCATGGTGGTGTGCATCTGTAGTCCCAGCTACTCGGGAGGTTGAGGCAGGAGAATTGTTTGAACCCAGGAGGTGGAGGTTGCAGTGAGCCAAGATTGTACCATTGCACTCCAGTCTGGGTAACAACAGTGAAATTCTGTCTCAAGAAAAAAAAGAAAAGCAGAAAATCATGAAAAGGGAAGATGGGCTTAGCCTTTCATTTTACATCTTTCTCCTGACCAGTTTCTTTCTGCCCTCACATGTAGGTCTCCAAGTTGTTCAGTAATGAGACTCAGACTGTTTCTCCTGGCTCTTCAAGTTGCAGACAGCCTCTTGTGAAGCAATATAACTAAATGCAAAAATGTCAAGGACTTTACTTCTCATAATATGGATAAGACTGATACTCTTTGGTGAAAACTGTTAAGAGAGTTATGCAAAATAAATGCATTTGGCACTGCTGATTCACGAATTGTGAGATTAAAGGTGTTTACAGACTCTATACATAGTACTTTTAAGCATATGTGGAGAACGGAAAAACATAACAAAGCTGCTTGGTAGCTCATAAGTTCAGTGGACAAAATGATTAAAGAAAAGTGTTGACTCATGAATTCTGCTTCTATGCTTCAGGAAGAGATACTGAGCCTCAAATTTGCTAGTTTTGCACTGAGTGCAAGCCTTATTACCTGCAGAAAATAGTGCCAATATTGTGAAAAAACAGACAGAGGATTTTATTATGTTAGTGACTGACCTGCAATAAAAGATTCAGGCACAGCCTCATCAGGCATCTACAGTAATAGTAAGGACATTGACTGGACAAGAATAAGGCCCTAAAATTTGTACTGGGGACATGTGAGAAAACCCCAATAAAGCTGGGGACACTGAATTTGCAAACTATGATAAACCAATTTATTTATTTATTTATTGCCAGAAAAAACAGCTCCCTACTCTTCAGAGGCAACATCCCCAATCTGACCCATGCTGCCAACAGCCTTTCCAACTCTGAAGGAATAAATGCTTCACTGACTGAGGCAACAGTGATGGACTCCCCTGATGCAATTTCTGGGTAAGATAATGTTGACTCGTCTCAGGTGCCATTTACATAACTTCTGTTTGTTTCTAGACCTACAAGTAGACTAAATTCTCATGAGCTACTAGAGGTGAGGTTGAGAATGTGACCTATGAGGTAGTGTGCTAAGATTAAAAAAAAAACTGTTTGAAGTTATCCCTTTTATATAAACAGCAATCTGAACAATAGCCATGGGAATGAATATATGGTTATTAAGTTTATGGGATAATGGTGGAAGAAACATAGAGTTATATCGGGCTGAATTTATCAATTGGAGTGTCCTAAGGACATTATATTTAATGTGTCAAGTTGAGATGTAGAGAAAGATTCAAAAGCTTAGGGATACTGGAATGGTGGAATGGCTTTATGTCTTTAGACATACTCATCTTACTTGAGAAAGTCCAGAAGATATATCCTTAACCAATGTCTGGTGAAACAGATTTCTGAGTACAGCATGTACATCTTCGAATAGGCTTGTAATTGTTTTCCCGTGTATGTCAGATGTAACAGTGGGAACCACAGTCACCCAACTACAAAATTTAATACAATAAAAACAATTGGATATTGAGATGGCACGGTCCAAGTGGCAGCACTCAGTCATCAAAGGCAAGGTAGGCATAGCTAAGGGAAAGTGCAAATTAGAATGATCTGAGTCCTGTAGAGCTCTAGCGTTGGATAATTAGTCACAATGTCTTGGAAGTAAAATAGATAGAAAATCTACTGTATTCGTACTTAAGTTATACAAACAGAAAACTATTGGTTGAAATGGATTAAAGATTTTTCTGAATTATTAAAACAAGAATTACAGCCTTTCAATCAATTTCCAGATTAGACCGTATTAAAATATCCAGAACCTCTTGAAGGACCAGGAGGCCACTTCTCCTAGAGGAAAGACCCCACTTAATTACTGACAATTTTTGCAGTGAAACTTCATTTGATCTTTTCCCAAGGAGACCTGCAGCCTTTTAATGGGGTGGCTGTGCATTCAAAAAATAAAAATAATCAGAAGGTTTAAAAACTACTGGACACTAGCTCTGAGCTGTTATGGGTTTCAGGGGAAACAAAAAGTCAATGTGGTCCTACAGTTAAAGTAAGAGCTTATAGAGATAAGGTAATTAATAAAGTTTTAACTTAGGTCATATTATAGAGCTTTTATTGTAGCCCTGGATTCATTGTGTGGTCATTTTCTCATTGCCAGAGAGGATAATTGTCATAGACATACTTAGTAGCTGGCAGAACTCCACATTTGCTCTCTGAAATGTAGGGTGAGTGCTACTACAATGGAAAAGGTTAAATGGAAGCCAGAAGAGCTGTCTCCATCTAGAAAAAATAGTATGTGAAAAGCAATATTACATTCCTGAGGGTACTGCAAAAATTGGTGATCCATCAAGAAATTCAAAGACTCAGAATTTGTAATCAAGAAAACATTCTCATTCAAATCTCCCATTTAGTCTGTGTGGAAGACAGATGAATCTTGGAGAGTGACAGTGGATTATCAGAACTTAACCAAGTTGTGATTCAAATTGCAGCTTCCATACTAAATGTAATTTTATTGTTTGAGCAAATTAATACATCTCCTGTTACCCTGTTACCTGGTACTCAGTCACTGACTTTGCAAATGCCTTTTTCTCTATTCCTGTCAATATATTACATATATGGAATGTTATTAAGTATCAACTCATATAATGAAAAGAGATAATATATATATAATAGAATATACATATTTTTCTCTATATATGGGTGTTTATTATATATTATACATTGTACAATATGTATGATATGAGCTTCTAAAATATGGATAACAATGACATTTCTGCTAATACAACATATATGCCAATGTCTTGATTTCACACTTTTTGCATTGCTCCAATAATGTGTCTAAAGAACCTAGATTTCCCTTAGTATATTAAGCCAAGTATAACTTTTGTCTTTCTATTTTAGGCATTGAATAGTAATATAATAATTGTAGAGAAAAAGCAAGTTCTATATTGGTAGGAGTTGTGCCTTGTGGAGAAGTCTCTAGCATCAAGAACAGAGCCTACAGGTCAGATACCTAAAAAGGAATAAATTGAGCTTTAAAAATGTGAATAACAGCCATGTTTATGCTAAATGCTAACATATGAAACAAATTTTTATTCAAATGTAAAAGATTTTACATTGTATGAATGTATCTTGTTTTTGAATTTATCTGAACATTTTCACATTTTTCCATGACATTACTTTTCTCATCCATTTACCTTTATTTTCTCTTAGTGTCTAATATGTAAATTTGAGTACATTTACTTGTTATTATTTTAGAACAAGGCAGAGCATACATAATTCTAATCAAAAATTCTCACTATGAAAATTTCTATCAAATATTTTTTAAACAGTAGAAAATATCAAAGTATTAACCTTACTCAACAACTTTAGCAAAAGCATAAATGTAACCCTGGTCATAATCCTTGCATTCTTAATTTTCCTTTGGCTTGCTTATTTTAATATCTTTGCTACTTTCATGTCATAAGAAAAATGTGTATGCACAATGTGTATGCATAATATAGTGTGCCAATGCACATGCGTGCATGAGTATTATATATGCCTTCCAGCAGTAGTCAAGATTAGCTCTAACCAAAATACCATGGATTGAGTTTACTTTCTAGGTATCCCAAAATAGAGGCTGCCTGGTTTAATTTTTTATATTAATGTTTTACAGAAATGTTGAAAAAGTAGTATGAAAGAAAAGGGGAGAAAGAGGAAATATAGGGTTTAGTTTCTAATCTGTGAGTAACTGAACTGACTTGACTTTACTAATAATTACCCTAACTTTAATGAACTAAACTTGACATAAGTTTTTTAAAATCTTTCTGATTAACATAAACCAAAGATTGCGTTAAGATAGCTTCAAAATACAATATCAAAGGGTTCAAAATGTGTGTTTTTAAAATTATTTTCTGGAGAGATATTTCGACACTGAATTTCTCAAAGATGTCTGAGACTATATTTTATGATATTTAGCAGAGTTTCTCAAACCTCAGCACTAGATGCTGGTAAGAAGCTTACCAATTTTACTTACAGTCATGAACAAGGCTTAGAGTGAAATCTAAAGTAAAGTGTACTGATGTATAAAATCCTAGAAAATCACATTGACTGTCTGTTACTGCTATGAGCTCAATATCTGTAATTGTTCTCCTTCCACAGTCTGCTCCAATCACAGTGACTTGGTTAATTTGTAATCAATTTAAGCAGCCTTCCACCAGAAATCATCATACTTGTTGATCTTGCTGCATGCTTACACGAGTATTCCCTTATTATTTTACTTAGATATTTACTTGAAAATTTCCATGTAAGCAAATTGTTGTATATTTGTTTTACACAAATTAAAATTTACTTTGTAATGGAGAATCTTGCCTATTATATTTTATACAGAATTGATCATCTCAATTAATTAAAAACAAACATGAAATCTTATACCATAACCACTAAAACAAAAACCTAACATTTAGAATCCTAAATTGGAAAAGTGAAATTTAGTTTAAGTATTTTAAACGATATTAAAAAACATAAATGGCATAAATAACACCAAGCTTTGAGATGGGAAAACAATCAGTACATTGTAGATAAAAATAAAAGCAAAACTGCAGGACAGGTAATTTCACACCATTCCAAGAAACATTAAACCAATCATAAATAGTCTGGATCCTGAACATGAAGTTTATATCAATCAATTAAACATTTACAAGAGACAGTGATAAACTACTCTTTTTCATGGATTGCCATACTACCTCCTAGGCACAGATGAAGCCTTTATCATTGAAATCCTTATTTTTAATGCAAGGCCCTGATTCCTGCTTCCAGAAAATGTAAATAAATGTGTGCTAATTTATTTCATTTTATTACTTTATTTTATTTATTTAGTTTTTGCCAGTCTTTTTAGGAGACACATGAAGAATCAATAAAACACATTTACTTCTGCTTTGCTTAATTCAGAACTCACTGTTGTTTACAAATGACAGAAATTGGTTATACATATTTAAGTTGCTGAGAAGAAAGAATACAGTTATTTCATACAATAGAAAAACTATGAGCAGGAACAAAAGTTAAAGAGATCTTTATTTGCAAAAATCTGAATATTCAAAGGAAGTTTAATATACTGAAAGATTTAGACAATTATGCACATGCTTATGACAGAAAACTTTCTCTAAAATATGTAAAACCATATATGTTAATTCTCAAGTTTATCTATAGTGCCATTATGAGAACAAATCCAAAGCCAAAAAAGAATTATAAACAAACCTCCTTGAGAGTTAAAGAGACTTTTAATACATATCCAGTATTAAAAAGTGATAGTTTTGTTATCATTATTACTATTTATGCTATAAATGCTGGGTCAAAGTTTCAGAAAGTTCAGATTTCTCATACAGTTGTACACTTGCCATTGCGGTTTGCTGCACATCAACCCATCATATACATTAGGTATTTAGGTATTTCTCCTAATGCTATCCTTTCCTTCCCCTTCAAACCCCTGACAGGACGAAGTTGTTGATGTTTTCCTCCCTGTGTCCATGTGTTCTCATTGTTCAACTGTCACTAATGACTGAGAACAGGCAGTGTTTAGTTTTCCGTTCATCTGTTAGTTTGCTGAGAATAATGGTTTCCACCTTTACCCATGTTTCTTTGTTGATTTACTTTGTTTACTTTGTTACTTTCTTTGTTGATTTATTTACCAGTGAAAGTAAGGCAAAAATCTTCAACAGGAATATAGTCAGTGATAGCCACATCAAGAAATACAGTCAGTTAAGAATGAAGACAAAGAAAATTGTAAAACCAGAAAGAGATAAGCAACTTCTTATGTTCAAGGAAGTCTCAATTAGAGAACCCCAAAACCTAAAATGCAATAAAAAAAGAAACCTTTCCAAAGATAAACTTGAGCTAATTAACATGTGCATTAATTCACAGGGTTATTTCATGTATTTCAAACATGTTGTTTGCTCTACATATTAACTACATACAATTTTATTTATCAATTTTTTAAAAACTTGTAAAACAAAATGCTAAAAGTAAAATACTGTGGATTTTTTAAAAGAAGTCTAGAGGAAACAAGATAGGTAAAATGATCAGCGTCAAAGCTGCTTGACAGTATATTCTGGTTCTTTTTACTTTTCTCCCTTATCTTTCATGTGTGTCTGAAATTTGTCATTAAAATTAAGAAGAAAAGATAAAAAAAAAACAGATGACTGCTCATTAGAAGCTCAAGAAGTTAGAAGACAGTAGAATATCCAAATTTTAATGGAAGAAAATTAGATCAAACCTGACATCTATAACTGGTAAAATGATAGTCAAGCAAAAATGTCTAGATAAAAGAAAGGTAGAAAAATTAATGACTGACTTTTTACCAAAAAGAATGCTATTTTGATTAAAACCCTGACAAAGTTAACAGTTAGTAGACACTCAGTAAATTGAGAAAGATGAAAATGTACAAGAGCAGCAAATTTTTAAATTGTTAAAATAAAATGTTTGATTTTTTTTAAAACAAGTTAGTATCATTCAAAGTAGGTTATTTTAAGTTTACAGTAGAAATTCAAGTTTTAAATATAACTATTAAGTATTAAAGTACAGAATAATATTTTAAAAATTAACTGTATTACTAAAATGAGCAAGGGAAGATTTGAAGTACAAATGAAATAAAATAAAATGTAGAAAACAAGCAATCAAAAGCCAGATAGTAATATTTTAAGTGCATTTTCAAATTAAATGTGAGTTCTTGCATAAAAAGGCACAGGTGGTTGAAAAGGCACTTTTAAAAGAAGAACGTATTTATATTATTTCTATGCAAGTCCTACCTAGGTGCAAAGACACAGAGGCCAAAAGTAAAATAAAGTCAAGTTCTAGAAAAAGCATGACAATGGACTACAGAAGACTATATATCTGTCTCTTCTACTGTACAATACGTGCAGTGGCAGAATCAGTGTGATGCAATTATCTGTAATCCCTGAGTCTATCTGATAGTTTACAGCTGTCTAAAGAAGATTTTTATACTAAACACTAATTAAATTCAATTAACCTTAAGCTCAGATTAACAGCACTTACTTATTCTTAATTAACCACTGCAGAGGAATGCTGCCTTACAAATACTTCAGATGAATCTTCCAAAAGCCATGATCAAAAGAAAGAACCCTGTGATTCAAACCTCAGGAGGACTTGTGGACTGAATGCAGCTTCTAATATGGAGGTTCCAACAGAGGTAGTCATTGTTTCATTTCCTAAACGTTTTGCAGGCTTTTTCTCCTCCTGCTCAAGCAAATTTTGGAAGATTTAAAGAACCAGAACATTATTTTTCCTAATTTTTTTTATTTCTCTTAAGACATTTGTCAACAAAAACATTCAAACGTAAACACATATAAATAAAAAATTAGAATAAATTGAGATGTTAACCCTATGTGCCCCCAATCAGTGCAGACTCAAAACTAAACAAACAAAACAAACAAGAAGAAGTTTAGTAACACTCATTTTCTGGGCAGAAAGAGCCTATAGAATAAATTTTAAAAATATAGTCAATCCTAGGGGGAGAAAATCTGACTTTCAATATTACAGTATTTAAAAATACAAATGCCCTTCATAAACAGAAATAAAATCATAAATCACAAAGTGAAATAGGAATCTACAGTTCATTGAAGAAATAAAAATATAAGTAACTACAAGAAATTTGTCCTGGACAGCCCAAATTTCAGGCTTACTAAAGAATAATTTTGGGCCAGTCATAGTAGCTCCTGCCTCTAATCTCAGTCAGTACTTTGGGAGGCTGAGACATTCAAATCACAGGATCAGGAGATTGAGATCACCCTGGTCAACATGGTGAAGCATTATCTCTATCAATAATTAGCTGTGTGATAGTGCATCTTTGTAGTTTCAGCTACTTGGGAGGCTGAGGCAGGAGAGTTGGGAAAAATTAGCAAACATGGTAAAAGATAAATTGAAATTATTAAGTCAGGAAGAGAAAAAATATGTAACAAATGTAAACACTGTCAAAGAGGAATACATAAGCATTTCCATAATTAAAGGGCAAAAGACAAAAAATCAGGGAGACTACTAAAGAATGGTCAAGTATGTCACAAATTTGAGGAAAGAAAAACATCAAAGAAGCTTTAGCAACGTTAAGTAAAACAAACTCAAAGTAATACACTCAAACATACATGATTATCACCACCCATTACACAGAAATACAAACTAACATTAGAGAATATGACAAACACCTGTATGCATCTAAACCAGAAAATCTAGAAGTGGATAAATCGTACTCATGACAAAGTTGCAATTGCTGTGCTGAAGATTTTATGGTAATTGGCTGGTAGATTAGCACATAGAAGTAACAGCTTTACAAATGTTTATATTTGAGATTGAAATAAGCTTTTGTCAATAGAATACCAAGTTAAAAATTACATAATTGAAGACAGGAGAAAGATGGCGCTGTAGGAGCAATTCAGAATTGCAGCTCTCAGTGAAGGCACAGAAGGTGAGTGCACGCCACATTTCCAGACGGATCTTTGTTACCCACAGACCAGGAAATTCCCAGGAGTAGCACGGGATGCCAGCACAGCTGTTTTGACTGGTGCGGCCGTTTTGGCCGGCGCCACAGAGTGGCAGCACCCTGCGCAAAAGGCACTGGTCTGCATGCCCTGTTAAACCAGCGGTTAGAAATTTGGGAGGGCAGATTAGCATGTTCATTTGATTAAATGGGACTTGGACAGTGAGCCAGGCCAGGAGATTCCCAGAAAAGAATGTTTGAGCTGGTGCAGTGGGTCACTGCAAGGGAAATTACACAGATCCTGGAGACCTTTCAGCAGGTGACTGAAACACCTTGGAGAGAGTCAACCGTTTAACTTTAAAACAACAACAACAACAACAAAAGTGCTCTGAGGCAGGGAGCCAGGTGATCAGGCTCGGTGGGTCCCACCCCCACAGAGACAAACAAAATGGCGATTGGAAACACTTGGGGTTGAGAGTTTTATGGTGGGCACAGCTGAACCCAGGATGGTGCAGCTCGGTGGGAGAGGAGCGTCCACCATTACCAAGCATTCTGCCCCTACTGAGGTAACCTCCCACTGCTGATGCAGCCTGCCATTGCCGAGGCAACCCGCCACAACAGAGAGAGTCTGCCAATACAGAGGTGGGCCATCATTACCACAGCAGTCCTAACCACACCCATATAAACAGGACTACAGAGAATTACACTTGGCAGCAGGGTGGATTCCACAGCAACAGGGCAGAGGCCACAGCAGCAAGGCAGAGTCTCGACAGGCAGATAATGACTAGACTGCCTCCTAGCTGGGCAGGACAGTGCAACGGATACTCAAAAATAAAGCCCTAACTCCCTGACACAGAGCATCTGGGGAAAAAATGGGATTTTATGAGTTCTGCTGCAGCAGACTTAAACGTACCTGCCTAGCAGCCCTGAATTAACAATGGAGCTCACAGCTCAGCACTTGAGCTCCTATAAAGTACAGACCGACTCCTCAAGCAGCCCCCTGATCCCCATATATCCAAAGAGTCACATCACAAAGGACTGATCAGACTGACATTTAGTGGGCATCATTCTGGGACAAAGATAGCAGAAGAAAAAACAGGTAGCATCCCTCACTGTTCTGCAGCTGCTACAGGTGTACCCCAGACAAGCAGAGCCTGGAGAGGAACTTAGCAGTCTTACAGCAGAGGGGTTAGACTGCTAGAAGGAAAACTAAGAAACAGAAATATTCATCATCAACAATCTGGGTGTCCACTCAGAGACCCAATCGAAAAGTCAGCAATTACTCAGATGACAGGTGGATAAATCCACAAAGATGGGAAGAAACCAGCGCAAAAAGGAGGTAAACAACCAAAACCACAACACCTGGACTCCTATAAAGGACCAAAACTCCTCACCAGCAAGGGAACAAAGCTGGATGGAGAATGAGTGTGACGAAATCACAGAATCAGATTTCAGAAAGTGGGTAATGAGAAACTTCCGTGAGCTAAAAGAACATGTTCTAAATCAATGCAAATAAACTAAGAACCTTGAAAAAAGATTTGAAAGAAGATTTGAGAAATTAATAACAAGAATGGACAACTTAGAGAGGAATATGAATGAATTGAAGAAGCCAAAATCACAACACAAGAACTTCGCAAAACATGCACAAGTTTCAAGAGATGAATTGACCAAGCAGAAGAAAGTTTATCAGAAGTCGAAGATCAACTCAATGAAATATAATGAGAAGCCAAGATTAGAGAAAAAACACAAAAGGGAATGAACAAAGTCTCCAAGAAATGTGGGACTATGTGAAGAGACCTAATCTACGTTTCATAGGTGTACCTGAATGTGACGAAAAGAATAAATCCAAGCTGGAAAATACTCTTCAGAATATTATCCAGGAAAATTTCCCCAACCTAGCAAGGCAGGCCAATATCCAAGTCCAGGTAATAGAGAGAAAATCACAAAGATATTCCGCAAGAAGAGCAACCCCAAGGCACATAATCATGAGATTGACCAAGGTTGAAATGAAGGAGAAAATGCTAAGGGCAGCCAGAGAGAAAGCTCAGATCACCCACAAAGGGAAGCCCATCAGACTCACAGCGGATCTCTCAGCAGAAACTCTACAAGCCAGAATAGAGTGGGGGCCAATGTTCAACATCCTTACAGAAAAGAACTTTCAACCCAGAATTTCATATTCAGCCAAACTGAGCTTCATAAGTGAAGGAATAGCCATTCCAAAATTATACCAAGTGCTAAAGAGCATCAACAAAATAAAGAATCTGCATCAACTAACGGTCAAAACAGCCAGCTAGCATCAAAATGGTGGTATCAAATTCACACATAATATTAACCCTAAATGTAAATGGGCTAAATGCACCAATCAAAAAATACAGACTAGCAAATTGGATAAAAAGCCAAAATCCATCAGTGTGCTGTATCCAGGAAACCCATCCCACATGCAAGGATACACAAAGGCTCAAAATAAAGGAAAGTTGAAAGATACCAAGAAAATGGAGACCAAAAAAAAAAAAAGCAGGAGTCGCAATTATCCTCTCTGATAAAATAGACTTTAAAGCAACAAAGATCAAAAGAGACAAAGAAGGACATTGCATAATGGTAAAAGGATCGACAGAACAAGAAGAGCTAATGATCCTAAATATATATGGACCCAATACAGGAACATCCAGATATATAAGGCAAGTTCTTAATGACTTATAAAGAGAATTAGACTCTCACAGAATAATAGTGGAAGACTTTAACACTCCACTGTCAATATTAGACAGATCAATGAAACAGAAAATTAACAGTATCCAGGGCTTGAATTCAGACCTGGAACAAGCAAACCTGATAGACATTTACAGAACACTCCACCCCAAACCCACAGAATATACATTCTTCTCAGCACCACATCACATCTACTCTAAAATTGACCACATAATTGGAAGTAAAGCACTCCTCAGAAAATGAAAAAAAGCTGAAATCATAACAAACAGTCTCTCAGACCATAGTGCAATCAAGTTCGCACTCTGAATTCAGAAACTAACTCAGAACTACACAGCTTCATGGAAACTAAACAACTAGCTCTTGAATGTTGACTAAATAAACAATGAAATGAAGGCAGAAATAAAGAAGTTCTTTAAAACCAATGAGAATGATAAAACAACGTACCAGAATGTCTGGGACACATTTAAAGCAGTCTCTAAAGGAAAATGTATAGCAATAAGTGCCCACATGAGAGGAAAGGAGAGATCCAAAATTGACACCCTATCATCAAAACTGAAAGAGCTAGAGGAGCAAGATTAAAAAAAAAACTCAAAACCTAGGAGAAGACAAGAAATAACTAAGATCAGAGCATAACTGAAGGAGATAGAGACCCAAAAAACCCTTAAAAAATCAATAAATCCAAGAGCTGGTTTTTTGAAAAGATCAACAAAATGGACAGACCAGTAGCCAGACTGATAAAAAAGAAAAGAGAGAACAACCAAATAGATGCAATAATAAATGATAAAGGGGAAATCACCACAGATTCCACAGAAATACAAACCATCATCAGAGAATATTACAAACAACTCTATGCACACAAACTAGGAAACCTGGAAGAAATGAATAAATTCCTGGACACCTGTGTCCTCCCAAGCCTAAACAAAAAAGAAGCCAAAACTATGAATAGACCAATAACAAGGTCTGAAGTTGAGGCAGCAATTAAGAGCCTACCACACCAAAAAGCCCGGGTCCAGATGTGTTCACAGCCAAATTCTACCAGACACACAAAGAGGGGCTGGTACCATTTCTTCTGAAACTATTCCAAATATTCCAAAAAGAGGGAATCCTTCCCAAGCCATTTTAAGAGACCAACATCATCCTGATACCAAAACCCGGCAGAGACTCAACAAGAAAAAAAAACGTCAGGCCAATATCCATGATGAACATAGACACAAAAATCTTCAATAAAATACTGGCAAGCTGATTGCAACAGCACATCAAAAAGCTTATCCATAATGATCAAGTAGGATTCATCCCGGGGATGCAAGGCTGGTTCAACACACACAAGTTTATAAACATAATTCACCACATAAACAGAAACAAAAACAAAAACCACATGATTATCTTAATTGATGCAGAGAAGGCCTCTGACAAAATTCAACAGCCCTTTATGCTAAAAACCCTCAATAAACTCGGTATTGATGGAATGTATCTCAAAATAATAAAAGCTATTTACGACAAACCAACAGCCAATATCATACTGAATGGGCAAAAACTGGAAGCATTCCCTTTGAAATCTGGCACCAGATAAGTATGCACTCTTTCATCACTCCTATTCAATATAGTACTGGAAGTTCTAGCCAGAGCAATCAGGCAA
>CM052662.1:227286-242473 GCA_028533165.1 Leontopithecus rosalia
GCAAAACCATTCAGGACATAGGAGTAGGCAAGGACTTCATGACCAAAACACCAAAAGCATTGGCAACAAAAGCCAAAATAGACAAATGGGACCTAATCAAACTCCACAGCTTCTGCACGGCAAAAGAAACAGTCACTAGAGTGAATCAGCAACCAACAGAATGGGAAAAAATTTTTGCAGTTTACCCATCTGACAAAGGACTGATATCCAGAATTTACAAAGAAGTCAAACAGATTTACAAGAAAAAAAGAAACAAGCCCATTCAAAAATGGGCAAAGGATATGAACAGACACTTTACAAAAGAAGACATATAAGAGGCCAACAAACAAAAAAATTCTCATCATCACTGGTCATTAGAGAAATGCAAATCAAAACTACATTGAGATACCATCTCATGCCAGTTAGAATGGCGATCATTAAAAAATCTGGAGACAACAGATGCTGGAGAGAATGTGGAGAAATAGGAACATTTTACACTGCTGGTGGGATTGTAAATTAGTTCCACATTTGTGGAAGACAGTGTGGCGATTCCTCAAGGACCTAGAAATAGAAATTCCATTTGGCCCAGCAATCCCATTACTGGGTATATATCCAAAGGAATATAAATCGTTCTACTATAAGGACACATGCACGCGAATGTTCATTGCAGCACTGTTTACAATAGCCTAGACCTGGAATCAACCCAAATGCCCATCGGTGATAGACTGTGCTGAGAAAATGTGGCACATATACACCATGGAATATTATGCAGCAGTCAGAAATGATGAGTTCGTGTCCTTTGTAGGGACATGGATGAATCTGGAGAACATCATTCTCAGCAAACTGACACAAGAACAGAAAATGAAATACCACCTATTCTCACTCATAGGCAGGTGATGAGAGCACATGGACACAGGGAAGGGAGTACTACACACTGTGGTCTATTGGGGGGAATAAGGGAGAGACAGCGGAAGGGATAGCATGCGGAGAAATGCCAAATGTGGGTGAAGGGGAGGAAGGCAGCAAAACACACTGCCATGTGTGTACCTATGCAACTATCTTGCATGCTCTGCACATGTACCCAAAAACCCAAAATGCAATAAAGAAAATTACATAATTATTAAACTTTTTAAAACAAATAAAAAAAACTTGCAAAAAGCAAGATAAGTGATTACACATTAATAAAGACTATCAAAAATAAACAGTGGGTTTATTTTATAAAACTCAGCTGCCCGAAAGCAGTACACTAATATATTCCAAGAGATGTAAGAAATAAACTTCAAACAGAAATATTGTGTTAAAACAATGTTTCCATTAAAAGTGAGGGAGAAATTATTACATTTTCAAATAATAGCTGTGGTTTATTACCAGCACACTACACTTTAAAAAATACTTTATGAGATACTTCAGGGTAAAATGAACAAACACTAAACAGTGTATAAATTTAAAAAATCAAGGTAAATATTAACACTTCAACAATCATAAAGAATAAAATAAATTTAAAATGTATACCATCACAATTTGTTCTCTAGATAATTTAATACACACACACACACACACACACATATATATATATATATTTTTTCAAAACTGTTACCAATTTGGTTTTTGACACTCAGTGCAATTTTAAGAATGCATTAAGTGAAATCATATGGGTCAAGCTATACAGGAAAAAGGCTTTTGTGTGTTATTGAAGGTAAACTAGCATAACTTTAAAAATATAATTTTAGAAGGTTCAATGTAATTATTATAGCAGGCACAGTAGATAGAGTAACAGGCAGGTATAAAGCTTATTGCAGTACAGCACAGAGCAGGAGCTCTGGATTCAGTTACTCTCACCTGAGAACATTTAGCCAGCTATCTTGGCACTATGAGACCAAACACAAGCTGTCTCAGCAGAAAGTAAGTGTGAAGAGCCTAAGTCATATAACATAGCTGCTTCTTCACACAACTTTTAATACACAGGTGGCCACTAAGTGGAAGAGGTTTATGTTTACCATACACCTAAGAAAGAACTGGAGGTAGAAAGAAGTGGCTACATGGAGACTCAACTGATACAAAGTTAGCACAGCAACTACCTCCATTCTGTCTCTTTCTTCATGACTTCCTAGGATTTTAGGTTGAAACTACCCTTGATAAAAGACAAAACAAAACAAAAAAATGGAGACAGAGTATTTAGTTCAGTGCAAAGGTTATGACAAACAGAATGACACTTGGGAACCAGAGCAGAACCTTGTGATCTGTGAAATATGTATTTGTGACTTTAACAGGTGACAGACTAAAAAACAAAACAAAAGGACATAGACTGGAACAAGTAGAATTTTTAAAATAATGCCAAAAATGGAGCTTCCACATCTGCCAACAGCAATTTTCTAAGAACTCTCCTAAAACACCATTCATTGGCAGACATCAAAAATCCAAAAACAGCCAGTGTTTTCCTGGCAGCAAAAACTTTAGAAAAAGCACTTCAGCTGTCTGACCTGAAATATATGGAGCTGATAAATTGAACTATCAAGACACTTGACCCTTAGATACTCTTTTACAGCAAGGAATAAATAAGTGCCTTTCACGATCCCAAGAAACTGGATTCTGTTGCACCAGATAAGCAGGACAAGGTGTTCAAAGTGGCAGAAGAGAAGCCCATCAGAATCTCATCAGATCCTGGTGCAGAACAGCCTGGAATAGAAAACAGAACCCAGACACACCCACTAATATATCAGATGTCTGGCTTGGTTACTGCTTCATGGACACCAACTCAACTAACATTGAAGGTGTATTGGTATTAACGGATTCCTTATCAGCCAATGGAACAGCAAATATGCATACATCTGTTTGAATAGTGAGAAGTGGGCAAAGAAATACTGATGAAGGATAAGACCAGCTTTTTATCAAGAGGATGTATTTCACTATAAGTCTAAAAAAAGTTGGCAGCAGATACAGAGGCATTTTAGTAAAGAAAGACCTTTGGACAGAATCCATATGGCTGTGCTGCTATTACATTTCCAAATATCATAAGTGAAGCCTCTGCCGATGAAAGGCTGATTGATGGGTGAAAGCCGACAGCATAGGAGGCATGTGCCAAAGGCTTGGTCTCTCAGGTGTTTTTGATTTCAACTTCCACCCAGGAGGTTATGATTCAAATTGAGAAGCTTGCTTAAAGTAATCTAGTTATGCTGGAGGAATGTATGGCCCTTGTATACTGTAATATTAAATGTAATTGGAACAGGCCAGTGAGAGAGAGTGTAAAGTACTAAAGAAAATTTGGAACTCAGCACAAATGTTCGAGTTCATTTTAGAGTATATGCAAAAGAAATTTCATTAGTTTTAATTGTCAATATATCTGCTCAGGACACAATAACTGAGCTGTGTGGAATACACCATTAACTGCAAGATGCCCTAATCCATCTCTATACCCCCCTAAAATTTCAGTCATAACTAAGGCTTTGAAGGAGAACCAAAAATGTTTAAGCTATTTATTTAATATAATCCAGGCATTTTAAGTACTATGCATTTAAAATAAATAATAAAATAACTACTTTTCTCAAGTGTCATAATGTTATGTACATTTAAGCCCCAATAGAAAAGCAGACTGTTGAACATTAGCCTGTTCTTTCAAACCCTGAACTTAATTTATTACCGCTACTAGATAAAAGACCAGAATTCTATTTTATTAGAATTGAGTGACAGAAAAATTTGTAATAATGTTTGTTTTTTGTAATTTTATTTCCTAGAATGCAGAGTGTAATGGGGTATGAGGCAGCCTCTGCTTCTCTTCTCCAAATAAAGACATAGAAACATCTGAGATGATGACTTCTACTTTATAGTGGCAAAAATACCTCAGAGACATAATATTCTAAATTAAAAGACTTGCATTTTAGAATAAAAATTTTCAACACAAAATTTACTGATGCTCTTTCGTCCAAACTGAACATAAGGTTGACTTTATGCTGAAATAACAACTGATTTTCTTTTTCTTCATAAAAGTCTAGCTCTTACCTAGTTAACAACTTCTTTTAAAACAAAGGAAAGAAATCTAAACTATATGTAACATGTAAAATGCATGGTGTCTACTTTTATGTGCACAAAGTTTTTTAGAACACACTACATGTTTAGTTATCCAGAAGCTGTCTGAATCTTGTTCTTGGATTTTTACAGAGGCTCCATTACATTGGCATAATTGAATAATCCACTGGTCAATGGTGATCAATGTGACTTTGGTCACAGCATCTTTAGGGTGTTGATTCACCAGCTAAAAATCTCAGTGGATGGTGGTACCATTGTTCAAGTTTCACGTTATAGTTAGATTTATTTTACTCATTCAATTTGGCAGGTTGCCCACAGCTCAAACTGCAGGCTCAAATACTATTTCTGCTATGGGTGAGCCAGGCACAGAGTAGCGAGAGGTGCATGAGTGAGTGAATGTTGAGTCAAGCCATTGCATAGAGCTGAGCCCATATGCTGATAAGCTGACAAAGTCCAGATGACAGCACAGGTGTCAGTTTTCTGCAAGTCTGTGGCTAAATTAGGCATACCACTAGTTGTTTCCCCTGCAGGTTCTGGGGAATCCAGATGTGCTGACATCCAGAAGCCTAGAAATGTCAGAAACTGCAGAGCATCCAAAATGATGTTGCAGCCCTGGCTTGGGAAAGGTTTAGGTCTGGGCTCTTTGAAGGGCTGAAGCCCTGCTTTGTTTTATTTTACTTTTATTCTTGGTAAGCAAAAACGTGGCAAGTTTGTGTGTTTTAGCCCTATTTGTTCGACTAATTTTTCAGTTTTGCCATATAGTTGTGAATCCTTGTGCCATGTTCAGTA
This sequence comes from Leontopithecus rosalia, assembly GCA_028533165.1. Classification (NCBI taxonomy): domain Eukaryota; kingdom Metazoa; phylum Chordata; class Mammalia; order Primates; family Cebidae; genus Leontopithecus; species Leontopithecus rosalia. The sequence continues at coordinate 232,078 of CM052662.1, forward strand.
AGAATGAGGTACATGGGCAACAGAAAACTATCTCAGAAGACCCAAAGTGGTAGTTCCTTTTCAAAAGAAGGACATATTTGCGTCCATGCAACACTCAATAAAGAGGAGACACGGAGTAAAAAATCTCCAATCTTGAAGGTACTTTGTGCTGACATCTCTGCAGCCCTCAGCTAAGAGGAGATGCATAGTGCATACCTTCTATATGCTGGAAGATTGTTGAGATGCATATTACAGCCCTTAGTGGAGAGGAGACCTATCTAACCACAAACTTGTAATCCAAATAAAGGTACAACTCTCAGTGGAGAGTAGACCCACAGTAAATAGCTCCACTTTACAAGCAGGTTATTCCATGGTCTGCCTGAGTCTGGAGTTCATATGGGCTTCATGTAGTAGAAAGAATGTGCCTCATGTTTCATAGATGACTATGAGTGGGAACAGAAGGAGGTATAAATTCTTTCTATAATCTCCAGAACATGCAGCCTGCTGCATGGACTTTAGACAATCCATTACTTACACATTCCTTCAGGAATGGTTCACTGAGGGACTCCTGCTTTCTGCCTAGGTGCCTGTCTGTCTCCTGCTACACTTCATTGTGCCAATACTGTTTACAGAGAGAAACCCCCAGGTCAATGCCAAGCTGCCTTTAGTCCTACCCAACTCCCTGAGCCTCCTATGCTCACTTGTGACCAAGAACTAGAGAAAATTGAGGTGGCAGAGGGCTGTTCTTCCAACATAACCTGAAGTGTGAGCACATCTGGTGAGGCCATGACAGCACCTGGGCTCAGCCGTAAATTCGCTTCAATATCAGAGGGGGCACTGGGAGCTGGGAGAGGCCAGGCAATGAGAGAACAAACTTCAGAAACATTCTGGGATTGATGGTCCCAGTTTCTGAAAAACACAGGGACACGTGAGTCTGCAGCTGTGGCTGGGCAGCCATAACTGTGTCTGAGTAGGTGAGGCACAGCCCTGGGATTTTCTCCCTCACTTCACCTGGCATTTTGACAGCAGCCCCTTTAAATGGGTTGCTGCTAACATTTACTTATAGCACTTCTCCCATTCCAGAGTGATTTGGGGTGAACCTAAGAGTCCCTACTCTCTGTGCCTTTGTCTTTATATTGACAAACCCCATCCTGAAGCTGTCAGTCAACATTAGCATATAAAATACCAGCACTTTAGAGATTCCAAAGATTTTAGTACTATAAGGACACATGCACACGAATGTTCATTGCAGCACTGTTTACAATAGCAAAGACCTGGAACCAACCCAAATGCCCATCGATGATAGACTAAACTGAGAGAATGTGGCACATATACACCATGGAATATTATGCAGCAATCAAAAATGATGAGTCGTGTCCTTTGTAGGGACATGGATGAATCTGGAGAACATCATTCTCAGCAAATTGACACAAGAACAGAAAATGAAACACCATATATTCTCACTCATAGGCGGGTGATAAACAATGAGAACACATGGACACAGGAAAGGGAGTACTACACACTGAGGTCTATTGGGGGAAATAGGGGAGGGACAGCGGGGGAAAGCAGGGGAGGGATGGCATGGGGAGAAATGCCAAATGTGGGTGAAGGGGCAGAAGGCAGCAAAACACACTGCCACGTGTATACCTATGCAACTATCTTGAATGTTCTGCACATGTGCCCCAAAACCTAAAATGCAATGAAAAAAGAAAAAGAAAACAAAGAGCCAACCACTTATAAATCATCGTTTCAGCTTCTACTTTTTCCAACCCAATGTTGCCAGACAAAGCTTTTACTTCAGCCTCTCAATTGTTCTAGTTCAGGTTCTAAACCAAACTGAGTTGTACTTTCTTCAAGAAAGCTCACAGAGAACTCAGAACATATCTCTCTTTTCATTCCATAAAAATACCAGACTCAGCCCTATAGTTGGAAAATCTCGAGCCCCCTCTTTTCTGTGGAGAGCTTATTTATTTTGCTTATTAAACTTCTGTTGTTAGCTGAAATTTGTGTCCAGGAAGCTTAACTATCTTGGCCATGGGGCATTACCTCAGCCAGTGATTGGTCCCAGGCCAAGCTCTCATGCCAAGTTTCCACTTCAGGTGCGGTCTGGTCCAGGGCCCAAGTCAAGGGCCAAACAACATAAGTCACGTCTATGACTTATCCCTTCAGCTTCTGATGAATCGCACATTTTAAAAAATTTTTTCATCTTTAGAAACCCCGAAGCCCAGTCTCATAGTAGGCAAACCACTCAACCCCAAATCCATCATAAAGAGCTTTTTACCTTCACTTTTTAAATTTTTGCTTCCACAGCTCTTGCTGTTTGCATCCATGCTCCTTATTTTTTCTGACCAAGGGACAAAGAGCTCTGTGTGATACCTAACAATAATAGATTGCTACGTCGGCGTACATTAATGAGTCTGAAATGATTAAGGTCTGTGAATTGAACTCTGGGATGCTTTTTTTCTGCTGGAATACCTGGGAAACTGGCCACACACTGTGATGCACATCTTTCGGGGATGTCCAAAACGTAGCAGTCGCCAACACAGTCTGGAAAGCATGAAGATAGCTTCATTTTGCTGCCTTAGCCGTCCTTTCTAATATTCTGTGGCTGTTTGTTACCTCTAGGACTTCATAATTTATAATTGTTCCCCTTCTATAGCATTTTCCAGCCACAGTGAACTGGCTATATTTTAAAAAATGTAAGCAGGCTTCCACCAGGGATCACCACATGTGTTGCTCTTGCTGGATGCTTCCATGATTATTCCCTGATTACTTTATTTAGACATGTTCTTAAAAGTCACTATGTAAGAAAATAATTGTACATTTGTTTTACATAAAATCTAAATTTATTTTATAATCGAAAATTTTGCTTCATATATTTTCTATGAAATTGATTACTTCGGTTAATAAAAAGTAAAGAAAAAGCTTTATAACATTATCACTAAAACCAAAATCTAGCATCTAGGATTCTAAAGTAAAAGAATAACATTCTATTCAAATATTATAAATAATGTTTTTTAGGAGACAAAATGCATAAATCTCATACATAAAAATTAATTTTGAAATTATAAAAAAATTACTGCTTTATAGATAAAAATAAAAGCAAAACTGTAGGGCAGGCCACTTCAAACCATTAAAATAAGAGTCTAACTGCTCTGAAATTTTTTATTCTTCTCAATTTATAGTATTGTCTCAGGTTATATATGTACATATGAAATGTTCCTTAATAGTTAATTTTGCCAGGACTGTAACTGTAATAGCATTTTTATTTTAGAAAAGGGTTACTCACAATTTCCTTTAGCTTTCCTTTATCTACTTATTTTTGCATATCATTTTACCAGTTACAGATGTCAGGTATCATAACATTTTTTTCTGATATTCTACAACCACCTGTCTTCTGTGTTTTTTGCTGAACAGTTGTCTGTTAATTTTAATGATGACATTCTTGTAGATAAAAAGTGCTAATACCTTTCTTCTTTTACAATATTATTTGCTTTGGCTCTTCATTGACTATACTGTTTTTTGATGTTTCTATTACAGACTATACTCTGGTTGAAGATTTTTGTTCTTCTACAACTTGTAGATTCAGGTTTTTATAAACTTAGAAAAATTTTTGTCCATTTTACCTTTCAGATATTCTTTTTTTTCCTCTTTTTTTTTTGGAGATGGAGTTTCACTCTTGTTACCCAGGCTGGAGTGCAATGGCACGATCTTGGCTCACTGCAACCTCTGCCTCCTGGGTTCAGGCAATTCTCCTGCCTCAGCCTCCCGAGTAGCTGGGATTACAGGCACACACCACCATGCCCAGCTAATTTTTTGTATTTTGAGTAGAGATGGGGATTCACCATGTTGACCAGAATGGTCTCAATCTGTTTTCCTCTTCTTTTCTGTATTTATGAGATGCCCATATTATGTATATTGATGTACTGTATTTGTTAGATTTTTTTTCACATAATTTGCTTTTTAATTCTCAGATGTTGCTATTTCAGTTTTCATTTATGCAGATTGTCTGAATGTTTAGCTGCTCAAATCTGATGTTGAACTTATATATTGTAGATTTTATTTCAGTCATTGTGCTACTTACCTCAAATTTTAATATTTTCTTTTATAATATATGTCACTGATGCTCTCATGGTGTTTTTCATTCTTTGTCGTTTTTCTTTAAGCCTACTTATAACTGATCTTTTGAATTCTTTGTCTGTAAAACTAGGCCCAGATTCAGTTTCTGTATTTACTTTACATTGGTCATAGGCTTCCTTATATTTTTGTGATTTTGTTTTTCAGAAAACTATAGTTAAATGTCATAATGTACTAACTTTGAAATATAGGTTTGCTCCATTTCTCCAAGGAGTTTCTTACTTATTAAATATTTACCTTGCATTTGATTAGAAATTTCCATGAGAACAATGTGAAAACTATCATTTTAAGAACTGGATCTGTGTTAGCACTCTCTTTCAATGTTAAGGGGGCTTGTTTATAATTCTACCTTAACCTTCAGTTTCTTGTCACATTGAAGCTATGGAATTAATGCATATTGTCTTGTTTTTTAGTATGTTTTGTATCAAATATGTGCATTATTTTCTAAATTCTGCTATATATCAAACTGCTCTTAAATATTCTGATCTTCACAAGCACATATCTTTTCAAATTTTGCCCTGTTTGTGGTTTATATATTGTATAAAATAACTATTCTTTTTGTTCTCAGCAACTTAAATGTTTGTGACAATTTCTGGCATTTTCAACTGAGGGTTAGTTTGGAGTTAGGTAAAACAGTAATGTATTTCACCAATTCTTCACATGTCTCTTTAAAAGACTAGAAAAAACACATTATGTTAGGATATGAGGGCTTCTTGACTCTTTCTGGAAGCAGGAATCAGGTCCTCACATTGACAATAATAGATCTCAATGTTAAAGGCTTTATCTATTCCTGGAAGGTGGTATGGTAAGCCACACACACACACAAACAAGCTTACTATAATGGAATTGTCTCTCTTTATTAAGTGTCTACTTGGTTGACATAAACTCTTGATCTTTAGTATCCAGACTGATTTGATTGATTTGACTTCTTTTGTAATTGTTCAAAGCTGTCTGCCCTGTAGTTTTGTTTTCATTTTTATCTATGAAGCATTGGTTCTTTATTTTTAAATTTTTAATTTGTGTATAAGACTTATGGTTTTGTCCATTTAAAATGTTGTTTAAAATACTTAAATTGAAAACACTTTCAATTTGAAATACCATATGAGAGCTTTTGTTTTCAGCGGTTATGTTATAAAGGTTTTTGGGGCCGGGTGCGGTGGCTCAAGCCTGTAATCCCAGCACTTTGGGAGGCCGAGGCGGGTGGATCACGAGGTCAAGAGATCGAGACCATCCTGGTCAACATGGTGAAACCCCGTCTCTACTCAAAATACAAAACATTAGCTGGGCATGGTGGCGCACGCCTGTAATCCCAGCTACTCGGGAGGCTGAGGCAGGAGAATTGCCTGAACCCAGGAGCAGAGGTTGCCGGTGAGCCGAGATCGTGCCATTGCGCTCCAGCCTGGGTGCAATGAGAAAGAAGTGCAACAAGAGCGAAACTCCGTCTCAAAAAAAAAAAGGTTTTTGGTTTGCTTTTCATTAATTGAGATTACAAATTTTATATAAAATGATTAAGGCAAAGTTTATTATAAAATAGATTTTAGTTTCATGTAAAACAAATATACAATAATTTGTTTACAGGGTGACTTCCAGCTAAATGTCTAGATAAAATAATATTTGAATAATAAATAGCTAAATAAAATAACGTTTTAAATAAGAATGTCCAGATAAGTTAAAGGTAAAAGAAATTGTGGCTAACTCATCTCTTAAAAAATGCTATTTCTATTACAATGAAAAATAAACAATTAACAAACGCTCAGTGCATACAGATATAATCTGAGAGAGTAATTCTTCCATATGAAGGATGGAAAAGTACAAGAGCAGCATCCTTTATATTGTTCACTTTAAACTTTAGATAACTCAAACAAGTTAGTATTATTAAAAGTAGACACTTTTAAGTTTATAGCAATAATTGAAGCTCTAAATATTAGTCCATATAATATGTAAAATACAAAATATTGAAAAAAAACATTTCTTATACTTTAAGGTCTGGTGTACATTCAGAGACTGTCCAGGTTTTTTACATAGAAATACACATGGTATGGTGGTTGTTTGCTGCATCCCTCACCCTATCATCTGCATTAGGTAATATTCCTCTAACTATCCCTTCCCAATTCCCCCATTCCTTTCTATTTCTTTCCTAACCCCTTAAACCTGCAAGCCGCAGTGTGCGATGTTCCCCTCTTAGTGTCAATGTGTTCTCACTTTTCAACACTCACTTATGAGTGAGCATATGCAGTGTTGTGTCTGTTTGCTGAGAATCATGATTTCTAGTTTTATTCATATCCCTGCAAAGGACAGGAACTCATCCTTTTTGATGATTGCATAGTATTCCATGGTGTATATGTGCAACATTGTCTTTATCCAGTCTATCATTGATGGTCATTTGGGTTGGTTCCAAGTTTCTACTATTGTAAACAGGGCTACAGTGAACATAGGTGTGCATGTGTCTTTATAATAAAATGATTTATAAACTTTTGGGTATATACCCAGTAATGGTATTGTTAGATCAAATTGTATTTCTATTTCTGGATCCTTGAGGAATTGCCACACTGTTTTCTACAATGGTTGAACTAATTTACACTCTCACCGACAGTGTAAAGACATTCCTATGTCTCCACGTCTTCTCCAGCATTTCTTGTCTCTTGATTTTTTAAAATTATCGACATTCTAACAGTGGTGAGGTGGTATCTCAATATGGTTTTGATTTGCCTTTCTCCAATGACCAGTAATGATGAGATTTTTTTTACATGTTTGTTGACTGCATACATTTTTTTCTTTTGAAAAGTGTCTGATTATATTTTTTGTCCACTTTATTTATGCAGCTGATTGTTTTTTCTTGAAAATTTGTTTAAGTTTTTTGTAGATTTTGGATATAAGTTTCCTATCAGATAGGTAGATTGCAAAAATATTTTCACATTTTTTTGGTTGCCAGTTCACACTATTGATGTTTTCTTTTGCTGTGCAGAAGCTTTTATGTTTAATGAGGTCTCATTTGTCTATTTTGACTTTTGTTGCCACTGCTTTATGTGTTTGATCATAAAGTCCTTGACCATGCCTATGTACTGAATGGTATTGCCTAGGTTTTCTTCTAGGGTTTTTATGGTCCTAGGTCTCATGCTTAATCTTTAATACATCTAGAGTTATTTCTTGTATAATTTGTAATGAAGGGATCCTGTTTTAGCTTTCTGGATATGGCTAACCAGTTTTTCCTTTTTGTTTTCTTTTTTTTGAGACAAAGTTTTGCTTCTGTTACCCAGGCTGGAGTGCGATGGTGCAATCCTGGCTTGCCACTACCTCTGCCTCCTGGGTTCAGGCAATTCTCCTGCCTCAGCTTTCTGGGTAGCTAGGACTACAGGCACACACAACCATGCCAAGCTAACTTTCTATATTTTTAGTAGAGACGGGGTTTCACCATGTTGACCAGGATGGTCTCAATCTCTTCACCTCATGATCCACCCACCTTGGCCTCCCAAAGTGCTCACAGGTGTGAGCCACTGCCCCCAGCCTAACCAGTTTTTTTAACACCATTTATTAAATATGGAATTTCTTTTTCATTGATTGTTTTTTTCTGGCTTGTCAAAGATCAGATGGTTCTAATTGTGAGGCATTCTTTCTGAGGTATCTGTCCTGTTGCATTTGTCTATGTCTCTGTTTTGGTACCAGTACCATGTTGTGTTAAGTACATAACCAATTTCTTTAAATAAACAAAAGAGAAAGTAAGGCTCAAATAAGATAATAGACATGGAAGACAAGAAAGTAAATATTAGCACAATTATTTTATACTTGTAATAATTTTATCCTTTTAATAACTTCAAACATGTGCCCTTTCATAAAAAGGCACAGACTGGTGCAAATGCATTATTAAAAGAATGATTCATTTATATAATTTCTATGCTAGTCTCATTTTAAGTGAAAATACTCAGGGGCAAAAAGTAAAATAATACAAGTTTCTGGGAAAGGCATGACAATGGACTACAGAGTACTCTATGTGTGTCTTTTCAACTAAACAATAGATCCAGTGACAAAATTAATATAGTGCCATTATTTTGGAATTCCAGAGTTCATCTGAAGGTTTACAGCTTCAAAAGAAAATTTCCATAGTAAACAACAATTAAATGTTGTCAATTTTATGGCACAGATCAACAATAGCTATTTATTTATTATTAACCATCTCTGTTGCATGCTAACTGAAAAAACTTCTAAAGCAGGTGGAAAGAGCCAGAAAAACAGAAAACACTCTGCCTTAAAACTCTCAAGAGGATGTATGCACTGAATGGTGCTCCTAATTACAAAGGTCCTGGCAGAGACGAATAGTCATTGTTTTATTCCCAAACCCTGTGTAGACTTTCCCTCCTCCTGTTCAAGCAACATTCAGAATATAATTTAATGAGCCAGGACACTTTTTTAAATTTAATTTTCTCATTTTTTCTGCTTAATAAGTCAGACATTGGTAGACAAAAATATTCAAAATAAATACATATATATGAAAGTAAGAATAAATTGTTATGATGATGCCATGTACCCCAAAACTGTACAGGCTTAAAAAAGACCCAAAAATCACTTTGGTAGGACTGATTTTCAGTACAGAAAAAGCTACGTGATGAATAAATAAAACCCTTTCCAACAACGCAGAAAAAGAAATTCTGATTTTGAAAGTAACAGCATTTTAAAATTAAATTGCATTTGTTAACCATTAATAAAATCACAGAATATAAAGTGAAAAATAAAACTACAGCTCATTCTAGAAACAAACAATACTATCAAACACAATGTTCTCCTAGACAGTCCAAATGGCAGGTTTAGCAAAAAATAATTTTTGAAATTAATGTTCATAGGAAGATAATAGAATAAACAAAAGAAGCACAGAAAAATCATGGACAAAATAATTATTAATAAAACATGTTAAATTATTTTAATGACTTAAAAATTATAGAGATAAAAGTAAAACAACTGAAATAAAAATTTGCTATAGAAAATTAAAAGTAGGCTTGAGTAGAGAGAAGACCAAAATATCAGAAAATCTAAAGAACAATTAATTGAAATTCTTATGTCAGAAAAAAAAAGAAAAGCGATGAAGATATGTTAACACAACCTAGAAAAGAAACCTGTGGGAAGGAATCGAATGGCCATACTTACACATTTTGGAGGTTCAAAGGAAGAGACAAGAAATCAGGAAGAGTATTGCAGTGGTCAAATATGTAACAAATGTGAAGAAATAAATAAACATCCAAATGCTCAACAAACTTCAAAGGTAATAAACTCAAAGACACACACTTAAACTTACATGATAATTTAGCCATTTAAAACAAAAACAAAGAGAATCTTGAAAGCAGCAAAACAAATGACTAGTTATGTACAAACAACTCTCAAAAATAATCAATATTTTTTTATCTGAAAACTCAGAGACCGCAAAGCAGTAGACTAGCACATTTCAAGTGATGTAAGAAAAACTTTCAACAGAAAACTTTTGTACAAAAATTGTCCATTGAAAGTGAGGGAGAAATCATGTTATTCCCAGATGAAATCTGGGGCCTTTTTCTAGTAGATGACCCTTTAAGAAATGCTTTGTAGGGCACTTTAGGGTAAAACAAAGGGACACTAAATAGCAGTATAAATAAATAACAATCAAAATGAAGACAAATATATAAACAATTATAAAAGATTAAAAAAATTGGCCGGGCGCGGTGGCTCAAGTCTGTAATCCCAGCACTTTGGGAGGCCGAGGCGGGTAGATCACGAGGTCAAAAGATCGAGACCATCCAGGTCAATATGCTGAAACCCTGTCTCTACGAAAGATACAAAAAATTAGCTGAGCATGGTGGCGTGTGCCTGTAATCCCAGCTACTCAGGAGGCTGAGGCAGGAGAATTGCCTGATCCCAGGAGCAGAGGTTGCGGTGAGCCAAGATCGCGCCATTGCACTCCAGTCTGGGTAACAAGAGCGAAGCTCCATCTCAAAAAAAGAAAATTAACAAGGTGTAGCTCCACAATCTGTTCTACACATAATTTGAAAAACTAATACATTTAATATAAGTTATCACTAAAGCTTTGTATGTGTTTTTGACATACAATAAATACAGATGTAATTTTGAGAACTGAATAAGTAAAATAACAAGGACAAACATATAAAGTATGGTTTTCGTGCTGTTGCAGGTAAGCTAGTATTACTTTAAAAATGTTATAACTTTAGAACGTTCAATATAATTGCCATGGCAATGACAAAAGCTGTGGATTTAGCTAACCTTACCTAAAGCTACCTAGTCAACTATCTTGGCATCATAA
>CM052662.1:242973-257423 GCA_028533165.1 Leontopithecus rosalia
TAATTTTGAGAACTGAATAAGTAAAATAACAAGGACAAACATATAAAGTATGGTTTTCGTGCTGTTGCAGGTAAGCTAGTATTACTTTAAAAATGTTATAACTTTAGAACGTTCAATATAATTGCCATGGCAATGACAAAAGCTGTGGATTTAGCTAACCTTACCTAAAGCTACCTAGTCAACTATCTTGGCATCATAAGACCAAGTCCAAGCTGTCCCACCAAAGATTAAGTGTGAAGAGGCTAAGGCTCTTTGACTGCTTATTCACACAACTTTTTCTACACCAGTGTCCACGAAGTGGGAGAGGCTCATCCATGCATAGCACCTGGTGAAGCACTGGAGGCAGAAAGAAGCGGCTATGGAGAGACCCAGCTGAAAAAAGATTGGCACCGCAACTGCCCAATTCTGTCTCTTTCTTCATGGTTTCCCAGGAGTTTGAGGTTGAAGCTATTATTGACAAAAGACAAAATAGAAAAGGGGAAACAGAGTATTTGGTTCGGTGGAAAGGTTATGAAAAACGGGATGACTCTTGGGAACCAGAGCAGAACCTCACAAACTGTGGAAAATGTATTTGTGACTTTAACAGATGACAGACTGAAAAGCAGAAACAATGGACATGGATCAGAACAAGAACTTCTTCAAACAATGTCAGGAAACGAACTTCCAGAACTTTCACATCCAGCTTCTCTAAGAACTTTCCTAAAATGCCATTGACTGGCAAACACCACAAATCCGAAAACAACCAGTTGTTTGCTGCCAGACAGAACATTAGAATAAACACTGCTGCACTTCTCACTGACCCAAAAAGTTTGGAGCAGATAAATTCAACTATCAAGACACTTTTACCTCAGAGCCCAGTTAACAGCCAGAACACAGTTAGTGACTTTCTGAAACCTGAGAAACTAGATCCTGTTGCACCAGTTCAGGAGGACAAGGTGGTGTTTAAGGTGGCAGCAGAGAAACCCATCAGAACTTCATCAGATCCTGACACAGAACAGGCTGGAATAGAAAACAGGACCCACACACAACCACCAGTTTCTCAGATGTCTGACTCAGTTATTGCTTCCATGGCCACAGAGTCAGATAACAAAGAAGGTATGGTGGTATTAATGAACCCTTCAACAGCCAATGGAACAACAAACAGGCATACATCTGTTCCAAGAGTGAAAGGTGGAAAAAGAGAGATTATTGATGATAGAAAAGACCAGCCTTTTATCAAGAGGATGTATTTCACCATAAGGGTAAAAGAAAGTGCCAACAGATACAGAGACATTGTAGTAAAGAAAGACGTTGGATTCACCCAGATATTGCTATCTACTATATCAACAGAGAAAAATGCACTAAGTACAGAAGTTATTAAAGAAATCATGAATGCTCTGGAAAGGGCTGCTGTGGATGACAGCAAGCTTGTGTTGTTCGGCACAGCTGGCATGTCTTTTGCTCTGGTCTTGATTTTGGGTACATTGTGAAGAATTTCAGAAATGACAGAAACAGAATGAGCACTGAAATTGTGGGCACCATTAAGAGCTTTGTGAATGTTTTCATTCATTGTAAAAAAAACTTATTGTTGTATCAGTCAACGGCCCAGCCATTGGACTAGGTGCATCCATACTACGTCTTTGTGACTTGGTTTCAGCTCATGAAAAGGCTTGGTTTTAAACCCCATATATGACATTTGGACAGAGTCCAGATGGCTGTGCTGCTGTTATATTTCCAAGGATCATGGGTGAAGCATCAGCCAATGAAATGTTGATTGGTGGGCGAAAGCTGACAGCACGGGAGGCATCTGCCAAAGGCATGGTCTCTCAGGTGTTCTTGACTTCAACTTTCACCCAAGACGTTATGACTCAAATTAAGAGGCTTGCTTCCTGTAATCCTCTTATACTGAAAAAGTGTAAGGCCCTTGTTTGCTGTAATATTAAGATGGAGTTGGAACAGGCCAATGAGAGACAGTGTGAAATGCTGAAGAAAATCTGGAGCTCAGCAGAAGGGATAGAATCCATGTTAAAGTATGTTCAAACAAAAATTGATGAATTTTAATAACCAGTCTGTCTGCTTAGGACACAAGAACGGAGCTTAGCAGAATATATAATTACCTGAAGATGCCCTAATTCATCTTCATAACCCAACATAATTTCAATAATAGCTAAGACTTGGAGGGAGAATTGAAAACATCTAAGCTCTTTATTTAATATTATCAAGAAATTGTTAAACACTGTAAATTTAAAATAAACAATAAAACAACTTATTTGCTCAAATATCATTATTTTATGCACACAAGAGCTGAAATTGAGAAGCAGACCGGTGAGCACTAAATTTTTCTTTCAAGCTCTAATTGTCATATATGACTACTATAAGTAAGGTGAGAATGGTGCTCTATTAGATTTAAGTAACAGAAAAATTGGTGATAATGTTTGTTTTTCTGATTTTTATATCCTAGAATGCAGAGTCAATTGAGGTAAGTGTCAGTCTCTGCTCCCCTCGCCCAAATAACATCTGAGATATTGCCTTTGACTTTATAGTGGCACAAATACCTCAGAGACACAAAATTCTAAATTAAAAAGACTTAGATATGTTTCAGAATAACAATTTCCAACATATATTTCACTCATGATAATTCTTCCAAACTGAACATGTGGTTAAAATTTATGCTGAGATAATCATTAAGTTTTATACGTGTCTAGTTATAACTCAGTTAACATAAATAAACCTTTATTTTTCTAAAGTAAAGTATCTTGCACATTATTAGTAAGTCATGGATTAATTCAGGTAGAAATATCCAAGTTTTATGATGTGTAGCTTTTTTCTTTCTTCCCCAGAGCAAATCCAAGTTTATTAAGAAAGCAAAGTGGTGATGAAAGGAAAGCTGTTCCATAGACAGAGTAGGACGTTACTGAAAGTAAGAGGAGGAATGCATCCGCCCGAGGTACGGTGGTTGTATATATGAGGAGATGTGCTCTGCTACAAGGATTTGTGATAAAGGATTAATTTTCTTAATTATTTTTCAAGAATCAATATTATCTTCTTTTTCTGTGGAAGTATATTGGTTTCAAAGGCAATTTTATTCATTTCTGTCTAATGCTATATAAGGTAAGTGGGAGAAACTCATTAACTCGAAGCATATCATTTTCATCTACTGCAAATAAACTTATCATACAGTGCTATTTGCACGCAGCTTTGAAGTTTGGCTCTGACTTTAGGGTGTTTAGCCGTGTTCTCCCACAGTCACCCAGAGAGAACTTACAGAAGGGGTCATAGCTCAGACAATATAAAAAGAAAATGGTCCTGTGAGAAGTAAGTAATACCAACCTTTTTTCAGCTCCCTTCTTTTACATACTTTAACCTTCATATTTTACAGTTTTGCTTTTGTGCACAGCTGTATAACTCCCTGTCTTTGTAGAGATAAGAATAATTGACCTCAGAGAGTCACCCTGTATTAGGTTTGATGGATATTAAAGGGAAATTGATTCTTCTTTCTAATTTTATTTTATCTTTTGGGGTACATGTGAAGAACATGCAAGATTGTTGCATAGGTACACCCATGGCAGTGTGATTTGCTGCCTTCCTTCTCATCACCTATATCTGGCATTTCTCCCCATACTGTCTCTCCCCAACTCCCCAACCCCTGCTGTCCCTCCTCTTCCCCCAGACAGACCACAGTGTGTGATGCTCCTTTCCCTGAGTCCATGTGTCCTCATTGTCCAATACCTGCCTATGAGTGAGAACATGCAGTGTTTGATATTTTGTTCTTGTGTCAGTTTGCTGAGAATGATGGTTTTCAGGTTCATCCATGTGCAACGTAGGACACAAAGTAGTTTTAACCGAATTTAGAGTATGTTTCACTTAGTAGCTTAAAATTCTGGACGCTTTTTATTTTGAGACAGAGTCTCACATTGTCATCTGGGCTGCTGTGCAGTGGCAATCTTGGCTCACTGCAACTCTGCCCCCCAGATTTAGCGATATTTCTTCCTCAGCCACCTGAATAGCTGGGATAAAAGGGCCTTTCACGACTCCCAGCTAATTTTTTGTACTTTTAGTAGAGATAGAATTGCAGTATGTTAGCCAGGCTTGTCTTGAACTCCTGACCTTGTGATTTTCTTGCCTTGGCCTCCAAAGTGCTGGGATTACGAGCATGAGCTACCATACCTGGACTGGACACATTTTTCAAAGCAGAAACTTCTTTTCAAACCAAAAAAAGACACCCACACTGTACCTGAAATTTAAAATTATTGTTTTTTGCTATTATCTGCACATAATTTTCTAGAACATGCTACATGTTAAGCTATCCAGAAACTCCCTAAATTCTGTCCTAATGGGTTTTGATGGAGGCTCCATTACATGGGCATGAGTAAATAATGTACTGGCCACTGATAATGTGACCTTTGTCACAGTGTATCTACAGTGTCGATTCACCAGCCAAAAATCTCTGTGGATAATGTCACCTTTGCCTAAGTGTCTGTTGATCCTGCTGGGCTAATTTTGCCCACCCATATTCTAGCCTGCACTAAGCTGAAACTTAGTACTCAAATTCCATTTCTGCTATGGATAAGCCAGGCACAGAATAGAAAGAGGTGCATGAGTGACTGACTTTTGAGTCCAGCCACCGCACATAGCTAGGCACATTGGCTCTGATGAAGTGATCAGGTCCAGGTGCCAGCACAGGTGACAACATGCTGCAAGTCTTTGGCTGAGTGAGGCATAAAACAAGGTATTTTATGAAGAATGCAGTAGCGTCTAGAAACTTTTGAATGTGAGAAACTGCACAGCCACAAAAATGGTGTTACATCCCTGGCTTGGAAAAGATGTAAGTCAGGTCTCTTTTAAGAACCAAAGCTCTTCTGTCTTTATTTTTTTCTTCTGGTAAGCAGCAATGTGACAAGTGAGGGGTTGTGTGTTTCAGTTTTGTTTGTATTACTAATCTTTCAGAGTTGCCATTCAGTGAGTCCTGTCTCTTATTCCGTTTACAGAAAAAATGAGTTATGTGAAAAACTGGAGAATAATAAGAAGTAAATAGGTGTCTCATTGAGTGACAGCACAGTTGCAGGACTCCCAAAGTTGGTAGCTCCTTTTCACAGAGGCAAGCAGAACACACTTGCCTCTGTGTCGCACTCGGTGAAGTGGAGACCCAGAATGAAGAGCTCTAATCTGCAGACAGGTTGTGCTGACATCTCCGCAGTTCTGAATAAAAAGGAGATGCAGAGTGGGTAGCTTCTTTCTGCAGTAAAATTGCTAATATGATTCTGCAGACCTTACTGGAGAGGAGAGCTATCTAACTGCAGGCATGTAACCCCAATAAGTGTACAACTCTTACTGGAGAGGAGACCACAGTTGGTAGCTTCACTTTGCAAGCATATATAATCCCATAATTGGCCTGAGACTGGAGCCCAGATGGGCTTCAAACGGCAGAAAGAATATGAAGAATATGCTGATTGGTCCATGAGTGGTCATGATTGGGCCCAGAAAGAGACAGAAGCTTTTGCCATTGTCTCCAGAACACGCAGCCTGGCACCCAAGTTTAGGCAGTCTATGGCTTGAAAGTGGGGCTTCACAAAGGAACACTAATTTCTGCCTAGGTACCTGTCTGTCTCTTGCTACAGTTCACAATGTGAAGACTTTTTTTCCTTTCTCTTTTTTTTTGAGGAAGAGTCTTCGTCTGTCGTCAGGTGCTAGGCTGGGGTGCAGTGGCACAATCTCAGCTCTGCAAAGAAAAATCTTCAGGCACATAGCAAGTTTCCCTCTGTCACTATCTAACTCCATCAGACTCCTGTGCTCATTAATGCCCAAGGACTAGAGAAAAATGAGATGGCAGAAGGCCACTGTGTCAGAACCACCTCAAGAGTAAGCACACATAGCCAGGTCATGACAGCTGGGCTCAGCCAAAAACTTGTTTCAATTTCAAAGAGGGGCAATGGGACCTGAGGGGATTTGGGCTATGGAAGCAGGGCCTTCAGAGCTCTTTTGGGAAGGATAGTTTTCCAGGATGCTCTCAGGGATACCCGAGTCTGTACTTGCATCTGGGCAGCTGCAACTGCTTCTTAGTGGTTGGGGCTTCTTCTAATTTATCTTGAATATGGGTTTGACTTCTACATATTCTTAGTTCCCACCATCTTCAGAGACTGTACAGTCCTGGCTGCACCTTTCTCAGGCACCTGGGATCTTTACAGCAGGCTCTTCAAGTGGGCTGCAGCTACCATTACCTGCAGCAACTTTTTTTGTTCCAGAATAATGCAGAGTAAGGCTGAGAGTCCCTACAGTCAAGTTTATGCCTCTGTCTTCTCATTGGAAAACCTCAACCTAAAGCTGTTGGTCCCTTTAGCATATCAAAAGAAAACACTTTGGAAATTCCAAAGGTTTTAGGAATTCTATAACAGAAAACAGAGACAAACAGCAAACATGTTTAGCAACTTTACAGCACTAAAAAGAAAACCCCAAAACCAGAGTGTTCAATGGTTAAATTCTACCAAATGGTCTGCAAATTCAAGCAATTTATTTTGTTTTTTAAAATTCTTTATTTTACAAGAAAAAAGTGCAGATCAAACATTGCCAATAAAAACAATTATATGTACTCTAATGTGTAACTTGATTGATGACATGATACAAGTATAAGACTCCACAGAAAAGTTCCTAATGCAAACTTTGTTTCATGCACCAAATACATAAAATTACCTTCATGGAGGTGAGGGGGGAAAAAACAAGAAGTTGGAATGAGTTTTTGGTACAATTATTTTAAGCAGGGGGACAATCTGAAAAATTAGGCTGCAGACACTGATAAAGGAAGTAGAAGAGAAGGACAGACTAAAGATATGTCCAGAGCTGCAGTAATAAAACAAGAACAAAAGTAAGCATGCCTTTGTCATTTTGGCTAAAACACATCTCCAGCTACACAGATCCTGGCTCAATGTCCCAGAAAAAGCTTTTACTTCAGCCTCTGATTTGTCTCAGTCCAAGTCTTGAATAGTGCTTTCTTTAAGACAGCTCACAGACAACTCAGAACATTCTTCTTTCCAGTTTGTAGGCACAGCAGACCCAGCTTTATAGTTAAATCTTCCATGAACTCCATATTTTCTCTGAAGAGCTTTCTCTTTTTCTTTTGTTATTAAACTTATTTTTTAAACTTGAACTTTGCATGCAACCTCCTTAACTATCTTGACCATGACACATCACTTCAGCCTGTGGTAGGACTCAGACCAAACTTTCACTTCAGTTCCTGCTTGGTTCATTACCAAGGTCTAAGGCCAATTTAAGTAACATCTATGATTTATCACTTCAGTTCCCAATGAATACCAGGTTGAGCTTTGGAGTCATGTTGATTAATACTTCCTCCAATCCCACTAACAATATTCCTTTGCTTTCCTGTCTTTAGAAACCCTGACGCACAGCCTCATAGTAAGCAAACCACACACATCCCATCTCCACTGTATGGAACTTTTTGCTTACAATTATAAAACTTTTGCTTAATCATATTTGCATCCATCCTCCCTCATTTTTCTGTCCATGAGACAGAGAGCGCTGTGTGATATCTCACAATGAGAGACTGCTACATTGTGGTTCATGAATGAGACTGCAATTATTGAAGTCTGGGAATTGAGCTCTGAAATCGATTAGTCTTGTGGTATCATCTGGGAAACTGGCCCCGTGTTGTGATGCACACTCCTGGGGGCATTCCACCCTGTAGTGGTCACCAATATAGGTTTAGAAAAGTCAAAATGGCTTGCTTTTGTTGCCTTAGCCATTCTTTCTAAGGTGCTTTAACTTACCTCACTGATAGAAATTCACATGTGCATATCAAACATCTTGGATGTTATATACATGTAATTGGGTCACTAGTGCTTTTTTCTTTCTTCTCTTCCTCCGTTTTTCCTAGGCTCTTCCTGCATCCTATTGTTAGAGACAGAGAAAGCTATCTTCAGGAGGTTTTCCACGTGACAATTCCAGAGTCTGCTTTTGTAGTTTTCTTCTGATATTAGGGGTTGCCTGAGTAATAAATTATCTTCTGAGATTAGCCATGTATTAATTGAATAAGGATATACAGAGATGTGTTTTATGAATGTCTCTCTTTGCCTTTTCATAAAGGCCAAGAATTTTTCCTCTGGTGTCTTATTCAATAACTGCAGTTTAGAGTCATTAAGAGGTTTGTCGTTCTAGTTCTTCACCAACCTTTTAATATGCAAATCACGAAGTTTCTTTTTTTTCTAATCTATGGAATTGCTAGGGCTCAAATTAGTATTTTGAAAAGGCTCTTTCTTGCTACTGAAATTCAGAATTCTGTCTGTTCTTCACTCATTTTATTGAGTGCTTTACATTTTTAGAAGTGACTATAGAAGATCTGCAGTTTGTACCTGAATGTCTGACGCCATAGTGTTGTTTCTCAGAAGCAGGTAGAGTTTGGCTTGGGAGTAACACAGCATCTTCCCATGTAAGACCAAAAACTTTGGGAGGCTGAAGCAGTTAAAACATAAAGTCAGAAATTCCAAACAAGTCTGGCCAACGTAGTGAAACCTTGTCTTTACTAAAAATTCAAAAATTTTGCTGGGTGTGGTGGTGTGTGCTTATAATCCCAGCTACTTAGGAGGCTGATACCGGAGAACTTTTTGAACTTGGCAAGCGAAGGTTGCAATGAACCGAGATGGAACCATTGCACTCCAGCATGGACAATGGGGCAAATGGGCTAGCTATAAGAAAGGTTTCAGATATTTATTGAGGGTATTAGAAAACTTGACTAGGCCTTTATTTGTTTAAGCTACTGAAATGAAAAAGAAACCTGCACTTCAGTGGCACCTCATTCACTGGATATTACCTATAGCAGTGGCAGTGGACTTGTGGGGTTGGGTGTTAAAACTGAAAAGGCTGATAATGATGTAACTAGAAAAGTGTCTAGATAAAGAAAATGAGAAAAGCTGAGGCAACAAAAAGATGCGTTTTGAGACTTTCCAGAGGGAATGATTTTTTGAGTTTAGAGAGTTTTCTGTGGGCTTTTCTGATATGACTGCTATGAAGACATGGACAATTTTACAATATTTACACAAGTTGAAGATGTTTCACGGGACAAAGAAGTCTCTCAAGTAGGATGCCACAACCAATTTGTCCTTCCACTCTCAGAAAATATCTAGCTGTTTAATAGTATTGAGAGGGCAAACTACATGATTATGGAAAATCCTTGATAAAATTCCTCTAAGCAGAGAAAGCCTGATAAATCAAGCTGTAGGCACAAATATAAACAATCTACAATATCCTGTGGTACACTCACAAAAAGAAATGATCCCCATAATTTTTTTGTGTATGTCTAAGACATACTTACAGCTATCAAATAAAAAACAAGTTCCCCTTTATAATGCAAGCTTTTGTACAACCGATGGGCCATCGGGAAACAGCATCTCTTGTTTTCTGGACATGTACATATGTTACAAAGAACATTTTATGTTACCAAACGTGCCTTAAACTTTGAGCCAAGCTTTTTTTTTTTACTGCATTTTAGGTTTTGGGGTACATGTGCAGAACATGCAAGATAGTTGCATAGGTACACACGTGGCAGTGTGTTTTGCTGCCTTCTGCCCCTTCACCCACATTTGGCATTTCTCCCCATGCCATCCCTCCCCCGCTACACCCCCACTGTCCCTCCCCTATTTCCCCCAATAGACCTCAGTGTGTGGTACTCCCTTCCCTGTGTCCATGTGTTCTCATTGTTCATCACCCGCCTATGAGTGAGAATATACGGTGTTTCCTTTTCTGTTCTTGTGTCAATTTGCTGAGAATGATGTTCTCCAGATTCATCCATGTCCCTACAAAGGACACGAACTCATCATTTTTGATTGCTGCGTAATATTCTGTGGTGTATATGTGCCAAGCTTTTGTAAATGATCCCTTTGGGCTCTGGTCTCAAACCAACGTCCTTAGTT
The DNA here is from genome assembly GCA_028533165.1 of Leontopithecus rosalia. Lineage (NCBI taxonomy): Eukaryota > Metazoa > Chordata > Mammalia > Primates > Cebidae > Leontopithecus > Leontopithecus rosalia. The sequence goes on from CM052662.1 coordinate 252,870, forward strand.
ATACTTTCTCTGAGCTCTTGATTGGTTTAGGGCCATGCTCCTATGCCAGGCGGAGTCATTTATGAGTCATCATTTTAGTTCCTAGTTTGTCCTGGAAAAAGTTGAGTAGTGCTTTCTTCAAAATAGTTATTGTGTTTGCTTTCTTTCCAGTCCACAAAAACATCAGATTCTTTCTCACAGTGGGCAAGTCACTCTTCCTCCCCTGGAGTTAACCCATGAAACATTTGTTACAATCTCACCTATTGCATTCCTGACTTCTAATATTCTTGGCCTTCAGATTTAATAGAAATCTGTGTGACACCTCAGAGAGAGACTGAAACACTGTGATGCATTGGGAGGTGCAGAAACATGTTTTGGTGCATGGACAGAAAAATTGTTTCTGAGAAAGGTGAGTAGAAGTACACTCCAAATTATTTACATTCATTTCTGAGACTTGTTGCATCAATGTGTCCTTTCTTTTTAACTTTTAAAACCCGATAGAGTGGCTGCCATCCTCACCAGACTTAGGAGAGAGGCACACCAGAAAACATTTTGGCAATTTCTCTTTGCTTGCCAGTGTTGAAAATGTTGCCTCTGTTTCAATCCAGTTTCTCCCCCACCCCACAGAAAACCTAGTCATCACTTGGGAATGAAATAAATTTAGGGAAGCTGAAAGTTTCTGGTTAAGACTCTGAACTAATTCTAGTTTCCGACTGTCCCACAGAGTGTTGTCATGGAAAAAAAAATCGACTTTTTTGTTACATTTTTGTGGGGCTACTATATCTCCTATTTCTTCTCTGTATGTAATATTGCAACCTGCAAATATCTTACTGGGTAAAGTCAGCTGGAATCTTAGAAATTAGGACTGTAATTACAATAGTTGCAAATTTGTAATTTTCTAAAGACACAGAATTTAATATTGTAGTATAAAATTTATATTTGGTAAAGCTTTATTTGTCTCTCAATAATAAATATTTATGCCACTGCATGGAAGAAATATATTAAAAAGAAATGTTTTCATTTTGGGTGGTTACATCTCTGTAAAAAGCTTAGCACTGTGATGTAAATCTAAACAGTTTCTTTATCTGACACATTAATTTGTTTCTGCAGAGACAAATACTGTTGGGACAGCCTATAGAGCTTTAATTCTATTGACTGTGAAAACCTTGGAGTCGGAGTCTCCCAATGCCACCTAGTGAGATGTAATTTTTATCTGTAGGAAGCATTGTCAGTACTTGGCACCAAACCCTGAGTTTCTTAATATCTCTTACTCATATGTCTCTCTAACAGTAATAAGACTTCACACCCTATATTTAAACAAAAATCTCCAATTTCAATAGTTGGAATAACGTTGCCTTTGAGAGACATCTTCTAACTCAGTACTGTTTTATACAAGCCAGCCAACACCTTGAAAATCTTCTGGGTTGAGTAGGCTTGTGAGACCAACAAAGAATCACCAGTGGAGATCTAGGGCCTTGTGCAGGCAAACATTACTTCTTCTGCTGGCTACATTCTCTGGAAACATGAGTAAAGATTATCCTTGCACCCGTGGAAGACACCCATGTTAGTTGCCAGACTCAGAAAAGACAAGAGAATGATTAAACAAGGAAAACACTTTCTGTCTTTCTTATCCCTTGGGCTTACTTCAAAAACAGGAAGGAAACTATGGAATGCTTTCTCTTTCTATTCTTTTATTTGCATGGTGGCTTGACAAACTTACCAGATCCAGAGCTGACAGGCCTGGCTTTCTGAGGAAAGCATTCATTTTAATATGATTCAACAACTAGATCTTCTCTTCAGGTCACAAAGAAAATAGTTTGAAATTTCCTATGTACAAACTTACTTTGATTTCAGAGACACCCCAGATTATTGTCAGCATTTGTAAAATTGACTTTTCCTTCTTGGCAGTCATATTAGGTGAATCTGAAATAGATTAATTTATTAAAGTCAGAGACAAAACCCTGGGGAGCCCCCAAATGCAACTTCTGAATGCCCTATCCACTGCCATCTTTATCCCAGCCCTCCAATAGCCATTTCAACATCTTGTCTTCCTGTGCCACCAAAGACACACTCAACTTCACTGTTGCCCCTGGAGGACATACTCGATAGAAGTGGTGCTACTAGAGTTCAAGTTTTCTTCTTATCACGGGAACTTAGACAAACAGTGGGCAACATAGGCAAGTTCTCTGATAACTCTGACTGATATACAGTGGTTTTTCAAAATCTAACCCATGTGTTTAATTTTACTTGAATGCACACTTCATTATTCCTAAACCGAATCCTAACTGTTGCTCTAAAGCAGGCAACATTACAGACTGCAGAATTATTTTTGGATGAGCAACATCATAGCCAGCCTAAAACCCAGAAGATCCGAGGCTGAAAATAAAACAGGTTGAACATATAGAAGAATGCTTACTTTTAATAGAAAGGGAGGCAGACATTTTTTTCTTTCTTTTTTTTTTTTTTGAGATGGAGTTTTGCTCTTGTTACCCAGGCTGGAGTGCAATGGCGCGATCTCGGCTCACCGCAACCTCCATCTCCTGGGTTCAGGCAGTTCTCCTGTCTCAGCCTCCCGAGTAGCTGGGATTACAGGCGCATGTCACCATGCCCAGCTAATCGTTTGTATTTTGAGTAGAGACGGGGTTTCACCATGTTGACCAGGATGGTCTCGATCTGTTGACCTCGTGATCCACCCGCCTCAGCCTCCCAAAGTGCTGGAGTTACAGGCTTGAGACATCGCGCCCGGCCGGGAGGCAAACATTCTTGAAAACTCAGTTGAAACCTTAGTGATTTTATAGATGAGCAAAAAGCAAACAAACAAACAAGAAATAATTTCTAATTAGCATACTGAAAGGCTTGTTAGAGAAAAGTGCCAAACTTCTTAATTACTCTAAGCTATTCATGATAGATTAAAACAAAATTAAATTATTTAGCCTTTATTGAATAACTGAGAGTGGCTTCAGTGAAACACATTTTTGTAAGTACTTACTCAGTTGAGAGAGAGTTAATCTTAAGATAAACGTTTATTGCTCAAGCAGCTGCTATTATCAAAAGGAAGCTCCAAAAACATGTCATAGGTTTGGATAATGTTATAATTTTAGCAATATATCAAGATGTTACCCTCTTTTGTTTAATTTGAGACAAAACGCGGAGTCTTCTGTTTCACAGTTAAGAAGATTCAGGGTTGTAGACACAAGAAAGAGGTTGAAGCAACAGTTTAAATATGTGAAAAAAGAATCACTCTTCCAGCAGAGTTAAAAGGTAAATGAGTTGTTCACTGAATTTTAAAGTTTTTATGACAAGAATAAAAAAGATAGAAATATGCTTAGTTTACAAGCTGTCTTGGAGAATGTGTGACCTAGCTTTACCCAGACCCAAGACATGTTAGACAGCTTAACCCAGGAACTTTGCCTGAGAGCAATCTGAGGCTGAAGTAATAATTTACAAAGGCTTCTTGGCTTCGCCCAAAAACTATTAGGAGATGAAGTAAAAAGCTTGGCCTGGGATGCTGGCTCAGAACCAATCAGGGACTGGAGTGATTAATTATATGGGCTGGGTGAATAATCACAAAAGAAAAGAAAGGTGCCAACCAGTACCCACCCAGAGCCCACTGAGTTTATGCCCACAAAATAAAAAGAAATGTTTTTTTTTCTTTTTTCTGGAAACCCAATGAGTATACAAAAAACAGCATTTCTATGCCAGGCATTGTTTTCCCATCTAAGTGAACTGAAGGTTTCTGCAAGTTTGTGTTAGAGTGGACTGCAGCTTCTACTATCTGTGTCACTGCTGCCAGGTCTTCAGTCACAGCCCTCTGTGCTAGATCTTTTAATACTGCCCACAGCTTAATTTTTCTGAGGCTGTTTATTGTATTACATTAAAATAAGGCCTTATCCCATGGGCTTGGGGTACTTCGGGGGACACATTACTTGCTGTATACCTAAGGAAAGCTAGAGAGCTAGTCTTTTTTTTTTCCCCTCTGAAATGGAAAATGTAACTGCTGTTATGGAGATGAGTCATGGCTGTTTCCAGCTACTTTCTGTTTGAGAAGGGTTTTAGGTAGGCAACAGCAGATAGGATTCTACCCAGGATTGGTTTAAGTGTCCTTAGAAGAAAGGCAAAGTTAATGCACGGTTTAATTTGCATTACAGTTGGAATATAGACAGTCTTTAGGCAATAAAAAACAATTTGGGTTATTAGAGATTATGTATCATAAGCAGACAAGTAAGTAAGAACAGCAGCTGCTGACGTGCCCGGATGCTGTAGCTGTATTTATGTCTGTTATATCTGGCTACATGAGACTTGGTTGTAGTTTTTTGTTTGTTTGTTTGTTTGTTTTTAAATTTTTATTGCATTTTAGGTTTTGGGGTACAAGTGCAGAACATGCAAGATAGTTGCATAGGTACACATGTGGCAGTGTGTTTTGCTGCCTTCTGCCCCTTCACCCATATTTGGCATTTCTCCCCATGCCATCCCTCCCCCGCTCCCCCCCCACTGTCCCTCCCCTATTTCCCCCAATAGACCTCAGTGTGTGGTACTCCCTTCCCTGTGTCCATGTGTTCTCATTGTTCATCACCC
>CM052662.1:257523-267926 GCA_028533165.1 Leontopithecus rosalia
AATGTTCTCCAGATTTATCCATGTCCCTACAAAGGACATGAACTCATCATTTTTGATTGCTGCATAATATTCCATGGTGTATATGTGCCACATTTTCCCAGTCCAGTCTATCATCGATGGGCATTTGGGTCTTTGCTATTGTAAAGAGTGCCTATTGAAAAGTTGCTTTCACAACAAGTTTTCTGTTATGAACACCCTAATATATATATCCTATTATATATTATGTATATTGTATTATAAATATATATTGTCAGCATGCCTGGATATATATATATATAATATTTAATATATATTATATTAAATATATATGATATATGTACTATATTAAAAATATATATTTTATATATATATACATATTATATATATATATATCTGTGTGTGTGTGAGTGTGTGTGTGTGTGTGTGTGTATGTTACCAGGAAAATATTGTGGAATGCTTGCCCAGAATTAGAATACCGTTCTAGATTTCTTCATTGCTCATATATTACTATTTCCCCTGAACTTTAGCTGGAGATTACCAGTTGGCTTACAGGAACAACAAGGTTGAATTAAAACGTAGGTCAAAATTTTAAAACAATTTATGAGGCTAGAACATAGTGATATTGGTTTGATAGGTTGGATAACACGTTTGTTCTCCCTAGCCCTCATTTTCCTTAAGAACAAATCATTGTACAAATTAGTTGCTTGCAAAAGAGATTTCTCTCACATAGGCTTTCTTCATTGAGTTTTATGAAACTTCATTCCACAAAAAATCACAAATAGGATATTATAAAGCTGAGTATATTGAAAGGTTTTTACCCTTAAATAGAAACTTCTATATCTTTTCAGATTTCAGGTTCACAAGGTTCCTGGGTTTGCTAGAAATTATTATTATTTTTTGTACTTACCTCATGTTACTAACCTGTATTGTAGACAAAATATAAGGCCAGTTTTCTCAGGGGACATTTATTCTGCAAGTCAAGTTTAATTGAAGAAAAACACCCTTTTTGAGTCAAAGCCATAGGAAAGTGACCAGCTTTTCTTATTGTGTTTTGTTGCAAATGAAAATAATTTTGTTGTTGCACCGAGCCAAACAAATATATTGCTGTAAGTTAAGAAAAATCACAAGTAGTTTCCACATCTTAGAAAACCCAGTTAAAAAGAAATAAAAAAACATGTTCCAAATTTTGTTAACAGGGTGTACCTAACTACATAGATAAACCTGAAGTTTATTTGAAAGAAAGTGCTTTTGACTCTAAAAAGCAAAACAACTATCAGAAATACTTTAAACAAAAGGTAAAGAGATTTTGTTATTATTCTATTAATTTAGTCTATTTTAATATTTGTTCTGCTTGATATGTAGAAACATTTTATCTACTCTGAAGTTATGGTATATTTTTATGTTATTAAAACCTGCAGTTGAGAGCACCTGTTAAACTTCAGCTAATTATATACCAGTTTTTAGGATGACTAAAAGAAGATAATAGTATGTAAATGACAAAGTATCAAGGGTTGTTACATCAGAAACAGAATTAACAAAAAATGTTGGTGTTTCTGTGGTTTGCAATAGCTCAACATAATAACTTTAAGTAAGTTCAATAGCATGTATTCAGACATTAGAAGATTAGAAATCCATGAAGTTTTAAAACCTATGTTGATAATTGTCACTAAAATGAATTCTGAAAAAATAAAATATTACCCTCACAATCAGCTGTATGTAAATATGTTTGCCTATTTATTTTATGGCCCAAGTGTCCTCTAAGTCATCCAAAGTCTAGGACTGAGAAAATACATCCAAGAAATGGAAATTTTATGATGGGAAACCTGCCAAACCTTTTAGAGCTTTAAGACAGTGTTATTACATAGAATTCCAGATTTTTACAATTCTGTTTTGCCAAAATAAAGCAAGTAAAAATATTTGAAATGGCAGTAACATATTATTAGCCTTCACTATTTCATAATTATCTCTTTCAGAAGAAAAACCAAAGTTTACCCTTGCATTAGTCTACTATCAGTTTACCTCTGAGTTTAATAAAACTTTATATAAAATTTTATTAAACCATATTTAACCAAATTTGACCATGAAGTAAGATTTTCAGAAACCTACTACAACTTTTAAACAACACTTTACAAATTTGTAGAACAGCAGATTGGTGTTTCAAAAAATTTCTTTTGCCTTCATTTCCATACTTAATTAAATAAATGAACTTACAAAATATATTTTAATTTAATTAATACTTTGGTGTTCTGCAAAATTATATGTTTTACAGTTATTTTACAACTTGTACAAACATTTAGCTTTTTTTGTTAATTAAAGAAAATCCCTTAACTCTAGGCAAAATGTCCACTTCCGTGCCTTTCTGTAATTTCTTTTCACTACACACACATTCCATTCCTCTAGCACACCTTGTATTTAAATTTATATTCACTTGTCTCAATTACACATTATAATAGTATCTTTTAACCATTAATAACTTGAATGTAAATTCTTATGTGTTAAAATTTTGTGTTGGGTGCAGATAAAGTCTTACTTATTTCACCATAATTAGAGACATGATTTTTTTATGTCCTCAGGCCTTACCAATTGCAAAAGTGGCAAGTAGACAGTTTTCAAATGCCAACGAGGCTGTTTACAACCTTAAAAAAATGTAGAAAACCTAATGCTTAAACTGTACAATTTAGACCACCTGTTGACATTTTGAAAGTACTTGCATTTTATTCGTAATTGTGGAAGTTATTTCTGTTTAACAACAGCTAAAATTATGTGAACTGAAGAGTTCATCTTCTTTTAAAAAATAGTTGGTTAAACTACTCATCCTTCACTTCTTTTAAAAAATAGTTGGTTAAACTACCTATGTTTCACTAAGTTAATTAACTAGATCTCTTTATATATATATAAAACCATACTCTTGAAACAGAAGTTTCAAGAGTTATAGATTTTATTTTACCAATTTTCCAATTAAATTCTTGACCTCTCTTTGAAGTCCTTTAAAAACAGGATTATGATTACAATTCCCAGGGCCTAATAGAAAAGCATAATTGGAAGATGGAGATAGATTTTGAGAGGAAAATACCCCCCTCCAATACCAGGGGTTACATAAGAAAAACAGATTTCTCATAAAAGCATATTTGTAGTACATTTTCTATTACCCATAAGAAGTCTCAGGCCACGAGGTTTTATCCAAGGGCCTTTCATGCATCCATCAAGAGTGGCAAGACAGAGTGGAGAAGAGTAATTTAGTAGACTGAAAGAAAAAAACCTTTGGTAGATAAAACAAGATTTATGAGAAAAACATAAATGTCTTATGTATATACCTATAGCATAAATCTCCACTTCTAATTAAGACGAATGCTTTTTTAGGAGTTTTACATTAATTTAACTTTAGAGAAAATATAATCAATGATTCTTATAATTTATTTCAACTGTTTGCACCACTACATGTTCACAATTATATCCAACTTCTCAAGTTTCCCCTGACAGAAAGTGGCGGGGTTCAGGCAAAGGCAGAATTTCAACTGGGCTGCAGATCCCTCTAGCAGCAAAGCTTGATATTTGAAGATGTGATTGTTGGTTAGCAAGAGACTTTTCTTAGTAAACAGCAGTCCTGCTATACTATGTGATGTGAAAACAATTACGTTGTTTTCATGGTTAACTTAATAACCTCTAAAACCAACAAATTCACTCATGGAACTACTCAGCAGTAGAATGCCAATTATTTAAGACATCAAACAACTTTTTTGCTTAGATAAACAATTGGCTGTTGACATGAATCTTGAGCCTCAGCCAAAACTTGGAGGTCTTCTCTTTTTCTTTCTGATAGAGATTAAATACCTATTCTATGAAAAAACGGAGGGATTATGCTGTAAGTAAGGGTCATTTTAGCTGGTTAAAGTTTTTTGACTCTTAGGTTTTAAGTTGAGCAGTGAGTTTTAGCTGGTTTAGTTTCTTCGATGAGGTGCTATCAAAGATGAACTACTTCTCCATACCTAGGTACTTGCCATCTTCAAAGTCAAGTAATGTCTAAGAATCTTCTTAACTCTTAAGGAAAATGAGCTTAATTGGTTCCTGACATTGTGCTCCTCCTGACAAGACCAGAGCCAGGTGAACTTTAGATTTTGAGGCCTAATTTTTTCCAACTAGTTTAGCAGAGCATTTGTGCATTCCCAGTAGTCATAGAATTTATGCAAGATGTTTTAATGAAATAAGTGTTCTCACATGAACTTTGGCTTCTCTAACTGTGTTACCAGCGAAACATCTGAATCTCAGAGAATGAGACAAATCGACTTTCAAACACTTTGAATTCTATATTTGTTTAATTCAGAACAGAATCCTCAAAATAGTGTAGAAACTGAATGGGTAATCCTTTTTAGATTGGGACAGCAAAGAAGGTAAAATCTGCTCTTTAACAGTGTCTCCCTTCCAACAGTTAATCGTGGAGGCTGCCTGTTTACAGATAGAACATAAGTGTAATCATTGACAGAGAAATGTAAATGGAAAAAAAATAGAAAACAGTAAGATTTGGAAAATAGTTCTCAAGGCTTTCAGTAAAAAAGAAATCTCATTTTACTTAGGGGTGATGTAAAGTTCCAGAGGCTAAGTTAAAAATTTTTACTTCAGGCTGGGTGTAGTGACTCATATCTGTAATCCCCTTTGGGGGACAAGGCAGGTGAATTACCCAAGGTCTGACAATTAAGACCAGTCTGGCCAATGGCCAACGTGGTAAAACCCCATCTATAAATTCACATATGTATATATATATATATATATGTATATATATATATATATATATACATATATATATATATATATATATATGCATATTGCCAGGCACTGGTAATTGCAACTACTCAGAAGGCTGAGGCAGGAGAATTGCTTGAACCCTGGAGTCAGAGGTTGCACTGAGGAAATATTTCACTATTGCCCTACAGCCATGAAGCTAACAGCAAAACTTTATCTCAATACTATACTGCTACTGCTACTGCTTCTTCTAATAATAATAATAATAATAACAATAAAACAATTCTGACTTCAAATTCTTTTCAGTCAAAAGTTAAAGAGAGGGGTGTGAGGTTTAATAGGTCATCTCTACTGTATGCTGCCCAAGAGGCAAAAATTAACTTGTCTCATGACATAAATGTTACATGGAAGCAAATAATATCTCCTTAAGAAAACAAGTTAAAAATGAGTATTCATGTGGGATGAAATATTCTCCTTTACACTGCCATATATGTCTATTATTAAGAGACAAAAAGACCCTTAGTAGATAAAACTTTATACTAAAATCTTGACTTCTCCTTGTTTCAGGGAAATCACAAAAATAAACATTTTGAATTATATTCCTGATTATTAAGTCATCGAGTGATTCTACCTACCAAAACTATATACCTAGGCCATCAAAAGCCTTAGAACATTGCATACAAAATTAAATAAAATCCATTATAGCTGTGATAGCAAAAAATGGTAAATTCAATTGACAAAACCTGGAAATAGCTACAACTCTCTTTGTACTGATTACACAAATAGAGAAACCAAACTTAGTACGAGAGCACTTCTTTCATTAAAAACTCTTGCACAAATTCTGCTATTACTTAATATCTCCCAGGTTTATGGGGTATCCTTCAAGCCTTTTGGTCTCAGAGGGTTTAGTACAAAAGCAGGGCAAAAAGAGGTCCTTCTGTAGGTGATCGAACCAATAGCCTAATAATAAGTTGTCAGGGATCAGAGTTAGTCTAAGGGTAATCAGATAACACTAAAATTTAGCCTCAAGCCGAAATCATCCGCTTCCTTAGGATCACCTATGCAACCCATGTGATTGTCAAGCTTTTTATGAAAACATACTAGATTGAAACTATCAAGACCTTTTGAAATGAATGTCTAGTTACCTATACCTCGGCTTTGCTTGTCTCACAAAGAGTAGACAGAAAAACCTAACAAATCTCCAATACTTATGGGTAATAGGAAGAAAGAGGGTATGATGGTGCCAAGGACAAAAATGCCTCTACACTATACACTGGTCTGACCGTTTGGTTTAGGCGCTGTGCCCACATAACCCTTACAACACAGGAGGCATTACCCAGTCCTGGTGGAGTAGTGGGTGCCTCCCAGAACTTTTGGAAAGGATTGGTCTCAGTCCTATTTAAACTCCACCAGTGATTGTTTCACTGGTTCCATTATATAACTTCTGTCACAAACTGTCTATATTTACCACAGGACCATCATACCTTTTTCTATTCTGGTCAGATAAGATTGTCCAATAAGGAAAGTTTATGAGATTCAGAAGCTCTTACTCAGGCCCTTTTGCACATAAGTCTCATTAGGAACAGGATCAGCAGGCACAGGCTCATGTGCATCCCATGGCCATTAGTCCCCCATATTATTTCCACCACATATAAAAAGAATGTATTTTAAAAGCTTGGACACATTCCAAGCTAACTGAAAAACAAGTTTCTTTATTTCTGGGGGAGTTCTGAAAGTGGTTCATTTAATATATCATAAGAAGTTTGAAACACTGGGTAGGGTGATTGTCTCTGGATACTTCCCCGAATTAGAACGGCAACTCAAGAGTCCAGTCCTTTTTTATTAATTTCCATTATTACACATTTGCCTTTCCTCTAACAAGGATCCAGGGGATTACAATGGCCAGAGGTGCAGGAGGACTTACTTCTCCTCTTTTGGAGATGAACTGAGTTACTTTTATTATTTTTTCAGTGGTTCAGATGACACATGTTAACTTGCCACAATTACTGGTGCATGGCAGATATTCATGCAGATTTACTGATGCTCTGCCGTATAGCCTCCTTCTCAACTGAGATAACCACACCATCCACCTGTATTGATGACTGTACAGGCATCAGATTTTAAGGTAATTTCCTTGGGAGTCCCCTTCTTCTCAGTTCTGGAAAGTACTTTACTCATATTACCAGAAAGAGGTCCAGTCCTCAGCCTTATTTTGAACATGGTGGGCATGTTAGTCTCAGATGGGTTATAACACACATCGGGTTGGTTGCTCCCTGCGTTGCACAGCCAGTACTGTGTAGCACTATATAAACAAGTTCCTTTGAGGGTTCTAGGGCATTCATAATAACTGTAAAACAAGAGAACCGTGGTAACCTTTTGTCCTACCTTAGCAATCTTACATATTAACCAGAAACAATTATCGGATGGGAGGTTTACATCTACTGGGGTAGCAAAGATACAAGTCCATAGCACAAAGAGAAGAAGTGTCCCACAGGGGTAGCCCTCATGCTTTGGCCATGCATAGACCAGTCGGCTTCTAGGATGTGACTGGAGCAGGACTTGTGTCAGTTCTCCTTAAGGTAATTTTTGCTTGGGTTGTGGAGATCTGGTTTCACTTCCCAAGTGTCTGATGCTGCATGTTTCACATGGCTGTGATGGACCCATGCAAGAACTCTCTTGATCTTCAAGACAGTTGCAGTTATTATAATGAGAGTTTGGGGTCCTTTCTGCCTTGGTCATGGGGGAGCTGCATTTTAGTCCTTGACTTAAACTTAGTCATCTGTTGAAAAAGGGTGAACTGGGGAGAATAATCTAACAGGACATTTTTCATTCACCACTTCAGACACTTTCTTTGTCTCCTTTTCCATAGCTTGTTATTGGTAATATAATCCTGTTTCCCCTAATTTCTGGGGAGCCCCTGGGCTCCCAGAGAATGGGGGGAAGCCTATGATATGGAATATAATGTGCAAAATGTCTATTTTTCTTAGAAGGTGTACAACTAATCTTAAACAAAACCACAGAAACAACCTTTACCTTCTTTAACCCTGTTTCTTGGCACTGTTTCCCTAAGCTATTCTCAACAGTTTGGTTCATTCACTCCACTTTGCCTGAACTCTGAGACTAATAGGTGACATGTTGTTTCCAGTTTATTTCTAACATTCTTGCTGTACTCTGCACCAGGTTGGCTGTAAATTCAGGTCCATTGTCTGAGCCTACTCACAAAGGCAGTCCAAATCTGGGGATGATGTCTCTTAAGAGAGCATGAGTCATTTCATCGGCCTTCTCAGTTCATGTTGAGTAGGCGTCTACCCACCCAGAGTAAATACATACCAGAACCAATAGATACTAATTACTTCCTCACTTAGGCATCTCGATGAGGTCCACTTGCAAGCCTTTAAAAGGAGTCATTTCATAAGCATGAATTCCTGGTGGAAACATAGGTCCCTGTCTGGCATTGAGCTCTCTGCATGTTAAACACCGTTGTGTCATTGTTTCTGTTAGCGTAGATAAATGAGAGATGTAAAATTTCTGGCCTAACAAACTTTTAAGAGTTTCTTGACCAAGGTGGGAGGTTTCCTGGACAGCCAAGAACACTACAGGTTCTAGCAGTTGGGGTCCTGCTACCTATCCATCTGGCAGGTGTATCCATTCTCCCTCTATTTTCATACCACCTTCAGTTTGGAGGAAGTCTTTTTCTTCTCTGAGTAAACTGGCACCAAGTTGAGGTTCTGAGGCAGTAGGGGGCCACAAATGATGCCCCATATGGAATAAATATGGCCCTCTCAGTCTCAACGTCTGTGCAGGCATTTCCCTGTCCGGTTGTGATGGAGTTTCCTTGATATTTTGGCAGTGCATGACTGCCACCTACCTTTTGGGGCTCCCATATTGCCTACAGTAGCTGCAAAATTTTCTGTGGGTATTTTATTTCTTTGCCCCCAGATTTAAATAGGTATTTCTCCTTGTGCACTGTTCTGCGTACTTGGAGAGTGAGGCATTCATACTATGAGTTACTAAAGACGTTACAGTTTCCCCTTTACTTAATTCCAAGGTACACGTTAAGGCTATTAATTCTACTCTTTGTGCTGAGGTGCCTTGAGGTAATGTATTGGCTTCTAGAGTTGATTCCAGAGTAGCCACTGTGTATTGGACACATCTTTCCCCCACAGGGTTGACAAACTGCTTCCGTTCATGTATAGTTCCCAGTCATTCTGGGACTGTAGCTGGTCCTGCAGATCCAGCCAACTTGAATAAACTGAGTGAGGTGTTTTAGGCAATCATGTGTCACCGGGTTCTCAGACACAGGGAGTTAACATGGCTGAACTTAAAGTGTTGCAAACTTCTATGATTATTCATGGACTCTCATACACTAGGCCCTAGTACTTAGTTAAGTGGGCATTGGTGATCCAGTGACGCCACTTCATGTTTATTCAGGTGACCATGGCATGGGGAGAAGCTTTTATCAGTAAATTCTGTCCCACAGTTAGCTTGTCAACTTCTTGTGCCAGTAGGCCAGTGGCTTCCAAGGGTCATAGACATGGGGACCATCCCTTGGGAATGCCATCCAGTTGCTTAGAAAATTATGCAACAGGTCATGGCCATGAGTCCACGTTCTGAGTCAGGACCCTCTCTGCTGTTTTTATCTCCCTCAGACACATACAGCATAAAAGATTTTGCTAAGTCCAGCAGCCCCAGTCCCAGGGAAGACATCAGCTTTTCTTTTAATTATGAGAAGGCCCCCTGCCACTCTGAGCTCCACTCAAATGCCTTTCTTTTTTTTTAATTTGTATTGCATTTTAGGTTTTGGGGTACATGTGCAGAACATGCAAGATAGTTGCATAGGTACACACGTGGCAGTGTGTTTTGCTGCCTTCTGCCCCTTCACCCATATTTGGCATTTCTCCCCATGCCATCCCTACCCCACTCCTCCCCCCGCTGTCCCTCCCCTATTTCCCCCAATAGACCTCAGTGTATGGTACTCCCTTCCCTGTGTCCATGTGTTCTCATTGTTCGTCACCCGCCTATGAGTGAGTATATACGGTGTTTCCTTTTCTGTTCTTGTGTCAATTTGCTGAGAATGATGTTCTCCAGATTCATCCATGTCCCTACAAAGGACACGAACTCATCATTTTTGATTGCTGCATAATATTCCATGGTGTATATGTGCCCATATTTTCCCAGTCCAGTCTATCATCGATGGGCATTTGGGTTGATTCCCAGTCTTTGCTATTGTAAACAGTGCTGCAATGAGCATTCGTGAGCATGTCCTTATAGTAGAACGATTTATAGTCCTTTGGATATATACCTAGTAATGGGATTGCTGGGTCAAATGGAATTTCTATTTCTAGGTCCTTGAGGAATCGCCACACTGTCTTCCACAATGGTTGGACTAATTTACACTCCCACCAGCAGTGTAAAAATGTTCCTATTTCTCCGCATCCTCTCCAGCATCTGTTGTCTCCAGATTTTTTTAATGAATGCCATTCTAACTGGCGTGAGATGGTATCTCAATGTGGTTTTGATTTGCATCTCTCTAATGACCAGTGATGATAAGCATCTTTTCATATGTTTGTTGGCCTCTTGTATGTCTTCTTTTGTAAAGTGTCTGTACATTTCCTTTGCCCATTTTTGGATGGGCTTGTTTGCTTTTTTCTTGTCAATCTGTTTGAGTTCTTTGTAAATTCTGGATA
>CM052662.1:268426-316372 GCA_028533165.1 Leontopithecus rosalia
CGTTGCTTTTTGCGCTTTTTTCTCTAATCTTGACTCCTCGTTTTATTTCATTGAGTTGATCTTCGACTTCTGATATCCTTTCTTCTGCTTGGTCAATTCGGCTGTTGAAACTTGTGCATGCTTCACGACGTTCTCGTGTTGTGTTTTTCAGTTTCTTCAATTCATTCATAGTCCTCTCTAAGTTGTCCATTCTTGTTATCATTTCCTCAAATGTTTTTTCAAGGTTCTTAGTTTCTTTGCACTGATTTAGAACATGTTCTTTTAGCTCACAGAAATTTCTTATTACCCACCTTCTGAAGTCCGATTCCGTCATTTCATCACTCTCAGTTCTCCGTCCAGCTTTGTTCTTTTGCTGGTGAGGAGTTTTGGTCTTTTGTAGGCGGTGAGGTGTTCTGGTTTCGGGTATTTTCCTCCTTTTTGCGCTGGTTTCTTCCCATCTTTGTGGATTTATCCACCTGTCGTCTGAGTAGTTGCTGATTTTTCGATTGGGTCTCTGAGTAGAGGCCCGGATTGTCAATGATGGAGTATTTCTGTTTCTTAGTTTTCCTTCTCATAGTCTAGCCCCTCTGCTGTAAGACTGCTGAGGTGCACTCTGGGCCCTGCTTGCCTGGAGTACACCTGTAGCAGCTGCACAACTGTGAGGGATGCTACCAGTTTCTTCTTCTATCTTTGTCCCAGAATGATGCCCGCCAAATGTCAGTCTGATCAGTCCTTTTTGCGGTGATTCTTTGGGTATACAGGGGTCAGGGAGCTGCTTGAGGAGACGATCTGTACTTTATAGGAGCTCAAGTGCTGTTCTGTGAGCTCCCTTGTTCATTCAGTGTTGCTAGGCAAGTACGTTTAAGTCTGTTGTGGCAGAACTCATGAAACCGGTTTTTTTCCTCAGATGCTCTGTCTCGGGGAGTTAGGGCTTTATTTGTGAGTATCCGTTGTGCTGTCCTGCCCAGCTAGGAGGCCTCAAATGCCTTTCATTCCCCATAGCTGCCTCGAATCATTAGGTACCATCAGATTACTGTTAACCTGCTTTCTTTCTATTACTAGGCTTTATTGTCCCTGCTAGATAGTAAATTCTAGATAGCACGACTGTTGTTGGCAAATGTGGGCCTTCCTTTTAGAGACTTTGTATTTACAGGTCTCCAGGTGTTCGTGTAACAAGTCAATTCCCCTGACACACTCAGCTGCCACTGGGTGTCCCAGCAAGAGTTCATTCACATGCTGAAGCAGCACACAACCTAAGGCCCTTAACACAGTACCTCTGGAGGTCCTGGGCCAATGCTTCTCTGAAGATGGTTGAAGAGTTTCTGAACCCCTGTGGAAGCCAAGTCCAGGTGTGCTGTGTTGTTACACATGACTCTGGATCTTCCCAGTGGAAATCAGCTATTGGCTTTCAGGGGCTAACCTGATACTGAAGAAAGCATGTTTTAAGTCTAAGCCAGTAAAGCAGCTCAGGTTAGCTGGAAAGAGTTCTAGCAACATATAGGGATTGAACACGTTGGAGTGCAAGGTCACAGTTGCCTGTTTGACCAAGCAGATATTCTCCACCAGACTATAGTCCTTGGTCCCTGGCATGGGGAAAGGCAGAAGAGGTGTGCTCCAAAGAGACTGGCAAGGAGCCATAATGCCAAAACTATTCAGGTGTCTGAGATGGACCTAGATGCCTTCAAAAACTTCCCTTGGTTCTGGCCTGGACACCTTCAAGAGCTTCCCTTGGTACTGGCTACCACCTCTCTTAAAGTGATAGTGCCCTTGACTTTACTTTGATGACTACCTAGACTTGGTTTACAGCCAACCCAGGGGGTTGTCTTCTGCCCAGACCTGTGGCCATTACTTTACTGGTGCAGTGGCTGGTTCTCATTCTGCTTCAGTCAGAAAGAGTCTCCACTCTTCCTCCTGTGAGAGCCATAATAATTGCTGCCTGAGGCAGTAATTGAGCTGCAGGGAGCCCTTATCAGCGAATGTGATAGTAGCTCTCAGTTTGCTCAGCAAGTCTCTATCCAAGAGGAGTAGGGGAAATATGACGTGTATAAAAACTGTCCATAATCTTATGGGTTTCCACAGAGCAGATGAATGGCAGGCAAAAATTCTGTTTTTCTGAAACTCCAGTTGCCCCAATTATGTCTACTGCCTTTCTGTACAAAGGGGCCACAGATTGAGTTACCAGCAAATGCTTCTCCCTGGTGCTGATTAAGAAATTAATGTTCGTGCTCTCCACCTTCATTCTGACCATGGGCTCTTTGGGGGCATTGGAGCTCAGTCCCCTTCAGTTTATTGGCCACTCTGACAGACTAAAAAGGGAAGCTCCATCTTTGCCTGAGTCTTTCTGCTTGGGTTTACTTTGGTTCCCTGTCAAGTGTGGACACGTATTGTTCCAGTGCCCCACTTCTTTACAATAAGCCCATTGGTTGTGCTGTAGGCAAGGTCGGTCATACTGGGTATTCTTTCCAGGGCCTCCCTTGCCCTGCTCCTTTGAAGGGGTTCCTCTGATAGTTGTGGTTAACAGGTTAGCATTTCACCTGTTGTGTCTCTCCTTCTCTCAGCAGCTTACTGTATCTCTCTTTACAAATACTTGATGAGCTATTTTCAGTAACTGCATAGTGCTCATGTCTGCAAACCCAATCTATTTCTTTAACTTTTCTTGATGTCGTTGGTCCTCTGACTAATTAGTCAGGTTTACCATGTGCTGATTCTCTAGGTGCTCATGATCAAAAGAAGCATACATGTGGTAGCCTTATATAATCTTTTATATAAGATTATATAAGATGTGCTGGACTTTCATCTTTTCCCTGCATAAGTTGGGTTATCTCGTGTATAATTGTGACCTTCTGTTCTCCTTTTCTTATTCCTCTAGTAAGACTTCTCTGGATCCAGTCAGCCTCTCCATGCTATCAGGGGCATTTTGATCCCACTGAGGGTGGGTTCCTAGTAACTGGGCCCTCACATATTCCTGAGGATTCTGATAATCAACTGGAACATGCTCTTCTAGCCATTTAGACACTTGTTATAGCACTCCCCACCTCTCATCTCTGCTAAAAAGATACGTGACCAACCAGTGACAATCAGCCCAAGTGGGATTATAAGTTAGGATGACAGGTGGAATCAGGCCAACTGAAGCTTGTGTTCTGTCAGTGTAGGATGGGTTGTTAGTCTTCCGGTTTTTAAGGAGAGATGAAGTAAAATGTACATATGTGAAGAAACAGTTTTCCACAATATGCCTGTTCTCATCTACTCCCACTTATAACTGCTCTCTCAGGGGCATTGACATTCCAGCCTTTGGCTACACACAAGCCACCAGGGGAGAGGAACCCCCTGAGAAGTGGGCTGCCATGGAAGGGATGCCAACTGAGGCCACACGTTCTTTTATTTTTATTCTGGGTAGTCTAGGAATGTTCAGACCTTGTGAAGGCATTGAGATCTCTGGCTTTGGAGTTAGGGGCTATGCCTCTGGGTAAGGAGAGGGTAATATTGGAGGGAGTCTTCTGGTGCTTAGTCAGCCAAAATCTTAGGAGCCGGCATCCCCTGGCTGGTGGAGCAAGATCTTTCCCTAACTGCCTGTTCCTTTGCTAACACTGCTGGTGCTAGGCCCCTTAATCATTGTGAGGGGTGGGTAAAACTAACTATAACCAAGAGTCTATGTATGGAAACTGGTCAAGGTGTCTTGGTTTGCCCGTAAATTTGTGCCATACTTTGAAAACAAGGGACCTGTCTATTCTCCCTTCTGCGAGCCAATATGCTTTTAATGCTGGCTAGGCTACTTCACACAGAGTTCTGAGTCTCCCTAGTGTCACTGTCATGCCATAATTTTATGTCACTGTTATGCCATAATTTTATGTCACTTTTGTGCCATAAAAAAAGAATCCCTCTTGAAATTCTTTTGCATGGTTTCCAGTGGAGTGGATTTACTTTGGGTCTTACCTATCTCCCTCTGTTAGGATAAGAACAGCCTCCCAAAAAGGGGGTGGGGCTGCTGACTGACTCTGCCCAATGTTACAGTTTGGGAGTCTGCACTCCGCTCTCATTCCCCAGCCCCTTATGGTGCAACACACTCTCTCTGCACTTTTGCTTCAGACTGATAGGACCGCCTCTGTTTCAGAAGCTTCTTGGCATTGGAGAGTTTGTTATTCCCCCAACATTCCCTATTGTGGGGGCACCTCCTTTAGCCTTATGCAGATTGGCCCTGGTCCTAGTTGGCCCTTCTATTTGCTTGGGATAAAGGGTCCATTGTAATGGACTTACAGTTCCCACACGTTATAACCAGTGAGCACAACTGGGCCCTTTCACACTCGCTCACATACATACACCTCCCACCATCCAACTTCTGAGAAAACAAGATTACTGAAACCAGTTATAAAGAGACAAAAATCAAATTTGAAGTGCCAAAATAAATTGGCATGTCGTGGTTGATCAGGTCAGGCTTCCACACAAAGGGAGGGCAAGTCGAGCTTCCCAGAATTAATGCTACTGAGTTTCCAACACCTGGACTACAAGTACTTGTTCTTTCTCAGTGTCCATTTTTTGAGCAAATCTGCTGTGGAATTCTGCCTGGCTGTGCTGTGGTGAAGAACTCCACCTGGGCTAATGCCTACGTGGGAGTGCTTTCAGGATCCGTGTCACTGAAGCAGGCTGGAGTCCCCTGCATGGATGCTTCTTCTCCATGATTAATAAACTGCTATTTAATACCAAAAATGAAAGGACAAAATTGTTTTTGTTTGCTTAATATTCTAAAGGAGAGCTATGCAGTTTAGACACATTCTTTGAGCAATGCACACAATATGAAATCAAAGAATTGGCAGATATCAAGTGTTGTACAGAAGCCTGCAATATTTGTACAAACACAGACATTCAGGCTAAACTTGCAGCAAAAGAGGTATATTTATTGAAGTTTGTTGTTGAATTACTGATTTTTTGAAGTGCTGGTGCAGTTTTATTATTATTATTTTTAACAGTTTTTCACTGAGAAAATTAGCCTTTGTAGATTACTTACATTTAAACCTAGCATTTATGACTACATATATACAAAGATTACAGAGCCAATACTTTCTAAATCTTTGTTAAAGTTTACATTTTCATTTGCAAAGAAGGCAAAACATATCTGTATTATTTTTTAAAAAGTGATATTTACTAATTGGCCACCATTTATTAAGCAGATCCTCTGATGTTGATTCTAGAGGCTTGGCAGTTGCTAAAAAGAAAAACATTGTACTTTTGGAGTGATTGCTTTACAAAGATTATTATGGATTATTTAAACATGCCCACACACACACATGCACATATATATATATATATATATACATATATATATATATACATATATATATACACACATATACATATATGTATGTATATATATATATATACATACATATATGTATATTTGTATAGAATTAGTTTATTATATCTCTATCAAATGCGATCACTTATTTTTATTTACTTTTTTTTTTTTTAAGTTTTGGGGTACCTGGGCTGATGGTGCAGATTTGTTACAAAATTACACATGTACCATGGTACTGGTTTGCTGCATTCATAGCCCCGTCATCTACATTAGGTATTTCTCCTAATGCTATGTCCCTTCAATCCCCCTACTCCCTCTTATTTCTCCCTAATTCTTCACACAAAGACCCCGATGGCAAATGTTCCAATTTCTATGTCCATGTGTTCTCATTGTTCAACACTGACTTATGAGTGAGAACATGCAGTGTTTGGTTTTCTGTTCTTGTGCAAGCTTGCTGACAATAATGGTTTCCAGTTTCATCCATGTCTCTTCAGATAACATGAACTCATCCTTTTTTAATGACTGCAAAATATTCCATGGTTTATATGTGCCATATTTTCTTTATCTAGTCTATCATTGATGGGCATTTGGATTGGTAACAAGTCTTTGCTATTGTAAACAGTACAGCAATAAACATCTGTGTGGATGTATCTTTATAATACAAAGATTTACAATCCCTTGGGTATATTCCAAGTAATGAGATTGTTGGGTCAAACAGTATTTCTATTTCTATATCTCTAAGGAATTGCCTTCGTATATTTCACAATGTATTCCACACTGTATTGCACAATGGTTAAATTAATTTTCACTCCCACCAACAGTGTAAAAGTGTTTCTATTACTCTACATCCTCTACATCATCTGTTGTCTCATGATTTTTTAATGATCACCATTCTAACTGACGTGAGGTGGTATATCAATGTAGTTTTTATTTGCTTTTCTCTACTGAACAGAGATAATGAGCATTTTTCCACATGTTTTTTGGTCACATAAATGTCTTCTTTTGAAAACGGTTCATATTCTTTGTCCACTTATTGATAAACTTGTTTTGTTTTTGTTTTGTTTTGTTTTGTTTTGTTTTGTTTTGTTTTGTTTTGTGTGTAAATCTGCTTTAGTTCTTTGTAGATTCTGGATATTAGCCCTTTGTCAGATGAGTAGACTGCAAAATTTTTTATGCTGTTCATGGCTGGTTTACTCTATTTATAGTTTCTTTTTCCATGCAGAAACTCTTAATTAGATCCCTCTTGTCTATTTTGGCTTTGTAGCCATTGTTTTTGGTGTTTTAGTCATGAAGTCCTTTCCCATGCCTATGTCCTGGATGATATTGCTTATGTTTTTCTACAGTTTTTATGGTTTTAGGCCTACTGGTTAAATATTTTATCTGTATAGAGTTAATTTCTGTATAAAGTGTAAGAAACTCATCCAGTTTCAGCTTTGTGCATATGGCCAGCCGGTTTTTAAAACATCATTTATAAAATAGGGAATTCTTTCCCATTGTTTCTGATCTCATGGAACCCATAATAGCTGAGAGCTAGTGTCCAGTAGTTTCTAAAAATTTTGATAATTTTCATTTCCCTTTTGCAGAGTCACCCTGGCAAAATCCTGAGTTTTCCTCCAGATAGGATAAGTACTCATTGCATAAATATTTAGTCATGTAGTCAAGTCATTCCACAGGAATTTATCTTCCTCCTTATTCAAGAGGTTCTGGGTGTTTAAACAGACTCTAATCTGAAAATTGATTGAGGGACTGTACTTTTATGTTTTCACAATTCAGAATAGTCTTTTGTTCACTTTACCAGAAAGTTTTCTGTTTATATAACGTCAGTATGAAGGCATTTTTCTGCTATCAGTTTCACTTCCAGGAACATGGTGATTCATTAGCCAATGCCAGAGGTCTACTGGAGTCAAAGCATTCTAATTGTCGCTCTTTCATAGCTATTCCCCTGTTGTGTTTGATGGTTGAGTGCTGCAACTTGGCCACTACACTTCAGGATCCAATCTCTCATGGTATTTAATTTTTGTAGATGATAGAGTGTAGTTCTCCCCGTTAGAACTGAAATAAAGAAAATAACTAGAGGACTAATTAAAGATGCAGGTAGTTTATTAGAGTTTACACATTCAGCGTCCCCAGTTTCATTGGTGTCTTTTCACATGTCTCTATACCAAGTTGCAGGATCCAATTCTTTTTCAGTCAATGCCCTCACTATAACAGTAGACACGTGGCAAAGCTGAGCATGCGTCTGTCTTTGCAAGGTCAGTCACTCCTACAATAAGAGCCTCTGATTTTGGCTTTCCCTACAGATGATAAGACTTTCACAGCAAAATTAGCAGATTTGGGGCTTGGTATCGGATTCTGAAACTGAGAAACAGAATTCCTGCTTTTATTCTTTTCCAGAAGCTGGGAGACAGAATTCCTGAGTTTATTCTTTTCTCCCATCATTTTGTTCACTGAACGTTGGGGCTACTAAGCGGCTTCATTGTGTTCTTTGGATTTTCACATATGTTTCACTGTATTATGTATAGAGTTCCTAAACTCGTGGCCTCTTACAATCTGTTGAAATTCACTCAGGGTGGCTGGCAAATTGTAAGATAAATATTATGAATGTTATACTATTATAGTCTCCAATCTTCCATAAGACCAAATGGTCTCATAATTTTGCTGGGCTGAGGTGCAATTGTGCATTCTCAGCTCACTGCAACATCTGCCTCCAGGTTCAAGTAATTCTCCTGCCTTAGCCTCCCAAGCAGCTGGGATTACAGGTGCCCACCACCATGCCCAGATATTTTTTGTTATTTTTAGTAGAGATGGGGTTTCACTATTTTGGCCAAGCTGGTCTTGAAGTCCTAACTTAATTATCCACCCACCTCAGCCTCCCAAAGTTACAGGTGTGAGCCACTGTCCCTGGCCCAAGGCCAAAAGGTTTTAATGAGACTCGTTAAAGCAGCCAGTTCTTATGTTAGAGAATTAGGTCATACAGTAAAGATTAGGAATAATAAAAGTTTCCCCAGCTAATATGTAAACACCCACATTTTTTCTTTATATTCTAAGTGTTTACTCATGTAAACTTTGTGCTGAATGGCCATCTCATGAGGAGGCCAAAGAGGATTAACCATTAATAGTGATTATTTTGGGCCCAAAAACCAAAACCTTTATCATTGTGTGTAATCACTTTTATACCAATATTAAAAGAGATTAAAACTAAACTAAGAAATCAAGTAACACTACAAATCAGACATAAGAAATTCATAGTTACTCTTATAGCATTTATAGTCTCAGTCATAGTCATCCTGGCCACTGCCAGCATTGCAGTGTCATCTATTACTGAGTCAGTACAAACAAAACAGCAAATGTAGGGCAACTTGAGACTAAAATTTTAAAGTCCCTTCATCCTATAGATCTACAATCCCAAGTAATAGCTGTATGGAAAGGTGTTTAGATCATCTTTCCTAGTTACACCACCATTTCTGGGAGTCACTATTTGACTGGAAAAGAAAGTTCGCTATTTGTATTAATAAAGGTCTCATGTTATTTGTTAATACCAGGATGCAAAGCTGAAATAAGAGCAAGGACCACCTCACTTGAGAGACCTATGGCTGAACACAGTGGTGGCCTCAAGAAAACAGAGCGTAATGTTAATAACACAGAAGGTGTAGATGTGGGGATTCACTTGAAGTGGCTGACAAAACATTAAAGCAAATATTAGGGAAGATATAATATTAGAGTCACAAACTCTTTGGAAGGCTGAATGGCTTTAATATGACTGACTGAAGGTAGCCAGTTCTTACATTAAAGCATTAGGTCATGGAGTAAAGATAAGGGATAATAAAAGCTTTCCCAGTTAAGCCTCTTTACCCCACATTCTTTCTCTCCACTCTGGTTACTCATGCAAATAGGCTTTGTGCTGGATGGACTCTCAGTGGGTGGTCAAAGAGGATTGTCCATTAATGGTGTTTTTTTTCCGGGAATCAAAACCTTTAATCACTTTTAAAACCACTATTTTAACCATATTAGCCATACTAACTATCCACAAACGTGTTGACATAGAATCCCTGTTACTAAATATGTACTAAATAAATGTGAGAAGAAATGGGGAGTGGGGTTGTTTAACCGCAATTAGCCCCTGAAAGCAGTTGACAATCCCATAGCCCAACTCTTATACTGTACTCTGGCCTGTGAGAGAGTATTTTATTTATCCGTCACTGAGTCAGGGTCTGTAGGACAGACCTCAACAGGTGGTGAGCAACATCTCAGGTGATGATCTCAATGTGGTTAATGCCATAACAATTGATGAATCAGGAATGTCAAATGTATTCATTTTGTATAACTCTATGAACCATTTCTACCAAAGATTATCAGTGTTCTCCATATTATTGGAAATAGTTTACTTGGCATTATTATATCAAATTATATTAAGGAGCCCAACTCCAGAGACTCCAAATCCAATGAAGAAACTTTCTTTTAAATATTATGTTTCTCTAAAACCACTTTTGGTACAAAATTATGTATTCCTCAGGGTTCTCTCAGAGGGACAAAACAAATATATAGAGGTGAGTTTATTAAGTCTTCACTTACAGAATATCGATATTCCACAATAGGCTGTCTGCAAGTTGAGCAGCAAAGAGAATCAATGCGAGTCCAAAACTGAACAACTTGGAGTTCTACATGTAAAGATAGAGAGTATCTGTCACAGGAGCAAAATGTAGGCTAAGAGGCTAAGCCCATCTCACCTTTCCATGTTTCTCTGCCTATTTTAAATTCATGGAAAGTTGAATAGATTAGGTTTACCCAGATTAAGGGTGGATCTGCCATCTCTAACACACTGACTCAAATGTTAATCTCTTTTGGGCAACACTCACACAGACAAACCCGGAATTAATAATCTGTATCTCTCAATACAACCATCACAGGCTCCTGGTCATAAATCTGAACGTTTCCATTGTTGCTTCACCTATAAGCCAGTGACAGACAGAATTCTGGGGCCTAGACTGATGTACAAGGATGCAAACTAATAGCATTTTTTTTTTTATTTTACCCATTTATGAGGAATTATCTAATTAGCAAGCACTTTCTTCTTTCTTTAAAGCACATACATTTGTTGTAGTCAGCCAGACTCAAAGACATTTTAGATTATCAGCTGCAGAGAACAGTTACTCACTCAAAATCTTTCTTTCTGCTAAAACCCAACAAGATATCAGGAATATCATTGGTGCACTGGATCTCTTTTGGGCCATAGGCTCTGCTGAGAGCTGGGGAGATGACAGGTTGGCCAGCTAGAGAGAGGAGCTACCCACTCTAGGGTGTCCTCTCTGCTGATGATGTAGCACATATTGGGACCATCAGATGTGAAGAGGAACTACCCACTCCAGGGTCTTCTCTACATGGAGACCTATAAACCTAATAAGATGATCAGTTGGATGGAGATGCTACCCATTCCATGGTCTTTTGTCTGCTAAGTGATGATCACTAATCAACACCCTGCCTGCAGGAAAGAATAACTACCCACTCTAGGTCTTCCCTCTGCTGAGAGGTGGATATTCAGGACATTCACCTGCTTGTGGGGAGGAGTTACACATTAGGGCCCTTTTCAGAGCTCTGTTACTCAGTAAGGCTTTTTATGTTGTTCAGTCTCCACCTGCACAGGTACCTCATTCTTCCTGAATGCAAAAAAATTATTTGAGATTTACTGAATATTGGAACTGAAAGGTCTGTAACCAAAACAGGAGTAAAAGATGTCTCTTGCCTATCACAGTGTGGAAGACAAAAATAAGATGAGGGCTGTGGCTTTTCAGGGTGCACAGGCATAGGGACTCCAAACAGCAGGGCTGTAATACTCTTGTTAGGGTTTTGCTGTTTCTGGCACCTTCAAGCTTTGGGGCGCCACTACACATCCCTGTATCAGCTGAGAATCTTCTTGCAGTATTCCTGGTCCAGCTTCTGTTACTCAATGAGATGAAACTCTAGCTGGCACCTGAAAACTTCTGCTTTGCCACGGCTGACATGCCTGATCGTGTGTTTTAGCTGTACCCCAGAGATGCTCATACACGCCTCCACTTTCTATGTCACGTTTGCCTTTGGCAGTTGTTAAGTCCAGGCTTGTAAGCCAATCTGAGTGCAGTCTGTCAGACAGAGTAGATAGAAAAAGCTTAACAAGCCTGAGAAAAACTCAGGCAAAGAGACAACTGGCCACAGATATTTTCAACTGGCAAGATGACTTCCCCGGAATTCTTTGAAAGAAGAAGCATAGATGGTTGTGTTTAAATGTCTTACTTCTATTGGATCTTGAAATGCTTATAATTTAGTGTCCAACAATTTGATATTTTTAAATCTGTTGCTATTCACTCAGTGTTGCTGGCAAGATATTAAAGGTATGAACCGTTGGAAAAGATATAGATTGTCATCTCACACTGTTTGGAAGACCAAGAGGTTTTATTGGGGCAGGTTGAAGGCAGCTGTCTCAATAACATTAGTATAGAACAAGATTAGACAACGATCAAAAGGTCTTAACCCACAGGCATATGTCTCCAGTCTGTTTATTCATGTCAATTTTGTTCTGTGTGGTCTTTCTGGGAGGATCAAAGGGGAATTACCTGTTAATTGCATTTACTCTGGGCCCCAAAACCAAAATATTTCATCAGTTTTAAAGCCAGTCCCTTAACCATGTTTATTATCCACAAGAGTGTTATCTTAGAACCTCTACTGTAATGTCTACAAACTAAACATGATGAGTCAGGGAATCTAGTTTAGTTGGTTTCATTTTGCTCTCTGATGGCAGCCAACAGCCATTTCCTAGGCCACTTGAAACACTGTAATGGTGTGAGACTGCATTCATTCATATGCCATTGAGTCAGGATCTGCAGGTCAGATTTCTTCAGTGGTGGTACACACGTCTCAGTTAGTGATCTCAATGTGATCGAGGGCACAGGTGGTTCTCCATGCGAGGAAAAGGGACATGATAGCTGTCACAGCAGATGCTCAAACACAGAGTAAACTAATTTAATCATCACTGCAAAGAAGAAAAAAGGGAACAGTGCATTCCCCAGAATGGAGAGTAAAGAAGACCACAGTAAAGTGAAGAAGTCAGTAAGTCATTGGTGCCCACTGAGGATTACCAATTATGGTGAGACATTGTTTCAGGCTAGGGTTTTATCATGAGACAACAGTCATCAGCACAGCAATGGCAGCGTATGAATGGTTGGAAAAGGTTCTTAAGTCTAGTGGGACTTCAAGCTTACAAAATGAATTAAGAAATTTAATACAAATTATTTTCTCTCATAATCCTTTGTCAGCAGCAGAGAGCACCTTAGATCTAGATAGCTGGGTGAAGGTGGGAAGAAATCTAAAACAGAATGATGTCAAAGGGAAACAGGTTACTGTAACGTCTCTAACATCATGAGCATGAGTAAGAGTGGTCTCAGTCCTATTATATGTACAAGAGTCCAATGAGGGGAAGGAGAAAGAGCTATAATCTCCCTTACTGCCTTCAGCCTCTTCCTCAACCCAGCTATCATCAGGTAAAGATATGGAGAAAACAGAGATTTTTTTCTGAGCCTGGTCCTCCAATGAGTAAAAAAAAAAACAAAACAAAAAAACACAGATGTTCTTCAGGTATGACTTCCGGTTTTAAACAAGCAGCTCTGGAAGGTGAACTGCTGGCCTGACCCATAATTGAAGATCAGCATGGCAGTCGGATACACAAACCCATCTCTTTTAGCACTTCAAATAGTTTAGAGAAAGCATTGAGAAAAATGGAGCTTCTAGGCAACTATGAAAAAAATAATTGAGGCTTTAGCGGACAACTTTCAAATGAACCCATGGGATTAGTCAATGCTAGCTCAAACCACTTTTGGAGGGCAGAATATGATGAGTTGTGTGAACAACAAGCCAAAAGGAATCAGGTGACATGGCAAGATATTATAGCTGCTGTGCTCCAGGGGAAGAGTCCCCATGCTGACTACAAAAACTAGATTTTGGCAACCAGGCATATAATCAAATTTATTTTTGTGCCCTTTGCACCTGGGACAAAATTTCTCAGAGGATAGCTCAACAGGCATCTTTCTGTAAATGTTCATAAGCGACCTTAGGAGCCATTTGTTGAATTTATTGATCATTTAACCAGGCATATAAAAGACAAATTATTCACAATCAGTCTGCTGATATTTCATTGTTGCAATTAACTTATGAAAACACCAGTGTGGATTACAGGCAGTTAGGTAAAAAGCAGCCACAGTGAGGGAACTTATAAAGCCAAGCCAACTAGTAGGAACAGAGATACACAATGCCAAAGTATTGGCTATGACATTAAGGCCCCCTAGAGTGAGGAGGGAGAGAAACTAATTGCTTTCTCAGTGGAGAGTCAGGTCATATGAGAAGGAACTGCCCAAAGAATAGAGACAAAGGTAAATCAGAGAAAGAACCCATTTCTGGCTGGTCAGAGTGCCTCTCACCTGTAATCCCAGCACTTTGGGAGGGTGAATGGGTGCATCACAAGGTCAGGAGGTCAAGACCAGCCTGGCCAACATGATGAAATCCATTTGTTCTAAAACTTTTAAAAAAATAGTTTGGCACGATGGTGTGTGCTTGTTATTCCAGCTACTCAGGAGGCTGAGGCAGGAGAATCTGTTGGACAAGGACCTGGGAGGTGAAGGTTTCAGTGAGCCGAGTTTGAGCCTCTGCCCTCCAGCCTGCATTACGGAGGGAGACTACATCTCAAACAAACAAACAAATACCTCTTTCAGTGTGTCTTTGATGTAAAAAGGGAAGGCATTAGCAAACCAATGGTGATCCAAATGTAATAGAAATGGTAAACTCATAGGTAATCAGACAGGAAACTTCATGAGGGGCCAACCTTGAGCACTGTTTCAAATTGGGTCAATGTTAACAGCTTTCCTCAGCCAGAGAGATAGTGCACAGCTCTCTCGTTGAGAGCAGCCACCACTGGGAGCGCAGGGCTAGACTTACTCTGCCCAGGTGAATTAGTGTTAAAAGAAGGAGAGGACCCAAAAGGGTCACGACCTTTTGTCGTGGGAATCTGGGAGCTGCTGCCTTTGGGAGCAGTTGAATTAAGCCAAGGATGGTCTAGCCTATCCAAAAGAGGAATTAAGGAGCTCACAGAGGTTATTGATAGTGATTATCAAGGTGAGGTATTTGTGCTGATGGAATGTAAAGGATTGTATATTCTTCCCCCGGGTCAATGATAGCTATGTTACTGGTCTTACCATACTGCCTTCCTAATTCCCAAGAAAAAGTAAGGGATAAGGGAAGTTTTGGAATCACAGGGGCCACAGGAGTTTATTGGAATCAAATAATCATTGATCAGAGACCCATGGTTGCCTTATAAATTGGAAATAAAGATTTGACTGGCTTTCTGGACACAGGAGTGGATATTTCAATTATCAGTGCTCAAAACTGGCTGATAACTTGGCCTCATGTCACTTAGAAACCAAAGATTGTTGGCACTGCGGAAGCACATATAACAAATTAGAGCACACACCTCCTTATGTGCTGTTATCCAGAAGGGAGAAAGTCATTTATACAACCTCTCATCATGAACATCTCTGTTAAGTTTTGGGGATGGGATCCAGTAGCCCAATAGCGGTCACTCTGCAGACCTCTTTCTAAAAAAAGGCCACTGTTGTTATTTCTCCCCTACCCTCATGTGCCCACCTCAAGATACTGTCTAGGTAGAACAATGACCCCTGAAGGGGAATAAATTACTGACACTGCATGAATTAGTAACTGAACGATTTCTGTCCAGACATATTCAACTTCAGCAAGTCCTTGGAACTCGCCCATTTTCATCATCCCTAAAAAAAACCTGGCAAGAGGAGACTTTGCATAACTTATGTGCTATTAACACTAAATTGTAACCTATGGAGCTTCTGCAGCTCAGAATCCCCACAGTAATTTTTCAGGACTGGCCTATAATTTTCATTGACCTAAAAGAATATTTTCATACAATTTCTCTAGCAAAACAGGACACGGAAAAATTTGCACTTACCCTAACAGCTATTACTAATGAAAAGCTGGCTTCCCAATTTCATTGGAATGTGCATCCTTAAGGAATGCTGAACAGTCTTACCATCTGTCAGTGTTTTGGAAATCAAGGTTTACCTCCCAGAAGAAAAAAATTTTCCAACATCAAGATATATTCATTTTATGGATACTATTTTACTGGTAGCTCCAAAAAAGCCTGTACCTTAAAAGTTGTATTCCTCTGTCATGTAGAGAATGCACAGTTAAGAGGTATATTCATTGCACCTGAGAAAGCACAAATATCCTTACTCTGGAAGTATCTTAGATACATATTGACTTCCTGGTCAGTAAGACCTCAAATGGTAAATTAAATACTAGCAACTTACATACACTGCTGAATGATCATACAAAATTATTAGGGGATGTTAATTGGATTTGTTCTGTCTTAGGGATTCCTACTTATAAGATGCAGAACCTGTTTTTTTTTTTTAATTGTACTTAAAATTCTGGGGTACATGTGCGCTCTTGCAGGATGATCGCACAGATTCACACATGCCATGGTTTTTTCCAATCTTCATCCCCCCTGTTACCGACATCAGATGTTTCTTTCAGTGTTAAACCTTCCCAACCACCCCACTCCTGACTGTACCTCCCCACTCCTGACTGTACTTCCCCTATGCCCTCAACCCCCAAAAGATTCCAGTGTTTTATCTTCACCACTCTGTGCCAATACGCTCTCATTGTTAAACATCCAATGATGTAAACCAGACAGACTCCATCTTAGATGTGCTCCTGACAGACTCCATCTTAGCCTCTCCCTGCCTGCAATTTTCTCCTTTGGGTGCAGAGTTGGATAACGCTGTAACCAGAACTTTGTAACCATTTCAACCACATTCTGCTTGGCAAGTCCCTTAACTATTGTTAATACCCACCCCTCTTGGTAACCAACAACTATGGGAACTTCCAGCCCCCTGGTTACCAGCTTCCTCTTCTAACTGGCTTGTTCTGCTTCTGTAAAATTCTGCTTCAGCTAGACTACCCCTCCCCACTCTCCCAGAATAGATATAAAAGCAAATCACACCCCCTTGTCAGGGCCGAGAGATTCTAGAATGTGAGCCACCTCTCAGTTGCCAGCAATAAATGACTCCTAATTAAAACTCAGAGTGTGATGCTTTTCTTCTAACTCGCTTGGATATAACATTTCGGAGCCCCAGGAAGATTGCCACCCACAGAGGACCACACTCCTTCCAAGCTTCCCTGGACTAATGGAGGACTATGGGAGAGCTACCTCCTGAGACTTTCCAGGGCCCCATAGGCTACTGTCTTCTGGAGAGGACCAGATCACCACCGGTGTGCCCACTAAAATTCAAATCCTGAGTCCTCAATCTCAGTCTGTAAAGGTAAGTGAGATCTGACTCTGTGTTTCTGGGAGGAAAATGACCCTGACAGGGGTCCTCCCTCATGGCTGTGTCAACACTCCAGGAAGCTGGACGAGAGAGTTTCAGTTTTAGTCATTGATTTTGTCTGTTTAAATTTAGTTTCCCTCATTTTTGTTTTGTCTGTTGAGTTTTAACTCAACAATGGGTATGTCTTCATCCCGACCCTCCTCGCCTCTTCAACGTATGCTGAAAAAAATTTCCTCGAGTTTTTCAGATGTCTATGAGTCTGCCTCACAAAAAGCTAGACACAGGACTCTGTGAAGTGGAATGGCCACATTTCAGAACCAGATGGCCAGCAGGTAGAAGGCAGAAGCCAGGGCCAGAGAAAATGAGTGAGAGGGTGGCAGAATCATGGTCAGACCCATACTGGTACATCTCAGCACACTCCAGGACACCCTGGGGTGGACAGAGAGGACACCATTCTTTCATAGGTTGAGGCTCTCTCAGGCTGAAGGAGTGGGGCCTGGGAAGAGACTAAAGCCAATCTCAGGAAAGTGGGTTCTGGTTTCAACTTGGCCACTAGAGATTGTGGGTCCCAGAATATCACTAATTGAATGGACTTTATTATTCTTCCTGAGGCTGCAAACTCTGAGGTTAGTGTCCGATTGGCCTGGCCCTTGAGGCCTTAATAAAGACTTATTGGGAACCTAAATAACCTTAGCAGGTTATTTGTAGTGACTTTCAATGAAGTATATTTCTCCAGTGTTGAAAATAGAAACAAAAATTAACAAGATCAAACTAGTTGTGTGCATATGATGGTTGATCCTAAAGGACTATTAGGCAGCAGTTGGTAATAAAAAATAATATTTTATGAATGCTCACAGGGTCTCCATGGCCCACCTAGGCTTTTCTTAACCACTTTCACTTAACCTCTGCAGGAGTCCCGATGGCAGTTCCTAGCAGGATCCCTATTTTGCAAGTAAGAGGTTACACGAATCTGCTGAGGGTCACAATCCTGAGTAGTGGGAGATCTACATATAAGCAGGCACAGGTAGTTTCAAGAGAGATGCAGATGTCATAGGTAGATGGAAAGAAGGAGCCAATGTGCACATGCTGTGAGGGCCAGAAAAGATATGGGTCAGCCCCACATGTACCCAGGTCAACAGCTGGTCAGCCTGCACTTTTCTTTTTCTTACAGGATTCTCCTCACCAGAGGAAGATCATAGAGTGCAGAGAGCATGCTCAAAAATCACTGCTATGTAGCAGGAGTATTAAAAAAAAAGCAAAACAGACAAAATACTAGAAATAAACACCACAATGACAGCTTGGTTTGTCTTTAGATGGCAGACTTTTATGTGTCTTCTTCTAAGACTGTCCCTTCAATTCTCCAACATAGATATGAATTTAGGTGATGAGTCAGGCTGCAGGGGCAAGGGTGGGAGTCAAAGGAAACTGCTACCCAACCCTGGTTCCTGATGTGGGGTCTTTGCTCGTGGCTTCCCCCTCCCTGGGATCTGACATAATTCCAGTGTCAGGGCCATGGCACCCCTGTGCCCACTCCCCACCTTGATTCCCACCTGAGTAGTGAGGGAAACTGAATAGGTAAGATGGTTCCACAGCCCACTAGTGAAAGTACCTGTCAGTCATTGACTTTTGGGTTATCATGTCTCCAGGAAAGTCCAGGCCCAAGCCCAGTTGTTTCCATGGTCCTTGCTCTCTGGGAATTGTGGGGGCCCCTCTTCTTGATGTCCCTCTGAAAGTGATTTTATGAGAGAAGAGGTTTTGTGTGACTCTGAGTCCCAACCTCCTTCCAAATAGGAATGAGCAGCCCTGCTGACCAGAAAAGGCAGTCGCACCAGGACCACCCAAATATCCTTTTGTCTCTTGTCCTGTCTTTAGACTGGAAAGAATGACCAATAACCCATAATTACTATCACAGGACATCCCAAATCATGGTGCTTGTGTCATCCCTCAAATTGAGTCATTAACACCTGTTCTGGTGACATGACACACTTGCCTCCAGCCCAAGATGTGTCCCTCTCACACAGAACCTCCAAATGCAGAAGGACAGCCACAGATCCACTTGAGCTACTTCCAAACCTCAGATCCTCGGCCTCAGTGATCTTGCTCAGAGTAAAGACCTTAACCTACTGATTGGTGAAGGACTGTCCCTGTAACTAGTATGACTACCTAGGCCTGGTCCTTTTGAGAAGTTAGCTACCCAACCACAAGGATACTAGGGCCCTTGGGACACGTGTCTGATAACTGAGCTCTTTCCACGCACCCAGAGGTAACTTTGGGTTTTTCTGAGGGTTCCAGGAAGTTGGGATCCCCTCCTTGCACTGTGCTCTTCTGTTCTGCCCTTCTGGGTTTGCTTCAAGTGCTGGTGAAGGGCTGTTTTGAGCTGCTGATAATTAGCAAACCAGTTGCAGACTTACCTAGCAGCTGCTTCCTCTCCAAGTTCTCCCACCCCACAACAATAAAACTTGTATCCTTGCTCCCACTCCTTCAGGCACAGGAGTCACAGAAGGCTATCTGAGAGCAGCTCATTCCACTGAGAAAGGGAGCAGAAATCCATACTAACTTCTCCACCATCAGCATATACGGCACTTGGTGCCTTGGTGAGTTGGATAAGGGAACATCACCTGAGAATGTACTTGGGTATGCAGAGAGTAGTCAGGACATTGAGGTCACACCTCCCTGAGCTGTACTGATCCCAAGCCAGGCCGTCTGTGCAGCTGCACTTGCACATCCCCTTGGGCAGGGCCTTCCTGTGTCTAGTGGGATAGCATGCCCAGGGCCACCCTGAGTCCTTGGAGAGTCAGGTTCTGTGGAAATACACCCTTCCCCCATGCCCTACAAAACCACAATGCAGTCAGCATCTTATTCCTCGGTTGCCCCAAACCAGATCCACACAGCTGAAAATGCACCATTCTGTTTCTTGACATGATCCTGGGCTCCCTCCCAGGATGACACACAGAACACTAAGAGAGACAGATAATTGGAAGGGACAGACACATCTGTGAAGTAAGAGGAACCTGAAATTCACATTTTTTGGAATACATAATTAATTTCTGTGCTTAATAAAATTAGATGTATGAGTACTTATAATGTTTACCTTTAAAAATACATTATATTTTGTGCATTTCATGTGTACAGCATGATGCTATGAGATACATATTGACATTTTAAAGGTTACTATACTGAAGCAAATTCACGTATTTGTAATCTCTCATAGTTACTACTATAGCTTGGATATTTGACGTTGCAAAGTTTCTGTTGAAATTTGATCCAGAGTTTTCAAGGTGGGATTACGTGTGAGATAATTGGGTTATGGGAGTGGCTCCTCTATGAAGAACATGATGCCACTTCTGTGGTAATGTGAAAATTCTTGCTTTTGAGAGCTCATTCAGCAAAAACAACAACAAAATAGACTGGCACCACCCTCTACTCTGCTGCATACAAATGAGATTATGAAATATTTATCTTTCTGTGTCTAGCTTATTCCGCTTAGCATGATTTCCTTAAATCTCCTCCATGTTGTGAAAAATAGCAAGACCTTATTTTTTTCTAGGGCTAAATACTATTTCATTGTATTGGACACTT
Source organism: Leontopithecus rosalia (assembly GCA_028533165.1). Taxonomy (NCBI): domain Eukaryota; kingdom Metazoa; phylum Chordata; class Mammalia; order Primates; family Cebidae; genus Leontopithecus; species Leontopithecus rosalia. The sequence goes on from CM052662.1 coordinate 288,653, forward strand.
AGTTTCTTTCCATATCTTAGCTATTGTAAATGATGTTGCAAAGAACATTAGAGTGCAGATATTCTGATTAGAGTAGCAAAGACCTGGAACCAACCCAAATGCCCACTGATGATAGACTGGACTGGGAAAATGTGGCACATATACACCATGGAATATTATGCAGCAATCAAAAACGATGAGTTCGTGTCCTTTGTAGAGACATGGATAAATCTGGAGAACATCATTCTCAGCAACCTGACACAAGAACAGAAAATGAAATACCACATAGTCTCACTCATAGGTGGGTGATGAACAATGAGAACACATGGACACAGGAAGGGGAGCACTACACACTGGGGTCTATTGGGGGGAATAGGGGAGGGACTGTGGAGAGGGGGAGTTGGGGAGGGATAGCATGGGGAGAAATGCCAGATGTGGGTGAAGGGGAGGAAGGCAGCAAATCACACAGCCACATGTGTACCTATGCAACTATCTTGCACGTTCTGCACATGTACCCCAAAACCTAAAATGCAATTTTTTTAAAAAAGTGTGTGATATATTTCTTTTTTTTATGTTATATGCCTAAACAAGATTTGCTGGGAGTACCGGTAGTTCTATTTTAATTTTCCAGAGACCTTCATACCAATTTCCAAAATGGCTGTAACAATCTACATTGCCACCAACAACATACAAGAATTTCATTTTCTCTACATTTTAGCTAATATTTGTGATCTTTTGAGTTTTTGATAATAGTCATTGCAAGGTGAGTTAGGTAATGTCTCATAATACCCTTGATTTATATGTAACTGATGATATGATGCATAATATTTTTTCACACACTTGTTGCCCATCTTTTACATGTTCCTTGGAGAAATGTCTATTCTGAGCTTTTGCTCATTTTCAATGTGGTTATTTGTTTTTCTACTGTTGAGATTTACAAGTTCTTCATAAACTGTAACGCATCATTTGACCCCATTTTTTTCTTTCATCATTTCTTGTTGTCTACATTTAAATTTTTAGCAATTACTGTTTTGCTGTAGTGACAAGCTTTAATTCCGTTGTATTCTTTTGTTGGTGGTGTAGCTGCTGTAGTATGTTTCTGCTTCTTTCTTTTTTCTTTCTTTCTTTCTTTTTACTTTCTTCCTTCTTTCCTTCCTTCCTTCCTTCCGTCTTCCCTTTCTTTCTTTATTCTCTTTCTTTTTATGACTATTTTAAGGCTCACATAAAACATTTTATACTAATAATAAACTATTTTAAGTTTTTAATATCTTTTGTCATATAAAAATTGACAACCTGTGGACTGTTACCTTCCTTCAAATTATGTTTTCATGTCACACTTTTTATCTATTATTATTGTGCCTTCCTGAAAAACTTGTTGTTGACAAGACTTTTCTGAATGATTTCAAGTTCCTCTATCTTTTTTCTTTAACTATTTTCCCTTATTGATTTTAGAATCTCCTGTATTTCTTGACATTGAGAGTTTGATTATTATTCGTCTTGGGGTAGTTTTATTGGGTGTTAAATTTTTTGTAGTCTATGGCTTTTCTAGACATGTATATTTGTAAACTTTTTCATATTTTGGAAGGTGGTTATTATTCATTTCAATATAGTCTCTATACCTTCCTGTTGATAAGGTCTCTCTTAAACATAACTGATTTTTAGATTTGTTCCTGTTAGGAAATATATTTTGAAGGTGTTCTTCATTTTTTGCATTGTCTTTCTGTTTTTCTTTCCCATTTCTGCATTTTCTAGTACCCTGTTTTAATACTGTTTTTGACTTTTCTCCCTTCCTCTGTGCCTCCCTTCCTGCTTCCCTCCTTCACTCCCTGCTTCCCTCCCCTTCTCACTCCCTCCTTTCCTCCCTGCCTCCTTTTCTTTTTTCTTCCTTCCTTTTTTCTGCCTTTCTTTTTTCTTTTCTTCCTTCCTTCCTTCCATTTTTTCTTTCTTTCTTTCTTTCTTCCTTCCTTCCTTCCTTCCTTGCTTTCTTCCTTCCTTCTTTTCTTCCTTCCTTTCTTCCATTTTTTCTTTCTTTCTTCCTTCCTTCCTTCCTTCCTTCCTTCTTTCCTTCCTTCCTTTCTTTCTTCCTTCCCTTTCTTTCTCTCTCTTTTTTTTAAATCATACTCTTTTGTTCAGGCTGAAGTGAAATGACAGGGTCTTAGCTCACTGCAATTTCTGCCTCCCAGATTCAACTGATTTAACGGCCTCAGTCTCCTGAATACCTGAGAGTACAAGAGTGCACCATTATGTCCAGCCATTCTGTTTGTGTGTTTGTTTGTTTGCTTGCTTGCTTTATAAATAGAGAGTGGGTATTACCATGTTGGCCAGGCTGGTCTTGAACTCCTAACCTCAAGTGATTCACTCACCTCAGTCATCCAAAGTTCTGGGATTACAGGTATGAGCTACCAAACTTGGCAGTAATAACCTGTTTTAGCACTCACACTGATTATTTATTCTGTTTTATTGGTTCTGCTGTTGATAGCCCCTTGAACTTCAGTCAATACGTTACTCTGTTCCACGATTTTCATATTTTTTAAAGTATTTCATTCCATTTTTAAAACTTTCTATCAAAAATGTACTTTTTTCTATATTTTTGGAATAATCTGAGTTTCCTGAAAACTGCTAATTTTAATTTTTGATAAGAGAACTCACTGAGAACCATCTCATTAATTAGCATTGATTAATGTCTCCTTGCTTTGCCCATTTGAAAGAATATGATTCCCTGTTTGCTGTTATGTCTGGTGGTTATACATTTATTTTTTTTTGAACGGCTGTTTATTTCACTCTTCTCTCTGTCTTATTTTGCATTTTATTTAAGATGTTTGCTTTCAGCGTTTTATAAATATTATACCTATTTTCCATTATTTAAAATTGATTTTTGCTAGTTTAGTACCTCTTTTTTGGCAGTAGATGGTGCCTAAAGCCCAGATTTGCCTCAGTTCTAGCAAACTTAAGAATACTGCCAGTCCTCTATTGAAGGGAATATTCTAACAGTGTGCTAAGGCTTGATATGTGTTTGTTCTCAGGAAAATCATAAAATATATCTGCTACCTTGTGTTACTGCTGCACAACCACTCTGATTTGGCATCTACTGTGACTGAGACATCCAGCATATCTCACCAAGATATGGAGATGGTAATGCTGCCTTACTGCTTTGTCCCTGGTATTCCTCAGGAATTTTTCTCTTTTCGGGCCTTTGCAAGGCTTCCTATGGGTTAAAAGAAGGAATGGGTCTTCTGGCAGGGAATCAAAAGTGTTGGAGAAGCTGGTTGTTTACTTTAACTTTATATTCTCCACTACAGTAACCATAAATCAAAGGTTTTATTTTTTTCCTCACACTTGGTTGCCAGCATACTACGAAAAGAGAGTCATGAACATATAGCCAAACTTTATTATCTATCTGGTTTCTTCACTTTTCTGTCACCATCAGAGAAATTTCACCTTCATACTTGAGTTCTGGGATATGGCTAGTGATAATCACTGCACCATATACTTATTTTGGTTTTCTGTGTGTGTTCTGGTGTGGGGGCTAGAATGATCGAAAATGACCATGTAATTTTTTGGTAAAAGTACCCTTCTTTATTTCCTTCTTTTTTTCTACTTTCTTCTGTATAAATTTGTTATGGATTTTACATTTCTTCTCTTTAATGTATCTTCCTCAGGATACATTTTGCTGCATTCCAGAAGTTTTAGTATGTTGTGATTTTATCTGCAATGATCATTTAACTTCTTGAAAAATCTTCCGTTAACCATTGGTTGTTGAAGAGTGCATAATGTGTCGTTTCCAGAATGTGAGATATCAATTAATGTTAATATAATGAGACTTGCTTTGTGGCCTACCATAAAGTCCATTCTAGTGAGAGCATGGAGAATGACCTTTATGCACTTCAGAAGAATGTGTAATCAGCTCATGGAGTTGAGTGTTTTATAGGTTTCTGATAATTTTAGTTTGTTTTCAGTGCTGCTCAGGACCTTTTTATACCTGTTAGTTGTTCCTTCCATTGTTAAAAGTGGAATCTTAGAAAACTTATCTATTATGCAGAACTGTAAAACTCTTCATATTTGTTCATTTTTGTTACATAAATCCTAAGGATCTGCTATTAGTTTAGTATTAGTATTAGTTAAGTGTTACATCTTCTTGGTGAATTAAACATTTTTGAAGTTTGCTTAGTTTATCTAGACCTATTTTAGATACAGTTTACATTAATTATTTCCCATTCCTTTTAATCTATCTGAAAAGTCATTCTGCCAATTTATATCTTTTAACTAGAGTTAACTTATTTTTATTTAAAATAATTGCTGATAAGAAATAATTTGGTTTGCTATTAATGGTACCATTTTGATGTCACATTTCTCTTCAGTGTGTTTTCATAATTATTTTCTTAATGGTCATTCGGGGTATTATAATTAATATCTTAAATTTATAATAATATGGTCTGGATTATAAAAACCTAGGGTTGACATTATACAAACATTTTTCTCATACTACTCTTCCTATTTTTCTATGCTTGTTTGTAAAAATTGCTTGTTTTACAATATGTGCTAACAGCACACATAAATAATTATTGTTTTATGGTTTGTTACTTTATTATATTGATTCAGGATCTCAGTTATACAGTCTAAACATGGCTCCCTACACACTTGAGCTCTCAGGATCAAGGGATCCTCCCACCTCAGCCTCCCACATAGCTGGGAGCAGAGGTGCCTGCCACCGCCCTCAGCTAACCTTATTTTCTTGAAGCACAGGGTCACAATATGTTGCCCTGACTAGTCTCAAACTTTGGGCTCAAGGAATCCTACCAGCTTGGTCAGGATTATAGATATGAGACACTTCCCTGACCACTTCTCTTTTAAATCTAGTAGCAGGATAAAGTCACAGAAACTTTAAATACAATAATATCAGCTTTTATATTTCCTGGTAAAGTCAGAATGAAAGCTTAATAAGCAAAAAATAAAATAACTATTTACAGAAGAGGCAGGAAACAACGTGTGTTTATCACTATGAGGCAGGTTTTGATGTGTTTGTGAACTAAGAAAAGATCGCATTCCCAGTAAGAAAAGAGAATGCTTAGTAGTCTTGGAGAAAGCACTCATTTACATGCCTTGACCCAGGACTAATATGTAGCTTAAGAGAAGATTTACAGAGTCTCAATTCCCAGTCTAAAACATATACAAAAAAAAGAAGAAGAAAGGAAAGAAAAGTGTTCGCTGGAATACAGTGAAGCCCTATGAGTGAAAGAAACAGACATTATTTTCTGTAAGTATGTATGTTACATTAAGAACAAAGGTGTTTTATGCAGAGTCTTATTAAATTATCTGTGAACATTTTTTTTAAGAACAAAAAAAAGAAACGGGGAGAGAGAAGACAGGGGTCTGGCTCTATTGCCCAGGCTGGAATGCAATCTAGAAATAGGTATTAAAAACCTTTTTTATGCCGATAATTGTACTTAACAGCAGAGACAGGAAGGAATAAATGAAGAAAATAACAAACAAACAGCTAACCAATATTTCATTTAAGTCTATGAAATGCTATGCAAATGCTGAAGGGTGATTTACTTTCAATTATGTGGTCACTTTCAAAATAGGTGTAATGTGATACTGAGAAAAATGTATGTTTGGTGGACCTGGGGTGAAGGATTCTATAAATATTCACTGAGTTTACTTTTTCCAGGTCTGAGTTCAAATCATAGATGTCCCTGTTAATTTTCTATCTCGTTGATCCATCGAATATTAGCAATGTGATATCAAAGTCTCCCACTATTATTATGCAGGAATCCAAGTCTCTTTATAAGTCATTAAGAACTTGTCTTATGTATCTGAGTGTTCCTATATTGGGTGCATATATACTTATGATCATTGTTTCCTGTTGTTGCATAGATTCTTTTACCATTATGTAATGTCCTTCTTTGTTTCTTGTAGTCTTCGATACTATTAGAGTCTATTTTGTCAGAGACGAAAGTTACAACTCCTGGTTTCTTTGTTTTTCTCTCTCCGTTTGATTAATAAATCTTCTACCAACTCTTTGCTTTTAGTCTTTGTGTGTTCTTACGTATGAGATGGATCTGGATACAGTGTCCTGATGGGTTTTGACCTTTCATTCAATTTGCCTGTCTGTGTCTTTGGGGCATTTAATCCATTTAAATTTAGAATTGATATTGGTATTTGTGAGTTTAATATTGTCGTTTAATGCTAGCTGGCTATTTTGCCCATTAGTTGATATAGATTCTTCATTATGTAGATACTCTTTATCTTTTGGTAAATTTTTGGGATGACTGATACTGGTTGTTCCTTTCTGTGCATAGTGCTTCTTTCAGAAGCTCTTGTAAAGTAGGCCTGGAGGTGATGAAATCTCTGGGTGCTTGCTTGTTGGTGAAAAAAATTATTTTTCCTTCATTTCTGAAGCTTAGTTTGGCTGGATATAAAATTCTGGTTTGAAAGTTTTTTTCTTTGAGGATATTGAATATTGACCCCCACTCTCTTCTACTTTGTAGGGTTTCTGCTGACAGATCTGCTGTGAGTTTAATAGGCTTCCCTTTGTGGGTGACCTGATCTTTCTCTCTAGCTGCCCTTAGAATTTTATCCTTTATTTCAACCCTGGTGAATCTAACGATTATGTGTCTTGTGGTTGCTCTACTTGAGGAATATCTTTGTGGGGTTCTCTGTATTACCTGGAGTTGACTACTGTCCTGCCTTACCAGGTTAGGAAAGTATTCCTGAATAATATCCTGAAGAATATTTTCCAACTCGGATTCATTCTCTTCATTGCATTCAGGTACACCTATCAAACATAAATTAGGTCTTTTTTGGGGGCTAAAGGGTAAATTTTATGTATATTTTACCCCAAGGGAAAGAAAATATGATGACAACGAAGGGCATGTGGTGCAGTTTGTTGTTGAAGGGTGAATTTGCATGTGGTCTGACAGGTGTCGAGTATCACTATATTTCCCTCAGTAATTTACAAACACCAGTGCACACCTATGAGTTTGCTGCAGTGCCCTGGGGTATCTTAGCACGCTTTTTGAGAGTCAGAGCTCAAAGCAATGCCCTCTACCTTAGAGCATCTTCCTTACCTCACTAAATCATTACAGACAGAAGAGCTTGGAAGGAGCCTGTACAGCTTAGTCATGCTTCTAACTCTGTGACCTGGGAAACTAATCTGCCCTCTCCCCAGCTCATCACCCTCATGCAATGAAGATAATATATCCCACACCTCTCTGTAGCCTCTAAAGCACCAAAGGAAAGCTACTGTTATGTTCTCTCTCTTTTTTTTAATGTGCCCTGTGATTAACAAATATTAATGTTCCATATTCAGATCTAGAGCCCTTGACTTGTTTTTTTTTTTTTTTTGAAAAAAGAAGGAGAGAAGGAGAGGAAGAAAGAGGCAGAAAAAGAGGGAGAGAGAACAGGAATATTGCTTTATTCTAAAAATGGATATTAATAATGGCTGATCAATACTTTGTGTATTTAAAGTGGAGAGTGTATATTTTGTGTATTTAAAGTGGAGAGCTCTATAAATATTTATTAAGTTTACTTGTTCCGGATCTGAGTTCAAGTCTTGGATATCCTTATTACTAAATCTCTTTATGGGTCTTATGTATCTGGGTGTTAGGATCGTTAGCTCTTATTGTTGCATTGATCCTTTTACCACTGTATCTTTGTTGCTTTGAAATCTATTTTATCAAATGCGAGAATTGCAACTCCTGCTTTTTGTTTGTTTATATATTTTTGCTCTTCATTTGGTTGGTAAATCTTTCTCCAACTTTTTGTTTTGAGTCTTTGTGTATATTTGGTTACAAAATGGGTCTGGATGTAGCACACCATTAGGTTTTGGCTGAATCTTTTGATTGGGGGATTTAGTCGACTTAAATTTAGGGTTACTGCCATTTTATGTTAACTGGCTATTTTATCCATTCATTGATGTAAATTCTTCTTTATGATGATGCTCTTTACTTTTTGGTATAATTTTTAGAAAGGCTAATACTGGTTGTTCCTTTCTATGTGTAATGCTTCTTTCAGAAGTTCTTGTAAAGCAGGCCTGGTGGTAATAAAATCTCTGAGTACTTGCTTGCTCATGAAAGATTTTATTTTTCCTTCAATTGTGAAGCTTAGTTTGGCAGGATATGAAATTCTGGGCTAAAAGTTCTGTTCTTTAAGGACGTTGAATATTGGCCCCCACTCTCTTCTGGCTTGTAGGGTTTCAGCAGAGAGATCTGGTGTAAGTCTAATAGGCTTCCCTATGTGGGTAACCTGACCTTTCTCTCTGGCTGTCCTTAGTATTTTCTTCTTTCTTTCAACCCTGGTGAATCTAACGATTATGTGCTTTGGGATTGCTCTTCTTGAAGAATATCTTTGTGGTGTTCTCTGTATTACCTGGGGTTGAATAATGTCCTGCTTTGCTAAATTGGGAAAATTTTCCTAGCTGGAAAATATCCTGAAAAGTATTTTCCAGCTTGGAAAATTAGGTCTTTTTACATAGTCCTATATTTTTTTGGAGACGTTGCTCATTCGTTTTTATCCTTTTTTTTCTAATCTTGTCTTCTCATTTCATTTCATTATGTTGGTCTTCAACCTCTGATATCCTTTCTTCTGCTTGATCAATTCAGCTGTTAAAACTTATGCATACTTTGCAGAGTTCTCGTATTGGATTTTTCAGTTCTATTAATTCACTTATATTCCTCTCTAAATTATCTATTCTCATTAGGGTTTCATCAAACCTTTTTCCAAAGTTCTTAGTTTCTTTACATTGGACTAGAACATGTTCTTTTAACTCACAGAAGTTTCTTATTATCCACCTTCTGAAGCCTAAATCTGTAAATGGAACGCACTCATTCTCCATCAGGCATTGTTCCCTTGTTGATGAGGAACTGTGATCTCCTGTAGAGGGAGACGCATTCTGATTTTGGGTATTCTCAGCCTTTTTATGATGGTTTCTTCCCATCATTGTAAATTTATTCACCTGTCATCTTTGTAATTACTGACTTTCAAATTAGGTCTCTGAGTGGAGGTCCAACTTGTTGATTCCCAGCACTGGAATCTCTGCAACCCACTGCACTGGCTAAAACAGTGGCACTAAGAATCATGCTGCTTTTCTGCCCAGGAATCTCCAGTCTGGCTTCCTTCCTGAGTCCCTTTTATAATCGGCTGAATAGGTGACTCTGCCTTCCCAGAGCTCCAAACATCAACCAAAAGGAGACCCAGTCATATTTACTCTGCACCAGGAATCACCACACTGAGGTGCCAGCAAAACCGCAATGCTGGCCACAAGAGTGGCGCTGGCAACTCATGAGGCTCCTCGCTGGGATTCTTCCAGTCCGTGAGCAACAAAAACTCATCTGAAAGTATGGTGTCCTCTCATTCTCTGCACTTTCACTGGGAACTACAATTCTGAGCTGCAAGTTATTGGCCATCTTGGGCCTTCTTCTCTGTGATAATATTTTAGGCAAACCAAACAAAAAAATGCTTAAGGGGATTTTTGTTAGGTTTTGTTTTTTTATATGAATGGACTTCATGTTTGTGCAGAATTTTGTCTTGTTTTGTTTTCAATTTGCCTGCAGCATGATTCTTTAGTCTGTCTCTTCATTTAAATTACATTTGCCAGGAAGTACTAGTGACTTCATGGATGAGTGGAAAATATGTTTTCTGATGTGCATATCAAAAGGCTTTCAAAAAACAGAACCAAACTTCTCAATTAATATAAACTGGCCACCCTGAATTAATAATAAACAGATTAAAATATCTCAATCTGTGTGGACAAACTGAGAGAAAATTTTGTAAAGCAAATCTCTGTATCTCCTGATTTTAATAAAATGCAGACAATCTTTGAAGGCAATTTCTCCCCGCTCAAATCTGAAGTAAACTTCAAAGGTAGGTGATGGGACCAAAGAGCACCTTAGAAATTTTGTGGAGTGGGCTTCTTAGTCTTTTACAAGAGGACCCAGGATGAGAGGCAGGAAAAAGTGATAAAGCAAGAAAAGAACAAAAGCACTAATGACCAAATTAACATTCTACAAAATCCATAGTTTTTGAGCTGCACCTTCTAACTGCTACCCGTGTGGCAAGCCAGGATACTTCATGAAGAATTACTGAGAAAACAAGAAGATTCCTCCTCAACCCTGTCCAGCCTGTGGTGGTGACCAGTGGAAGGTGGACTGTCTGCATCAGCATAGGCTTCACTCCAGGGCCAAATTTTCAGATAGTCTAGCAAGACTTATGCATCTCAGGGCTCAATTTCCAGGCTTCAACTTCTCCAGTCTCACCAATGCACCACAATGTAAGCAGTCTTTCTCATGAGGTATCACAATATGCTATTTGTCTCAGGAAAAAAAAAAAAATGAAGGAAGTGGCACACAAACTGAATTTGGAAGGAGATTTTAAGAAGAAAAATAAAATAGGTCTCCACAGTGGGTCTGAGTTATCTACCCCACTGCGGTTCTTGGGTTTGAGATCCTCATGAACTGAAAAATGAAGACCAAGATGACTCATCTTGAGAAAAGAACCACTCACCTTGACTTTTGGGCTTCTGTTTGAAACGAATCCAACTGACATAAAAGCTTGGTCCACGACCTTATGGAGGGTCTAATCAGACTCTGACATGATCATTCATAGCAGTTCAGCTTAAAGTCCAAAGTGTGTCCAGAAAAATAAATAAAAAAGAAAGGTGCACACTGAAATCAATTGTAGCCTAACGTGTACCACCCAAAATATGTAACTGCTTTTTGGAAGTTTGTCGCTTCTACAATGACAAAGTTGTTTCAATGTTAGGTCTTATTTCTTAGTCGTTGTTGGGGGGCGTATATTTATGCACAAGGAACAAAAATATGTCTATATTGGGCCTTGTTCCATCCTCAGAGTGGACTGAAGGTTTTCACATGTTTACTAATCTGTGCCTGCAGCCTATTTTTGTAGGCTGCATCTCTGAGGAAAGAAGTTTTACCAAGGACCCACATTAACAACTAAAATTTTCTCTCTCATTATCCCTTTCAGGTGTGAAGGCACTAGCTGCTGTTATGCAGATTTCTCATTAATCTTTCTAGCTACCTCTTGCTAGGGAGGGTAAACATGTAAGTAAATACAACACTAGAGCTCCACCTGAAGTCAGTGTATAGTTCTTAAAAACATGGCATTTTCATAAGTGGTTTTATTTACAGTACCACTTGGAGTTTGATTAGTTCTCTATGACAAGAAAGCATTAAGTCATCTAAACAAATGGTTAACGTGTGATGGAAAAGCATAGCATAAAAATTCTTAAGCTGTGGTAGACAGTGCTGCAATAATACCTGTGCCTGTGTCTTTATAATATAATGATTTACAAACCTTCGGGTACGTACTCAGTAACTCAGGGATTGCTGCGTTAAAAAATATTTCTATTTCTAACTACTTGAGAAATGTTCTCACTCTCTTTCACAACCATGGCAGGTGTATAGCTATGTAAGAAACCTGCACAATCTGTTCATGTAGCCCAGAACTTAAAGTATAACAGATATTTTTTTTTAATTCTGAGGCTGCTGACATTTCCTGATAACTGAGGTCTATAGTTATGGGTGAAAAGTTTTGTTTGCCCGGGGCTTAAATTTGCTTAGCTTCTTTGGTCTTATGCCCCCGAACCAAATACCTCTCAATTATGGACACACTATGTACTCTCATTACCTTTCAATATTTGTAGAATAATTGCCCACAATAAAGACATTGTTACATATTTTACAGTATTAATCTCTTTGTATTTTATACTTACCTGCAGCTGGAGATTTATGGTTGTCTCATAGAAATCAACAGGGATCGCTTATAAACAAATACCAATACAACTCATGAGACAAGAAGATAATTACAAATGTATATAAAACATATATTCCAGGCAACTTGGCTTACACCTGTAATCTCAGCAATTTGGTACGCCAAGATGGGTAAATTTCCAGAGATCAGAAGTTTGAGATTAGCCTTAGCAGCAGGGAGAAACCCCCATCTCTACTAAAAATACAAAAGTAGCCAAGCATGGTGGTGCATGCCTGTAAATGCCAGCTACTAAGGGAGCTGATGCAAGAGAATTGTTTGAGCATGAAAGGCTGAGGTTGGAGTAAGCTGAGATCATTCAATTGCACTCCAACCTGGGCAACAAAAGCAAAACTCCTTTTCAGAAAGAAACTTGATGCGTAATTTGCATTTATTTATTTCTCATTTTTGAAAAAACAGTTTATGAAAGGCCTGAATTTATGGTAAAATAAACTATAATTTTATATTTACCTAATTGTTTCCGTAAAGAGCAGCAAAACATAATTATTCTTAATAGTCTTTCTAAATTGGCACTGATGAAATTTTTCTTCTGAAGAAAATTCTGACAGAAACAATGTATTACTGCTACTTTTCACAAAAGAAAATACATGAGAAAAATCTATGTATGTCCTGATGATATATAACGGGAGACAGAAAATTGTTTTGCGTCAAGTAGCATCAGGATAAATAATAATTAAAGCATACCTAGAACCAGTATAAATGTTATAACTTGTTTTGACTTTGTTTGAGTGTTTGTACGAGTGCAAATAACTCAGTGAATTGAGTGCTTGTGCCTGATGAGAGCGGCACATTCTCACTAATATTATTCAAAGTGAATGTTGCATACCCTGCCTTTTGTGTCTCTTTTTAAATAAAAAGAACTCAGATTTGTGAAGATAATCGATTATAAATTTTCTAAGGGTGTTTATTTGACATCCCTTTGCTACGCAGATTTTCACTAGTATCTTTACAGAATCATGTTCAGCTTCCTCACTTTTCTCTTCAAAGAGCGGGGGAGGGATGGCATGGGGAGAAATGCCAAATATGGGTGAGGGGGCAGAAGGCAGCAAAACACACTGCCACGTGTGTACCTATGCAACTATCTTGCATGTTCTGCACATGTACCCCAAAACCTAAAATGCAATAAAAATTAAAAAAAAAAGAGTGATTTGGATGCAAAGTCAGGTTGTTAACCAAATTGCAAATCCTTCAGCAGAAAAGCTTGATATTTTAGAAAAACATGATTTTCTATTACCCAGAAACTTTCTTTGGAGGATAACTGTAAACAATTAAATTTTCTTCATGGTCACATTTGTGGCTTCCAACACCAGCTTGGCCACTACCACAATGGCTTGGAGGCAGTCTTTTTATTCTTTAGGCACAAACTTTAAGTCATTGCTTAGGTAACTTACCAACTGCTTTTCTGGACCACAGGCTTGATTTAAGACTCTCAAGGCCAACCATTTCTTTTCTGAAACATGAAAATGAAATGTCTAATTTCTGGGAAGACTGAGGGAAGGTCCTGCTAGTAGGGCTTGTTTTAGCTGATTAAAGGTATTTATTTTGACCTTCTGGTACCCAGGTCAGCAAGTTAGCCATAGATTCTTGAGTTTATTTTGTAGGGTGATATAATGGGTTACCTGTTTCACTCTACCTGGTTATCCACAGTCTGCAAAAAATTGATAAAATGCCCAAATTCCTCTTAGCTGATTAAAAGGCTGGGAAAAGGAAAAGAGGAAATGGATTCAATTATCTCCTCAACTGATGTTCTCATTTCTTCTGATAAGACAAGTTCTAAGTTCTTCACTGAGGTCTGACAAAGCTAAGCCTTAGACTGTGAGACTTCATAACCTCTGTGTGCTAGAAAATTGAGAAGCCTTTTCAGTTGAATCACAGAGAAAAATGTCATCAACATATTGTAAAACTTTAACCTGAGAATAAGAGAATCCAGTGAACTCTTTAGATAATACTTATTAAAAGAGACGGAGTCCTTCTTGAGTGCCTTGTGGCAGTACTTTTCATGTTAGCTGTGTAGCCTGGTTGGAAAAATCCTCAAAGGGAAATAGAAATTAGGAACCTGGGTTAGCAAAGTACAGGAATTAAAAACACCCAAATGGAGTAAAACTACTGCCTTATTAGTGATAGAATGGTTCTTAAGTGGCATCATTTCTCATTGGGTTTCTTTATGCCTGATCCTTGAGATTTTGTAAAAACGATTGCAGAATCTAATGAAGCCTTTCTCCTAGAACTAATATAAAATGTTCCTAGCCCTTCTGTCTTAGAAAAATACTGCTTTGGCTAGAAAGAATAGTAGGATTTTTAATTAAATACGGATACACACAGAGGTTGTATTACAGCAAATAATTTTCTTGAGATCTTACACTTCTTAGTTAATATTGTTTTTCACTTAAGAAAAAAGTTTTTGTGCTGGAGCCATCAAGATATTGGATTTTATATTGGTCAAAATATATTTATCTACTAGTAGGGGGAGTTTCACAAATAATTAAATTGGCATGAGTAAATAGAAGGTTGTTCTAACGATAACTGTTGGACTGAAAATATATTGAGCAAAGAACATTTAACATCATTTTAACATTACGGCAGAAAAGAAAATCTAGAAAGAAAAGGAGAACAAAGAGGCCTGCTCCAGTTTCCAGAAGGAAATCCACCTTTCTCCCGCTCACCTCAAGAATCACCCAAGGCTCCTGAAGAGTTTGACAGCTGTTAGAGCTAGAGAGTTTATCTCCAACTATCACTCCTGACAGGACATTTGTGAGACTGGTCCTAAACCTAGTAATGCATGCCCCCCAAAAACCCACTCTTTTCAGTGCTCACCACCACAGGTTGACACTGTTAAGGCGGCTTTCTTTTGTCAACATTTCTTGTAAAAGTGTCCTTCTTTGCCACATTGATAGCAGTAAGCAGGTGCCCTCAAGACCTGAAATTTATAGACCTGCATTTTGGTCACTAGAGTCCCTGTTTTTTCTTGCCTCTTCTATTTTTATACTATTCCTCCTCCTGACTTCTATTGTAAACGTCTGAAGTTGCCATATTCAGGAGGTTCTCTAGGGGGTTATTGATGATTATTGAAAAGAGAAAGTTAGCTTGACTTAGGGAGACATCAAATAAACTGTTCCTTGAAAACCCCTAGATAAATTAGGCTGCAGAAACAGACAAGATAACTAACTCAGGGAGCTTACCTAGAACACACTCAGATCTTTACAGAAAGAAGAACCTTCAGTCCATTCAGATAAAAATCTTGCAGAAACCTCAGTAAAATAAGTAAACTAGGCTTGACATAAACATACCTTCCTTTCTGTATAACCAGTGGGCTCCCAGGAAGTAGTTTCTTGTCTGTTTGTGCACATAAATGCCGTGGGTTCTAGTGGACTCTTTTAGCACTTCTTTGGGACCATGAGTCTGGCCTTTATGAATTATTATTTTAGTTCCTGATTAGGACTAGATCAAGTTCTTGGGACAAGCTTTCACATGAGTTTCTAAAATTTCATGGGACAATCTGAGCACCTGCTATAAATTAAGACGTCAGGCCCCCCCGCTTTTTTTTTTTTTTTTTTGGAAAGAGTTTCCAAGATCTCTAATTAGTGTTAAGCCAAGATCCTGGGTCAAACTGAATCACGTGTTCTTCAAAACAGACCACTGACTGAGCACATTTTATTCTCTTTATGGTTTTTAATAACCCATAGCACCAGCGTCATAGTGGGAAACATATTTGGGTCCTTCTTTTCACTGGCAGAGAGTTTTCTTGTACTTATTTCCTTTGCTTTAATCTCATCTTTGTGACTGAGCTTCTTATTTATTTACTTATTTATTTTTTGGACATAAGACAAAGATCTTTGTATATAATCTCAGAAAAAAAGATACTGTTACTTGGTGCTTTTGGTGGGACTACAACATATATTGGTACATAAGCAGAGAGAAAATAATTTATCCAAAGAGTAAGATTAGACCTTCAATTTTCACATTTATTTCAAAAGGTCTTGTTAGTTTCAATCTAGTATTTTTTCATAAAAAGCTTGGCAATCACATGGGATGTAAAGGTGATCCTAAGAAAATGGATGATTTCTGCTTGAGGCTAAATTTTAGTGTTATCTGATCTCCTTTAGACTAACTCTGATCCCTGACAACTTATTAATAGGCCATTGGTTCGATCACCTACAGAAAGACCTAACTTTTTGACCTGCTTTTTTACTAAACCTTCTGAGACCAAAAGGCTTGCAGGATACCCCATAAACCTGGGAGATATTAAGTAATAGTAGAATTTGTGCAAGAGTTTTTAATGAAAGAAGTGCTCTCGTACTAAGTTTGGTTTCTCTATTTGTGTAATCAGTACACAGAGAGTTGTAGCTATTTCCAGGTTTTGTCAATTGAATTTACCATTTTTTGTTATCACAGCTATAATGGATTTTATTTATTTTTGTATGCAATGTTCTAAGCCTTTTTATGGCCTAGGTATATAATTTTGGTAGGCAGAATCACTCGATGACTTAATAATCAGGAATATAATTCAAAATGTTTATTTTTGTGATTTCCCTGAAACAAAGAGAAGTCAAGATTTTAGTAAAAATCTACCTATTAAGGGTTGTTTTGTCTCTTAATAAGAGATATATTTGGCACTGTAAAGAAGAATATTTCACCCCAGGTGAATACTCATTTTTAATTTGTTTTCTTAAAAAGATATTATTTCCTTCCATATAACAGTTATGTCATGACACAAGTTAATTTTTGCCTCTTGGGTGGCATACAGTAGAGATAACCTATTAAACCCCACACTCCTCTCTTTGACTTTTGACTGAAAAGAATTTGAAGTCAGAATTGTTTTACTGTTATTATTATTATTATTATTATTATTATTAAAGTAGCAGTAGCAGTATAGTATTTAGATAAAATTTTGCTCTTAGCTCCATGGCTGTAGGGCAATAGTGAAATATTTTCTCAGTGCAACCTCTGACTCTTGGGTTCAAGCAATTCTCCTGCCTCAGCCTTCCAAGTAGTTGCAATTACCAGTGCCTGACAATAGGCATATATATATAGATAGATAGATATAGATAGATAGATAGATAGATATATTCACATATATATATATATAGATATAGATTCACATATATATATATACTTTAGAGTATTAGATATATATACGTATACTTTAAAATATTAGTTATATCACTTAAAATTCTTAATACATATATTTCTAAACTATTTCTTATTACATGAAGGAGAGAATGGCTCTCATGATAATGATGGAAATGGCCTTGAATGAAATCTTACTAAACAGCCTGGATGTGATGGCTCATGCCTGTAATCCCAGCACTTTGAGAGATTGTGGTGGGAGATGACGTGAGGTCAAGAGTTTGAGATCAGCCTGGCCAACATGGTGAAACCCTCTTTCTACTAAAATACAAAAATTATCTGGGACATGGTAACACATGCCTATAATCCTGGCTACTCAACCTGGTCAACATGGTGAAACCCCCTTTCTACTTAACTACAAAAAATTATCAGGGGCATGGTAGTATATACCTATAATCCCAGCTACTCAGGACCTGAGATGAAAGAATGACTTGAACCCAGACTCTAGAGACAGCAGTAAGCTGTGATGGCACCACTGCATTCCAGCCTGTATGACAGAGTGAAACTCTGTTTCAAAAAGACAATCTTTCTAAACATAAAGAAGCAATGTAGAAAATAGATGTGGAAATCAGCTTTGAAAAACTCTCTCAGTTTGTTGTTGTTAGATTTGGTTTTGGTTTTGTTTTTAAACAGAGTCTTGCCCTGTGGCCCAGGTTGCAGTCTGGTGGCATAATCATGGCTCATTACAGCCCAACCTTTCTATGTTCTAGTGATTTTCCCACCATAGCCTCCTGAACATCTCAACCTCTCAGGACTTTAACTATCCTCCTACCTCTGCTTCCCACCATACAGGTATGGGCTACCACACCCAGCTTACTTTTTGTAGAGTGTGAGGTCTTACCGTGTTGTCAAGTTTGGTCTCAAACTCCCAGACTCAAGTGATTCATTCACCTAAGCCTCCCAAAGTGATGGGATTACTGGTATGAACCATCATATCCAGTCTCCTACTGGTATATTTAGGAGATTGTACATAGGTCTAGTATTGGATGCATGCCTGGAGAAGACCCTGAATCTCTCACTTTTCCCAGACCCTAGGCTAAACATTAGAGTTCCTCAGAGAGTCAATCTGCAAAGGCTGGGTAGATTTTCTTTTCTTTCTTCCCTCTCTCCTTCCAATATATTTTTGCTTGAAGTATTTTCTAAACGTGTGTCAAAAATAGTAGGTGGACAATGGGGTGACAGAACACAGGTTAACTGGTCATACATGACAAAAATACAGACTACAAAAACATCTTCAGAAGGTTACTAAACAAGTAAACAACCACCAAAATTAAGCAACTGTGGAGGTCAGAAATCTGTTTTCTGGATACACTGATTAATATGTAAAGTTTCCACTATTTAACAAGAAAATAAAAGGCATTAAAAGGAACAGAAAAAAGGCACACTCGGAGGGAAAATAATGAAAAGAATCCATATTTCAGCAAGGCCAGGCGTGGTATTTTCTAAGCAAATAGTTTAATTCACTTGACTTTAATATTCTAAAACACCTAGTGAAAGCCAGAGGAACAGTGTTTCAAAAATGGAAAATATCAATGAAGACATGTAAGTTACTTTTAAAACTAAAGTCAATATGTTTATCCAGAAGGATTTAATACCAGGCATGAGCATGCAGAAGGCATAATCAAGGACTTAATGATGGATTGTTTGATATTACTCTAAGAAACAAGAAGAGAAAAATAAGAAAAATGAACAAAACTAAAGTTTCTAAGGGACACCATCAACAGGGTCAACATATTCATAATGAGAGCCCCAGGGGAAGAGGAGAGATGGGAATAAGAAGAATATTTGAAGAAACAGTGGCTGAAACATCCCAAATGTGCTGATAGATCCAAATCTACGTATCCAAGAATCTTTAAAGAAAAACTAGTTTTTCAAGAAGAATAAACTCAAAAATATCTTCACTGAATTCAGACACTAATGTTGAGAAAAGACAAATAGAGAACTTGAAAAGAAGCAAGACAGAAGTAACTGATCACATGTAAGCTATTCGCAATTACATTAACAGCCAATTTCTCATTAACAATTATGGAGGAAAAAGGTCACGGGGATGACACTTTTAAAGTTGTGAAAGAAAACAATTAAGTCAATCATAAAAGCAATATCTGGTAAAAGCAAACTTGAAAATGATGGGTCAGTAAGGGCTTTTCAAGGAAACACAAGTAAAAACTTTTGGCCAGGGCCGGGCGAGGTGGCTCACGCCTGTAATCCCAGCACTTTGGGAGGTGGGGGCGGGTGGATCACAAGGTCAAGAGATCTAGACCATTCTGGTCAACATGGTGAAACCCCGTCTCTACTAAAACTATAAAAATTAGCTGGGCATGGTGGCGCATGCCTGTAGCCCCAGCTACTCAGGAGGCTGAGGCAGGAAAATTGCCTGAACGAAGGAGGCGGAGGTTGCAGTGAGCTGAGTTTGCGGCACTGCACTCCAGCCTGGGTAACAAGAGCAAAACTCCATCTCAAAAAAAAAAAAAAAAAAAAAAAAAAAAAAGAACACTTTTGGCCTTGAAAACATACAAAGAAGTAAGAAATTAAAGAACAATAGTAACTCCTGCAAATAAATAAAGAAAGAACATCAATAATTACAAGAGAAAATATGAAAGCGAATATGATTGTATTTGGGGTTTCTGTGAGTTTATTTTTCTACTAGATTTAAATTACAGGAGGTGAGGCACTGTACCTCACACCTCGAATTCCAACCAACGTGAGAGAATTGCGTGACCTAGGAAATGGAGACCAGACAGGGCAACAAGGTGTGACCCTGTCTTTACAGAAAATAAACCAAATTAGCCAGGGGTGGTGGCACACAGCTATGGTCTCAGCTTTCTGGGAGGCTGAGGTGAGAGGATCTCTTGAGCCTGGAAACTGATGAAGGCTGTAGTAAATCATGTTTAGCCTGTGTGACTGAAGCCCTGTCTCAATCAATTAAAATAAAATAATAAAGGAATTATTAAGAACAAAACAATAATTTTTTGTCTGTGCTGTTAGCACAGATTGTGTCACAAGAAATTTTTGACAGAAAAGTGCAGAAAGGCAGGGAAAGTATAATTAGAACATACGCTTTTGTTCATTTATTGATTTACTTATTTTATACTTGAAGATCTGAGGTACTTGTGCAGAACATGCAGGTTTGCTACATAGGTATACACATGCCATGGTGATTTGCTAATTATACCAACCCATCATCTACATTAGGTATTTCTCCTAATGCTACCCCTCCCCTAGCATCCCACCCCCTGACAAGCCCTGGTATGTGATGTTCCCCTTCTGTGTCCATCTGCTCTCATTGTTCAATTACAACTTATTGTGAGTACATGCAATGTTTTTCTGTTCTTTGGTTAGGTTGCTCAAAATGATGGTTTTTATCTCATGCATCTCTTCAAAGAACATGAACTAATCATTTTTTATTGCTGCTTGATACTCCATAGTGTATATGTGCCACATTTTCTTTCTTTTTTAATTAGTTTTTAAAATTTTACATATATATATTACTGCAGTTTTGGTTCTGGGGTACATGCAAAGAGCATGCAGTATTGCTGCATAGGTACATACATGGCAATGTGGTTTACTGCCTCCAACCCCATCACCTATATCTGGCATTTCTCACCATGTTATCCCACACCAACTCCCTACCAGTGTCCCTCCCCTAGTCTTCCCCCACAGACCTCAGTGTGTGATGCTCCCCTCCCTGTGTCCATGTGTTCTCATCATTCAACACCTACCTATGAGTGAGAACATGTGGTGTTTGAATTTGTGTTTCTGTGTTAGTTTGCTGAGAATGATGGTTTCTAGGTTCATCCATGTCCCTACAAAACTGCAAATAATGAACTCATTATTTTTTATGGCTGCATAGTATTCCACAGTGTATATGTGCCACATTTTCCCTGTCCCAAATCATCGGTGGACATTTAGGTCGGTTCCAAGTCTTCGCCATTGTAAGCAGTGCCACAATGAACATATAGGTGTATGTGTATTTATGATACAATGATTTATAATCCTTTGGATATAAACCCAACAATGGGATTGTTGGGTCAAATGGAAATCTTATTTCTAAGTCCTTGAGGAATTATCACGTTGTCTTCCACAATGGTTGTGCTAATTTGCACTCCCACCAACAGTGTACAAGTGTTACTATTTCTCCACATCCTCTCCGGCATCTGTTCTCTCCAGATAGTATAATGATCACCATTCTAACTGGCGTGAGATAGTATCTCAATGTACTTTTGATTTGCATTTCTCTAGTGACGACTGACGTTGAGCATTTTTTCTATATTTGTTTGCCTCGGATATGCCTTCTTTTGAAAAGTGTCTGTTCATGTCCTTTGCCCACTTTTTAATGTGTTTGTTTGTTTGTTTGTTTGTTTGTTTGTTTCTTGGAAATCTATTTTAGCTATTTGTAGATTTTGGAAATAAGTTCTTTGTCAGATGGGTAGATTGCAAAAGTTTTTTCCCATTCTGTTTGTTGCCAGTTCACTCAAATTATGGTTTCTTTTGCTCTGCAGAAGCTCTGAAGTTTAATTAGATCCCATTTGTCTATTTTGGCTTTTGTCATCAATACTTTTGGTGCTTAAGTCATAAAGTCCTTGCCTATACCTATGTCCTGAATGGTTTTAACTAGGTTTTCTTTTTGGGTTTATTTGGTGTTAGGTCTTATGTTTAAGTCTTTAATTCATCTGGAGTTAATTTTAGTGTAAGGTGTCAGAAAAGGTCCAGTTTCTGCTTTCCACACATTGCCAGACAGTTTTGCAAACACCATTTATTAAACAGAAAATCTTTCCCCCATTGCTTGTTTTTCTCAGGTTTATGGCCAAGAGCTTATTTGTCTTTAATCGTTTCTACCTGATTAGGTTGTAACAGATTTTATTATCTACCATATATGCTCTTATTTCTAATGATAACTTCTTTGTGAACTCTTTCCAATAATCCATCTGTGAAATTAGTGCTAGTATTAACATTTTAAAAAGTCATTTGAAAATAGTATGCAAAATGTATATTATTAACCAAATTTGGGTATTTATTTCAACTTCTTTCCTTATACAATTTAAGTTAGATTAGTGCATCATCAGTGTCTTTTGGTCACTAGAGTAATGTTGTAACCTAATATAATGTATTCAGATATCATTTTAAATTTAAAGAGAGGCCGGGCGCGGTGGCTCAAGCCTGTAATCCCAGCACTTTGGGAGGCCGAGGCAGGTGGATCACGAGGTCAAGATATCGAGACCATCCTGGTCAACATGGTGAAACCCCGTCTCTACTAAAAATATAAAAAATTAGCTGGGCATGGTGGCGCGTGCCTGTAATCTCAGCTACTCAGGAGGCTGAGGCAGGAAAATTGCCTGAACCCAGGGGGCGGAGGTTGCGGTGAGCCGAGATCACGCCATTGCACTCCAGCCTGGGTAACAAGAGCGAAACTCTGTCTCAAAAAAAAAAAAAAAAAAAAAAAAAAAGAGAGAAACAAGTATTAAATAAGACAGAAGACAGGAAAGAGTACAATATTGGTGTCCTGAGATACTTTCATGTCATCTTTAAATTTAGCTGCTTTCCAACTAGAATACTATGTACCCAGAAGATTTTGCAAAGAGTTCAGGTAAATTACTGGTGAGTTATCATTTAATTTTGGTAAAATTGTCTGTACACTAAGTAAACTTTTAAAATATAACATAAAATACATAATTTATTTGATGGTCCATATTTACGATAGCAATATTTTAACTGTCTTTCTTGATTATATTTATTATTCTTCCAAAAGGAAGAGGTTAAAATTGTAACAGGAAAGAAAGGCAGTATATTCTTTAATCTCTTGAGACATAATTAACTTATTATTAGAAAATTTATAACTTTACCAAAATATTAAAATGTAGTCACCTCCTTGATTTCACAGTTTTCTAATGAAGAAAGTCAAGTATATTGTTTTATCAATATAGATATTTAATGCATCTCTAAAGTTTTTGGATAAAGAGGACCATAGTACTGTTATCACCCATAATAAAAATTATTTTGTAAGCTTAGGTAATGTGGCACAACCTTGTCTCTAAAAAAAAAAAATGTTACCCGGTTGTGTTGGTATGAGCCTGTAGTCTCAGCCACTTGGTAAGACAAAATAACGTTTTATTTACTAATGTTTGGTATTTGTTTAAACTTATTTTCTTATGCTTTCAAAGTTAGATTAGTGCATCAATGATGTCTTTTATTTTCTAGAATAATGTTTATTCCTGAGACGACATGTGAAAATCACACCAACGTTCAACATTACTCTTCATCAAATAAACATTTTTATTACCAAATGAACATTTTCATCACTGACAAAAACGCACCCCTTCCTAGCCCTACAAGAAAATAAAAATATTTGATATAGTTATATATAAATATATAGACTTTATTTAATATACATATATTTTTGTAAAGTTTACACTCATATGTGATATAATTAGATATAAACATGTAACTTATAACTTTATATAATATACATATATTATTTGCGAGCTTATAAAGTAATCATATAATTTTTGAACCTCTTGTAAAAGTCACAAATAACATTTGGGTTTTTTTTGTATTTGAAATAGCTCAATTAGGCCAGGCACTGTCACTCACCTTGGTAGTATTAGCACTTTGGAAATCAAAGGCAGGCAGACTACATGATTTCAGAAATTCAAAACCAGCCTGAGCAACGGAGTGATATCCCATCTCCAATAAGATGTAAAAAATTATCTGAGCATAATGGTCTTCACCAGTTGTCCCAACTACCTGGGACAATAAGGTGACAACATCACCTGAGTTGTGATTGTGCTGATGCACTCCTGCCTGAGTAATGAAGAGAATGGAACACACACACACCACACACACACACACTCTCTCTCTCTCTCTCTCCTCTCTCACACACACACAAACACACACACACATACACACACACACAGAGCTTAATAACATCTTGAATTTGTTTTCTTTGTTTCACTTATTTTATCAAGGTCTAATTTGTGGCATGTAAAATAATAACCATGTTTTACTCTATTCTATACAACTCTTTCTAGCTTTTGAAACAATGATGCACCCCTGCATACTAGTGTAGTTTTCTTTCAAGAACATACTTTCTGGATAGCTCAGAGGTGGGAAGATGAGGAGATCTTTTGATTTTGGGGCTGCCTTCTGGTTCACACCTGGCAGCTCCCCTTCTATGTATAAGAATATCACTTAGATTACTTTTAGAAGCCTGGAGTGCACCTGTAATGCACTGACTCCCCATTATACCTCTCAGTATAAGGTTCTAGATTTTATGGCTGAACCGTTTAGTTTAGGGTTATTAAACTATGATTTGCATATATAATTATTCTTTACCTATTTCAGTCGTATAGCCTCACATGTGCCTCGCTTTCTTTTCCTGTGTGAAAAATTTATTTTCATCAGCTTTCTCTACTCAAAACATTTGTTTCTATGATTTAGTCAACAAATATGTTGTGGTTCTTTCAAATTATTGTAGCACTTTGATTTTCTGCCTCCAAAACTTTCACTTAAGCAGTTATGTGTGCGTGGATCTGGGTAATCTTTTGCATCTCTTTGGCACCAGCGATCAATTTTTTGAAGACGACTTTTTTATTTTATTTTATTTTATTTCCTCCCCTCCCTAAAGCCTTTTCTGACTACTCCTAGTATCCACTCTCCCTGGGTCCCTTTCAATATCTTTTTCTGCTTTATTTTTCTCCATAGCCCTTGTCGTCTTCTAATATACCATATATTTTACTTATTTCTCATCTTTATTATCTATCCCTTGTTTAGAGTGCTATGAGGGCAGGGATTTCTGTCTTGCTCACTGCTGTCTATGAAGACTCTAGAACAGTACCTGCCTTATAAGAAGAGCTCAACAAATACTTGTTGAATAAATGGCTTTTGTTTCTTCATCTTTAATGTGGAAACACCTCTCTAATCATAGAGTTATTATGAGCACCTTGTGAGTTAACAAAAGTAAAGCGGTGCTTAATAAACACTCCCTCTGAACTAGGTTTCCTGACAACTCATAGATTTGATAGGTCTATTGTTGTCTACCCTTTTTTTATTGTATTTTAGTTTTTTGGGGTACATGTGCAGAACATGCAAGATAGTTGCATAGGTACACACATGGCAGTGTGTCTTGCTGCCTTCTTCCCCATTTCTCCCCAGGCTATCCCTTCCCCCTCCCCCCCAGCTGTCCCTCTTCTATTCCCCCCAGTAGACCCCAGTGTGTAGTACTCCCTTCTCTGTGTCCATGTGTTCTCATTTTTCATCACCCGCCTATGAGTGAGAATAGGCGGTATTTCATTTTCTGTTCTTGTGTCAGTTTGCTGAGAATGATGTCCTCCAGATTCATCAGTGTCCCTACAAAGGACACGAACTCATCGTTTTTGATTGCTGCATAATATTCCATGGTGTATATGTGCCACATTTTTATGAGCTAAGTTTGCAGGAAGAGTTTTGGGAAGACTTGAATGCCCGACATCTACAGTGTACTTTATTTCTATTCGTATCACATTAAAATATTTAATGAAATAATTATACAGCTCACCATAATGTAGAATCAGTGGAAGCCCTGAACTTATTTTCCTGCAGCTAGATGGTTCTACCTGGAGGTGATGGGGAGACCGTGATGGAAGCTCAGCCTTTAGATTCTGAGTGAAAACCTAGATGTCTCACGTGTGCAGTTAATAGTAGGGCCATTGCTTCTATAAAAATCTTATGCCATCACTGATCTTACAGAAAGTGGAGCCCAGGCAGTAATGTGCACCACTGGCAGTGGTTTAAATAAATATAGTGGTTCCCTTGCTTGCCCTCCTTTCACATGCTAATATGTGGCCAAGTTTCTCACAAGACACAGATGGGTACTGGTTGGGGGCCCCAGCCCATATCAAGATGTTTGAGACCAGAGTGAGCTGTAATTGTGCCACTAAATTTAGCCTCGATGACAAAGAAAGAACTTATCTTTACCGTGTTAAAAAAAAGGAAGTAAATATTTTAAATAATTGTTTAATAGTTTTTGTATATGAATGTGAAGAAACTCTTACCACTTTAAATGTGGATATTAACAATCATCAAAATTTTCTTGACTCTTTGGAACAATATATCAAAGGAGATTTATTGGAAGGTGCAAATAGATATCACTGTAAAATGTGACAAAAGGCATATTTTGCTCAGTTTTGAAGAAAATAATGATCTCACTGAACAGAAGCAGAAGACATTAGGGTTGTTTGTGCTCATCCTCAAAATTATCTTCTGCTTCCTCTTTACTGTTTTAATGGTATCAGAGTAGTCGTCAAGATGATAATTGGTTTAAGGTAAAAGAATATTGGTCAAATAAAGTGAATGACTAGAAAACATTATTCTTAAGTAAGTTTGGATGCAATAGAATCGCATGAATTGTTTTCATCTCTTCTCTAAAACACATTACAATTAATGGTTGAATTTTGAAGAGTTGTTAGAAGAAAACATTATTTTTTTTAATAAAGTAAAAAATTCATTAATTTTATGTGGTTTCACCAATAGAATGCATTATTTAGGTGTAACCAGCTAATTTTCTCTCTAAGAAATTGGGAGATGGAATGGCAAAAGTTCTTTAAAGATGTTATATTTTAAACATGTATGTCTTTTTTGACCTTCATAACTTCTAACCTCAAAGATACCTGCATTATTTTGAACTTAGCTGTCATTTAGATTGTGTTTTATTTATAAAGTCATACTACTTGGTAGTCACAGCTCTGAGACTTGAAACAATTTCTTTTCACTCTTTCTGCCACACTTAGCCCATGCCTTCCAAAGTAATTATATAGAGGTATTATCTTTTTATAAGACAGTGAGACCAGCCTGGCCAACATGGTGAATCCCTATCTTAATTAAACATATAAAAATTAGCTAGGTGTGGTGGTGGATGCCTGTAATACTCTGGGAGGCATAGGTTGCAGCAAGCTGAGATCGTCCCATTGCACTGCAGTCTAGGTAAAGAAAGTAAAACTCCATCTCAAAAAAAAAGTGAAAATTAAATTAATTAATATGTCTGCAGGTCTTAGTGCATTACCTGGTCTTTCAGTACTATAAGTATTAACTACTACTACCATTGCTTATCAAATATCTTCAGTATATGAACTTGATACCAAATTCCATTCAGTAGCATAACAGAAAACATCAGAGCAGTAACAGAGCCAGATAGTAGTGGCTATATGGAACCACATAGCCATCAGTGTCTGTGTCAGTAATGTTTTCTAATTTGCAGCAAATAAGTCGCCTTTTGCATCCACAGGTTCTGCATACACGGATTTCTCTAAATGTGTTAAAATGTTTGAAAACAAAAGCAAAACATAACATTACAATAAAAAGATAAATAAGAAGATATTACAGTACGATAACTGTCTACGTAGCATTTACATTTTTTATTGCATTTTAGGTTTTTGGGGTACATGTGAAGAACATGCAAGATAGTTGTATAGGTACACACATGGCAGTGTGTTTTGCTGCCTTCTTCCCCTTCTCCCACATTTGGCATTTCTCCCCAGGCTATCCCTCCTCCGCTCCCCCCCCCAGCTGTCCCTCCCCTATTCCCCCCAGTAGACCCCAGTGTGTAGTACTCCCTTCTCTGTGTCCATGTGTTCTCATTTTTCATCACCTGCCTATGAGCGAGACTAGGCGGTATTTCATTTTCTGTTCTTGTGTCAGTTTGCTGAGAATGATGTTCTCCAGATTCATCCATGTTCCTACAAAGGACATGAACTCATCGTTTTTGATTGCTGCATAATATTCCATGGTGTATATGTGCCACATTTTCCCAGTCCAGTCTATCATAGATGGGCATTTGGGTTGGTTCCAGGTCTTTGCTAT
>CM052662.1:316472-351451 GCA_028533165.1 Leontopithecus rosalia
TGAATGGGCTTGTTTGTTTTTTCTGTAAATTTGTTTGAGTTCTTTGTAAATTCTGGATATCAGCCCTTTGTCTGGTGGGTAAACTGCAAAAATTTTTTCCCATTCTGTTGGTTGCTGATTCACTCTAGTGACTGTTTCTTTTGCCGTGCAGAAGCTGTGGAGTTTGATTAGGTCCCCTTTGTCTATTTTGGCTTTTGTTGCCAATGCTTTTGGTGTTTTGTTCATGAAGTCCTTGCCTACTCCTATATCCTGGATGGTTTTGCCTAGATTTTCTTCTAGGGTTTTTATGGTGCCAGGTCTTATGTTTAAGCAGCATTTACATTTTATTAAGTTATGTAGAGATAAAATATACCATACAGGAGGATGTCTGTACATGATGTTTACATACAGCACCAGTGTAAATCGGAAACTTGAGCAGACACAAATTATAGCATTTATGAGGGTCCTGGAGTCCGTCCCCGAAAGATACCAAAGTATTACTATATGTAAATACTTTATGCTTTGGTAAGTAAGCATTCTTTAACTTAGTTATGATACAATTGTCCTGGCATTCTGAATTATCATTTATTCATGTTTATAAATAAACTGAAAAAAATATTCTTTAAAATTTTCATTAAATTGTTTTAATGTTTGCTCAGGTAGCTAAAGAACATTTCTCTATATTCTCTCTTTATGGTGTGTTAACACAGTAAAGCACTTCATATGTAAAAAGATTGCCTTTTGTTCTTCCTGGCCAACTCAAACAATTTTCAGTGACTGAACAAGCATGCAGTTACACGGAGTGATAATTCTGAATCTCTTTGGGAGCTGAATACGGGACCTTACACAGTAGCAACCATTGCAAAGCTGAAACGGAATGCCAATTTAGAAAATCAATTGATTCAGCAGAAGCAGAAGTATAAAAATTAAATGACAGAAATCACAAAACAGACTTTTAGGTATGACTGTACACTACAGTCAAGTAAGCAGTGAGCATTATTATCCTTGTATTTTTCAAAGGATGGTAGGGTGACTGAGATTGCTGGTATAAATTTGATGATGGAGATGTAACAGAATTTGAAACGTATGATGATAAAGAAAGACGTCAGTGTTTTGGTGGAGAATATACAAACGTATTTGCTAACACCCTGAAGGGTAAGTCATATTGAGGGCAGAAGAGGTGATACAAGGCTTACATACCTTTGTTTTATAAACAAATGGACATGGTAAATGTAGATGATGAGACGATAAGCTCTGTATTGTGGGTAACTCTTCCAACACCACATCACATTACTTTGTCACCAGCCACTGAGAGAAGTGCATGAGAAAAAAAAAAACGTGAGGGTTAAACTTGGAGGAGGAGGCAGGGCTAAAACGGGTGATGGTGTAGCTTCTTGGTTGCTTGACAAAATGTCATGAATGATAGAAAGGAGAATGCAGAAGCAGAGAAGTGTGGTGTTTAGGTGTCTGCTTTTGGGGCAAAGTTTTTATGAGGTGCATGAAGAATGTTAGGCTTCTCTGGCAACTTGCTCTGCAGTTCTCCTGATCTTCTTGGACATTTCAACCCACGTCAGCTGGAACTCGATTGTCGAGAATGCTCTTAGGAGGAAGCACAATTTGAAGCTAAAAACCTGTGTGCAGAAGCTATTCTTGCTTGTAGATAAAAAAAAAAAAATGGAACGTTTCCCTCAAGTCCAAGCTTTTGTTAGGAGTGACAAACCCAAAGCGTTCAGAGGATTACAAATCGAGAATGTCCATGGTTCACAAGGGTTAAAGCATTTGTAAGACAATGGGAACATGCCTCAAGAACTGGAACACAGACAGTGTAGAAGAATCCCTGGCTGGTAAGTTGGAACACACACAAATCTTGCTTAAATTTTGTGGTATGATTTCGTTACCTTATCAAATAAAATATTATAGCACCTAGAAAATAATTTAGTTTTGTTTGCTTCCATTGATCAGTCTTTTGGTTGTGGCATTAAACATCTAATTAAATCTTGAAACGGCAGTACAGTTCATGATATCTAAAGAGTTGGCAAGCTTAACAAAACCCATTTTTCCTAAGTTTCCAGTCTTCTTCATTTAATGCCACTAACAAAACGCTTTGTAACATACATATATCAAACCAAATTAGATATACCATGCCTCAACAGAACCATAAAAACTCTGTAGCTTCATTATTGTAAAACCTATTCAAGATCCTACAGTAAGAGTGATACATTTGTAAAGATTTGCATTAATGAAGACTACATAGAAAACCTTTATAAGGATCTGTGTGTTGATTGGATTGATATTTAGCCAATCTTTGGGTTTTACATTCTTACAGAAAAGTCTATTTAAAAGGGGTCATTTATAAGACCAAAATATACAGTTTCAAAAGCCTAAAAATAAGTGAAATTTATGCATAACTGAATGCAATACAGTTGAAAGTATTTGCAGTTTGTGACATAACTGCTGACATATAACGATGTTTATTTAAACCCTGCTCAAGGTGCTGTTTTAGATTAGCTGTAAAAAAAAATGCATTTGGCTTTCAGGATTCCTTACATGGCATTAACATGTGCTTGGTCTCTTTCTTCAGTATTCTTTTCCCTTTCTTCATGAAATCATCAGTCTTACTATATGTGAACGTGTTGCGTTAGGTTTTTGCTTTAATTATTTTAAAGTGAAACACTTAGGATATCTCTACCTTATAATATTAGTTCCTAATATATGGAAATATAGGAGAGAAATTTTTATATAGTATTTTCACACTACATGAAATGTAGTTATTTTTTTTTAACTCAAGCATTATGCTGGAATATGGGATGGTGAAGTGATAAGATAACCACTAATAGTCTTAACAAAACTTTTCTTAAAGAAAGAGCTCTAATGCCCATGGTCTTCACTCCTGCCACCCTGCCTTCTCTCCTCCAGCCTGCACTGATGGCCTCATGGGAAGTTCCCTATGATCAGTTGACAGAGAAAGAGAAGACTAGGACATGGTTCACTGATGGTTCTGCACAATATATAGCCACCAACTAAAAGTGGACAGATGCAGCCATATAGCCCCTTTCTAGGACATCCCTTGAAGGACAGCAGTGAAGAGAAATCCTCCCAGTGGGCAGAACTCCTGCTTTGCATTCTCCTGTGAGTAAAAGTTCCAGAGACTGACCAGAAGTTGAGCAGATGCCAGAGCCATGCTTATACAGCCTATCGAACTGTGAGCCAAGTATACCTCTTTTCTTTCATAAATATCCCAGCCTCAGGAATTTTTATAAGCATGCAAGAAAGGCAGGCCTATACATATATACCTTCATCTACACTGATGTCCAAATATCTCCTCTTGGTTGTTTCTCTGGAGAATCCAGACTAATCCAAGCACAATACTAATGCCTCAATCCTTTCGACCACTAATCCTGAGCAGGTGTCTTCCTGTCTATGCAGAGTCATGGGTGGGCTCTGAGGCTTGGCAAGGTGTCTGGGTAGGAACGTAAGTGAAATAGAAATGTCAACTGTGCTTCTCTGAGTGATCAGCTCAGCTTTGTAGGTTGGCTATGCTGCTGGCTGTTTATTTATCTCTGATTAAATGCCAGCTACAAGAGAGAGAAACAAATTAGTACCACCAACATCTAAATACTGGTTGCAGTGTACACTTAAAAATGGTTAAGTGTAATCTCAATTATATGGTCATTACACATTTCATGCCTCTATTAAAATATCAAATGTACCTCCTAGTAAGCTCAGGGTGTACATTAGTTGCTTACCAGATACCAACACCATATTCAGCTGCTTCTCCTTGGTAAACCTGGGTACGATTCAGCATGTGTGCACATATGTGTACGCAGAAGAACGAACTTAAAAAACCACATAGATGGATATTTCTGATATTTGACAGTCATTAACAGTTGGAAAACAAACATGTTTTCAGAGGAGGCCCTCAAGAGGAAAGACAGGCAAATATAGGAGAAGCAAACAACTTGGCCTCTGGGTTTGAGAAACTGTGAACAGCGTCACTGCAGTTTCAGGAACTATGATGATTTAAAGCATGATTATAGAAATTCAATGTGTATGCTTTAGCAGAAATGAAGTAGGCAGAGAAAATTCTGAATATTCCCAAAACAAGTAATTGAAAAATGAGATGAGATATGCCGGCTGCCCTGATTTGATCACTACACATTGTATCCATGTATCAACATATATGAACTCCATAAATATGTAAAATTATGTCAATTTCTTCTTAAATAAATGTCTATTTACATTGCAAAACTGGAAGATTTTGGAGCTCCGATAGTAAAGCAAGAGGGCAGAAAAGACAGTGTGGTAAAGACAACGGAAAGACGATGGTGTTTGGGATACTTAAGAGCAGTAATGATGAAAACCTGCCTGTGGTGGTAAAATCTCTCCACTTGACCTAAATGCCTCACATCAACATTAAGATATCTTGAGTTGATACAGAGGTGACCAAAAAGACTTGTGCCTTTCGCTATCAGGGACAAAGGCAAGGTGTGGGGTCTGTAGCTCTTATGAGGGTGAGCACTGAGACTCCACTGAGATTAAACTACCCTTACCCTCCACATTTAGGTCCTTCCTTGATGGTGAGAGGCCCAAGAATCCCAAAGATAGAAGGGAGAGATCTAGGGTTGAGAAAGACAATGTGAAGCTGGGAAAAGGTCTTTCCTCCATAGCTATTCTCAGGCAAATGATTTTTTAAAATAGACATAGAGATAACAGGAGAAATACCTAATGTAGGTGACAGGGGGATGGATGCAGCAAAGCACCTTGGCATGTGTATACCTATGTAACAATCCTACACCATCTGTACATTTACCCCACAACTTAAAGTATAATAATAAAAAAAGAAAAGTAGATGTGGAATGTCTTAAGGCATTGGCAATTTTCATTACAGCAAAACTTTATGTCCCTCTTACAAGGAGAATACTTACAAAAGTTTGGCCAGAGTGTGAAAGCATCAAGTGAGACGGTATAAGACCAAGACCAGCAGAAAAATATCTTTCAAGCAGCTAAAATACATGCTTAAACAAAATGTACTAACTTTTGCACCAACCTAGGAACAGTTAACTGCATGTGCAACACACACTACATACCAAGTACTAAGCACTTGACACAAACCTTTGTATCTACTTTCAACATAAGAAATTTGAGAAGCAAAACAACTTAACAAAGGTTATATACATTGGCAAAAGTTAGAATTCAGACTTAGAAGACCAGTCCAGGTCTAGAATCCCTACGGCCTCACAAAACCAACTACAGCAGATAGCTGGAAGTAGAAATAAAAGTACTAGAACTGCAAACAGAATTAACACATGGAGTAAGAGTAGATCTGCTGTACAGCCTTGCTAGTGTCTTCACTTCTTAGAGGACAGGAAGAAAAGTCAGTAAGTCCGACTTTTGTGAGAATCATTGGATTAAATTTTCTCTGTCCTAAAACCCTGGATTCTGGGCATGTTCCTTAAAGGGTGAAGCTAGACCTTTTGGATTAAGTATCATCTTAATGTATGAAGCTATGGAGGCCTACTCCTTTCTAGTGATGATAGGATACTGGCCTTTGACAAAACAGTTAACGTGACACGCTTAGTAATGCTTTATTATGAATTCCAATGATAAACAGTAGAGAGCAGCAGCAAAAAACATTCTCAGAAGAAAATAAGACATCTATGCCTAGTTGGTCTCAGCTTTTGTTGCAACTAGCAGGAATCTGCGCTGGGGTAAAGGGATTGCCAGGAATCAGCAGGTAACATATCGTACATATGGGACCTCAATGTCCTCACCACTCTCATCATTGCAGCACAGCTCAAGCACCAGAGTCCGCACACGGTGACCCAGGTTTTGCTTTGACACACGGCTCACAATCTCTGTAATCCTGAGGTCAAAACAGAGAGTCAAGGTGGCAGAAAATAAAAGAGACAAAGGACATATGGGACAAAGAAGTCAAGAAGGAAAATAACCATGAGTGTTACAGTTGAAGAGGAAGATTCCCATCCCACATGGGGCCTTCCCTAGCCTGCCCAGCAGCCAACTCACGGCTGATCCAATCGTTCCTTAAGCTTGGCAGCTGGCATGAAGACAGAATACAGCATTGATACACCCTGTGAAAGCATGGTAATTTCCAATTTGTGCTCCATCTGGAGAGGGTGAGAAGAAAGTTGGGGAGCAGTGTTAGTGAGATGGACAGCGCTGGTCATCTGCCCAACCACCATCTCCCACTGTGTGGAGAGAGAGAAGTGGTCTTACCCTAAAGAAGGCTAGGAACTGCTTGAGAGTCATCTCTTTACCATCAGGTTGTATGCCTTGTACATCAAAACGATCCCACAGTGTCCACTCTTTGTTATAGTACTGAGGGACAAAGGACAGGGGAGTAGAACAGGGGTCATCCCATATAGCCCTACCCTTATCACTCAGCCTGACATGTCCAGTCAGACTGATGACAACCCTGTTTTGTTGAAAACCGTCTCACAGGCTAATTTTATCTTAATCAAGCCCCTGAAAACTTTAACCGAAATGATGAAGACTAGAACTGGCTGTATATACAAAAGTACACACATATGTCCCCTCCCCACATTATACAGTCTCACTAATTGATAATATAATTAGTTTTCATGAATGTGGGCCCTACCTGGTGACAGGGTGGGGAAAGGGGTTCAGAGAAGCTGAAGAAGGGCAGGGCCAAGTTGATGAAGCTGTTCTTATAGGAATGAAGCTTTCGGTGTCCCTGTACCACCTTGTATAGCTCCAGGCACACAAGGCCAACAATAGCTGCTGTGGTTGTTGCAATAGCTGGAATGATTCTTCCTGCAATCAGCTTGCTCTGAGACAGAATTTGAACAACACAGATAGTTACTGAGAGGATCGATCTACAGAATTGGTCAAATGTGGGAGACTCAAGCTTGGGTAAAGGTGGAAGCTTAGGTTTGCAGTGCCACTACCTTATGCCGGTCCGCAGGGGGAATATCATAGTTCTCTGCCCGAAGGTTAGACGCTGCCATAATAAAATCCACATGGAAGTTGCTGTCATCATCCTGTTGTGAGTTGGAGGAAGAAAGGAAAATAAAAAAGTCAGAGAGTCAGAGAAGTAAAATATTTCCCAGCTACTAGGACACACTATCTCTCACCCAGCTACTTGTGGGTCTCCCCGCGCTGCCAGAAATCATTTTCCTTCTCTGACCCTCTCTTCACTGTCTTCCCTCCCTCTGTTAACCTAACAAAGGCTCAGGGCTGGGCCACGGTTGGCCCACACTCCTGTCCATCCCAGGGCCCCGAGACAGCACCTTCTCAAAATCAGTGGGGTACATCTTGAACCCAGCAAGCTTCTCTGGACTAGGAAGTGTGGCCTTGAGCTCCTCTAAGAGGCTGTCATCTGAAGAAAGGGAGAAAACATTATCAGCCCTTTAAGGTTTAAGCCAGTGTCTGATGTAAAGACAGGAGCTCAGAGTAAGGCAGAAATTGCACAGGCAGATAAAAAATTTGAAAAGTATCTACGTCCTGGGAAACAGTAGAGGACGCAGAGGTAGCATTGGAAACACCATCCCAAATCAGAGAAAGAGGCACACAAGTGTGGGGAACACAAAGGAATAAGTCTGCATATACTCAAGAATAGAGATGAAGACGGTGTGGAAAGATGTACACTGTAAGACTATTCAAACAGCCAAAATACAGAAGCAATTCAAATGTCCATAGATAGATGAATGGATAAACAAAATGTGGTATGTACATGCAATTCACCAATACTCTTTACACTTAAAAGGAAATCCTGACACATGCGACAATGTAAACATTATGCTGAGTGAAATAAAACAGTCACAAAAAAGACAAACAACATATGATTTCAGTTACATGAGAATCCTAATGCAGTCAAACTCATAGAAACAGAAAGTAGATGGTGGTTGCCAGAAAGTGTGGAAAAAGAAAAATGAGATGTTTTTTAATGGGTTCAATGTTCTAGTTTTGCAAGATGAAGTTCTAGGTTTGCTACACAACAGTGTAAATATATTTAACACCACTGAACAGAAAACTGACAAGTAATTAAGATGATACATCTCCATTTTGACAATGATAAAAAGACATAAGGAAAACCAACATGAGACAGAAATCTTGAGAAAGAATGACGTAGAAGATGAGTCATGGTGCAGGAAGGTAAGACACAGAGTTGAGGAAAAAAGATACATGAACAGGAATTGTGGACAAATTCATAGACAAGAAAACAGAGAATAATATTGTGTGAAGTAAGTTGAAGGATACATCCAGAGGGAGACACAAGGACAGAATTGGAGAAATAAGAGTATGTACGGAGGACGACACAAGGAAAAATACCTGCAGAAGAGGTATCTGAAGAGATATACACATCCAGATGCAATCTGCATGGGGAAACATGAGGGGGTATGTATTTGAAAAGGAAGGAACACAGAAAGACACACCACACCCCCAAATATGCATATTCAAAGACAGAAATGATAGAGGAAGAAGATACAGATCATGAGACAGGACAGAGAAAAACGGAGGAAAGTAAGAGCTGAAGTTGTCAGAGGAAGATCTTCAAAGGAAGACGGGAGGACAAATGAAGGGCCATAGTAGGATAAATAAACACTCAGTGAAGTTGGGATCAGATGTACGGATGGGGACGTAGTGGAGACACAGAAGCAGAGAGAAGCTGCTAAGAGATCAAGGGAGACACAGCACTGGTAGAGATCATACGTCTTTCTCCCTAAACAGATTTATAAGAAACAGATGAAAAAAGGCAAACACACACACAAAAAGGGATGAACTAGTTTTCATAATAGGAAGAGTGTGAAGAAGAAAGGAGAGAATTATATCTCAAATATAGGAGGTGAGGCTGAAAGGATGTGCACTGGTAAATCTCCACTCTGCAGTCATTATGAGCGCCAGTGGCAAAAGACTAATGAGGAGGCTTAGATAGACAGGGTACAAAACTAACTCATGGTCAAATGGCCAAACACACTCACCAACAGAGGCACTGGTGCTCTGCAGCTCCTGGTCAGAAACGTGGATCCGGACACCAGACTTGGGAATGAATGTGGGGACATGCACAGACTGTAGCAATGTAACCACAGCAGCTCGGTCCCGAGAGCCTATCAGTCCATAGGTCTTGGCAAACAGGTTGGCAGCAGCCATCACATAGTCCAGGTGCAGGGGCTGGGAGAGGGAAGAGCAGGGAAGGGTGAGCACATCAGTCTTCAAGTGTAGTCTCTACTGACTTCACATTTACCCACCCTTTATCTAACCCAACCCCAGTAGACTCTAGGAAGGAGACTCACATTGCTGACATCAAAGATGAGTGGGTGAGGACGGCGTTTGGGCCCAGACCAAAATGGGGCTCCAGAGCTTGTAAGCTGAAAGGATAAAACATCTTACGGGAGTAGGACGGGAGAGAAGAGGGCTCTCTGGCACTTCTCACCCGAGCCTAGAAAGTCTAAGCTCACTATCCCTGGAAACTCACTTTGTGCCAGAAACACAGCACTTAATCTCCTAGGGACTCTGAGGCACTATACTAACTGTAATATCCACAGACAAATTAATCCTCACCAAATTCTTACGAGATAAGCATTATTACCTACTTCGTAGATGAGACTCCTGAAGAGCAGCAAAAATATATGACCTCTTGCCCTAGTGTCACACAGAGCTGGCACTTGTGCTCTTATCTCCAAAATTTCTCCCCTATTATAATCTCTACAGCTTTACTGGGAATCAGATTTGACTCAGCCTACACCATAGGAGACAGAACAGATGCCAAGTCTCTGGGCTGAAAGAAAAGGAACAGAGCAAAAACAGGTGTCTGCAGAAAGCACTAGCCTTATCACTTTTCTGAAACCCCCATACCCTAAGGCACCTGTGATGCCTGCCTTAACTAGAATGAACCATGTCAAAAGCCTCCAATAAACTCCACATTTCCAGAAAGTGTATTACGCCAAATAGACACTGGAAGCATGCTATACCTGGTCAGGAGGAAAGTTGTGTAGCAGCTGCTGGATGTTGTGAGAATACTGGGTGTGCCACTGGTGGTAGGCCCAGGTCACACAATCAGCCCAAGTCTCTGGTCTCTGCAGCACCAGGCTGCAATGCACATTCTCCAGCAACTCCAAGGGTTGGTTACCTGCCAGCCGCAGTGTCTGCTCCATAAACTTGGGGTTTCTATCGGAAATTTGAGGCAAACGTCAGGATTATTCAATAGCCTTAGGAGTAGGTTTCAAGGAAATAGTACTGTCTTCATGGAAAGCTAGTTCTGACGCCCCCCCCACCCGGAGTAGAACAGACAGGAAGACACGCCACCTACCCAAATATGAAAATACACAACTCTGCCCCTGGAATCACCTGCCTCATATGATGCTCAAGCATTCATTCATTCATTCATTCATTCATTCATTCTTTCATTCATTCATTCAGAGTGAGCTGACAGTGAGTATTAGGGTGGTCAGGAAATTAGACGAGATGCTTTGCCTTGGCTGGTAGGCAGGGGAGAGGAAGAGAGGGCCTCTGAGTTACTCACGTGAGGTACTGGTTGACATTTTCTGCAGACTGCTTGAAGAGGCCTTCAAACTCATCCCGAGCCCACTATAGGCAGGGCAGACAAAATTACAATGGTAGACAAAATGGGTTTCTGTTGGCATTAGAAATACCACCAGTAAAATAAAGCAAGCAGGAAGAGACAACTGCTCTGGGAGAATAGCGGGGAAAAGCCTCTCAAATGGGGCTGCCCAAATTTCTCCAGCTTCTCACCTCAAACTTAAAATCCAAAGGCCTTGATCTGCACAGTGGATACACAGTATATATGAGTGAAGCTTATTTTTAAGATGTCCACTACTCTCTTTAGGTGTGATTTGCCCCAGTAAAAAGAAAAAAAAAATCACTCTGAAAAGAAAACAAGGATGATCCTCACACAGATTTTGGGGACTGGGCAGAAAAACAGACAGATAAGGATTGTTGTGCTAATTTTTGCCCTCTGAGCCTTAGAAAGGCAGTCAATACAGTCACCAATGAAGCTGTCTGAAGCACCCTGAGAATGGACACTTAGGTTTCAATCCAGGCCTGCCACACACAACCTGCTTCTGTGACTTCAGGCACAGAGGGTAACATCTCAAAATATATACTGGAACACTAATATATACATCTCATGAAATTTCTATAAAGGAGTGAGCAAATATGTTAATTATAAAGTATACTGAAAAGAGTGCCAAGTACATACTAAGTGCTAAGTGCTTTATAACAGCCCTTTGAGAGATATTGTAATGCACATTTTACAGCAAGGAATCCAATGCATGGGAGATTCAGTCCAAGGTTATGAAGAAAATCTATCTTAAAACCCTTTTATGGGCCTCCCTGCATGTTAGGCAGAGAGTAGAATACCACATCCTACTGAAAGCTATTCAGGTAGGAGAGAGAGATATTCAGGTAGGAGAGAAAGAGAGACAAGAGACAGTGGTGACAACACCAACATAAATGTATTCATTCTGTAACTGCCTGGTTGAAGTGAGAATTAACATTTTTCTCCCTCTTTTCTTCCCATCTTTATATTCCTCCTAATCATGGAGTCAAACACAACACTGAGACAAATTCTGAAAATGCAAGGTTGTTCTTGGGCTCAAAGGGTAGTAAATGAGGATTAGGTGTCCTAGGTGTCAATTATCCAGGTGTGTTCACTTTATCTACCTAGGTAACATATGCCCTGTTCTGTAACAGAGAAACAGAAATATCCTAACAAGCCAGCTGTTAAACACATTTTGGGCAAAAGTTAGGGAAATGCAATTATCAATTCAGGTTTTAAAGGTTAACTATAAAAGCTAGCCTATAAAGAAATTAATTTTATCCACAAGAACAGCATTGTTTACACAGAAGCATATTGCTATTTTTTTACATAATGACAAATTAGACTCTATACTTTTATAAAGATGTTTTGTCTTGTATAAAGATGCCCTTCCAAAATAAAAATTTTGACGTACAAGACAAAAGGAAATAAATCACTTTTACAAACTTATGCTGCCGAGTCTAAAGAAAAGGAACGAAGTCTGGAGAAAATACACAAGCTATGCTACAGCTTTCAGCATTTAAATGACAGGCTTGATGACCCAGAGGCCATCTACCTAGGTGCCTCCCTCTCCCACCTCTGCTGCCTCTAAGGCTGGTTACCTGCAGGGTATGCTCAATAGCATTGGGGAAGTTCTTTAGTGTACAGATGGGGATGGATTTCTCAGGGGGGTCCCGGCTGGAGCTGTAAGACTCTGTCAAGAAGGGAATGACCACCTGCACACTGCCCTTGGTGCCCAGTGTTCCAGACTCCAGTAGTGGCTTTCGGTAATACACACAGCGGCTGTCTATGTACAGTCCTTGGAGAGGTGGTAGAAGTGGCATTAGAAATGGGAGACAGGCAGGAAGATCAGCAACCTGCAATATTCACATTCAAAATTCTACCCTCATCCTCACCCGCCTCCAAACTCACGGGCATCCACATTGTCCAGAGCATTGGCCACACCATCCAGGTTTTGGAAGAAGTCATCATCGTAGATACACTCTGTTTCAGGGCCCACACGATTCTGCTGGCTCATCACCCTGATGTGTGGATTTATCTGATGCACAGCTGCAGCAGCTGTGTCAGACTTGAATTTCTGGATGCAGATGGGGATACAAAGCTGTTAAGCACAAGTCGCCTAACAAGTCTATATAGGGCCAACCTGAAAAGACCTAAATTGAGCTCTGAGGGCTGCTGTTTAGCAAAACAGCTGGCCTATGAGTATGCCACATGGTTGGGGCTTTGACAAATGTGGCTAAAACAAAACAAAGCAAAACAAAACAATAAAACAGACACAAAAGTAAAGCACTGGATCCGGTATCAATTATTTGACCTATACCATAACTTTTTTTTTTTTTGAGATGGAGTTTTGCTCTTGTTGCCCAGGATGGAATGCACAAACCTCCACTCACCGCAACCTCTTCCTCCCAGCTTCGAGCAATTTTTCCTGCCTCAGCCTCCTGAGTAGCTGGTAGTACAGGCACCTGCCACCATGCCCAGCTAATTTTGTATTTTAGTAGAGAAGGGGTTTCTCCATGTTGGCCAGGTTGGTCTGAAACTCACAACCTGAGGAGATCCGCCTGCCTCGGCCTCCCACTACGCTAGGATTACAGGTGTGAAGCAGCACTCCCAGCCCCAAGGTCTATTTTTTTTAAGTTAATGACACCTGTAGTTGGGATACATGCATCAAAATAAAACCAAAGTTTTATTTATACCAAGTGGTAGAAAAACAAAAAGGATCTCATCAAAGCTCAAGCCACATTCCTGTTCTGCTCAAACTGGCTTCCACTTTCAGTTGGAGTAAAATTAGTGTCTTCCCTTCTATATGAACTCTGTTACTAAACACCACAGGCATATTTCAACCATAGTCTTGCTCAGGCCCTTACCTTTTCCTGCTACACTATTCATCGTGTTCCACTTATTCTCCTACCTTCTCTTAAGTCTTTGCAGAAATGACAACTTTCCAACAAGGCCTTCCTGATCTACACTGCAAAACAATTCCTGTGCCATTTCCAAGTGCCTCTTGAGTTTGTTTTTCATCATTAGTAATTTCCACATTCTAACATCAACTATATCCCTTGCTACCCTTATTTGCTTATTACAGTTGTTGCTTATTGCAGTTGTTTAACAGAATGGTCTATAAAAGAATCTTTAAAATAACCTGTTATATAGGCAAAATATAGCATTATTTTCCATGTGACAACTTTAAACTGGGGCCCTTCAAAATCAGTCAATTGAAAAGTGTAATATGGTGATTATATACAATATAAACATTATTATAAAACATTTTCAATACAGTAGTTCAGTAATAATCATTCAGTAATAATACGGTATGTTCTCAATTCTAAGTAGAAGTTGAACAATTAGAAGACATGGACACAGGAAGGGGAAAATCACACACCGGACCTGTTGGTGACTGCAGTGCTACTGGAGGGAGAGCATTAGAGAAATACCTAACACAGACGACAGGGTGATGTGTGCAGCAAACAACCACGGCACATGTATACCTATCTAACAAATGTGTAACGAACACGTATCTCAGGTCTTAAATATAATAATTAAAGAAAGAAACATAAATAGGTAGGTAAGGACTAAAAAAAAAACTTCAGTAGTAAGAGTCACATTCTAGTGGGTTTTGCAAATCTCTTTTTAAGTTATGTAGCCTCATGAAGATAGCTGGATTCTCATACCCACCACATGCAATCCGCTATGTATTTTGTTTAAGGATACATGTGAGATTCAACATCACATGAAACGATTTTCATAATCCTTAATTTCATTATCAGTATCCGGTGGTTTGTTGACCATTCTGAATTAATTTTTAAAGAATAACTTTCTGTTTGTTTGAAGATGGAGTTTTGCTCGTCACCCAGGCTGGAGTGCAATGGCACCATTTTGGCTCACTACAACCTCTGCCTCTGGGTTCAACTGATTCTCCTGCCTCAGCCTCCCACGTAGCTGGGATTACAGGCACCCACCACCATGCCTGGCTGACTTCTGTATTTTTAGTAGAGATGGGGCTTCACCACGTGAGGCAAGCTCCTCACAAACTCCTGACCTCAGGTGACCCACCCACCTCGGCCTCTGAAAGTGCTGGGATTACAGGCCTGAGCCACCACACCTGGTCAAGAATAACACTTTATCATCATCACTGGCCATTTGGAAAATGCCCACTTCACTGAGTTCACAAAGGCTTTCTAAATGAAAATCTGGTATTTACTTGATAAAATAAGAATGAAGGTGGCAAATTACATCTTAGTTATTATTAAAAAAACAATGGCGATCATATAGGCCCACTAAGAGTTTGAAGGACCTCCAAAGGACACGGGACTGCATTCTGAGAATGTCTTATTTACTCTGCATCAAGGAAAGGAACCTTTCTTTTGCTACCTCTCATGAATTCCAAATTTCTATAGTAGCATTTACTATGTGGGGTACAAAAAGAATGAGAGATTATAAGCAGGCAAAAATAGCAATGACCTTTACAGGAAACTTTCTAGACAATCCTTTTACAACCCGACTTCAGTTTCAACATTAGCAGTGACCCCCAATAGAAACAAAAGGATTGAAGATTTAAGAAAAACTACCAGATTTATGAAAAAAACAAACCACGTATTCAATAAATGTTGAATGAAAAACTAGTGACGAAAGGGCTAAAAGACAGCGGCAAGAAGACCTGGGCCGTTAAGATCCAAAATAAGAGAAAGGGAGAGGAAAGAAGCGAGATAAACTCGAAGCCTGCCCTACTCACCGAGACATCCCAGGGTCGGAAGAGAAACTGTCTGTTCAGATTGGATTTCTCGATAGTGTCCATGTCTGTAACAGTTATTTTGCCACCTTCCCCACAGCCTAGCCCAATCATGGCAAAATTCTTGAGAAGCTCACAGCCAATGGCCCCAGCACCCACCTGAAAGATAGCAAACAAGAGACACCTCATCAGGGCGACTAAGGACAATGCAGAGTCACCCACCACTCCACACTCTCCCTGAATGTAGCAAGAGAAGACAAGAGGGCCCACTGCCACCCATTCAACTCCCAGGGCCATTGAACCTTTCATTATCTGAGGAAGGAGGCACTGGATGGGAGAAGTAAAGGCATACAGTACGCTTTCACTTAATATACAGAAAATCCAAAGGCGATATGTAATTAGGTTGCAAGAACCAAAAGACTCTCTGGTGGGAGGCAGAATAGGTGACCAGAGGCCAGGGAGGCGAAAGTAACAGGTGTCCAACAGGGGTATTCACCACAAAGTACTTCTGCTTGGCCAGCTTCTCTTGCAGGTCTGAGCCAAACACAGCCACCTGTCCATCATAACGATTCTGGTGCTGTCATGTAAAAAGAGGAAGGTCAGAGAGGAGTTGCCTTAGACATGCTCCCAGTGCCTTTCCCCAAGCCCCTTCTGCCCCTGCCAAGTACTGGGAGGCATCTGTCTTCCATAAAGTCCACTTTATCCTCAGGGAGACACTCAAGGGCATCAAAGTACAGCCACTGCATGATTGGCATAAACTTTCCAGAGCATGCCTGAGGGAGAATGATCAGTGGTTAGTCACAGCCTAAAACAAATGGGCAACAAAAGTGATAAACCCAGGGAAGCACCTGGACCACACGCAGACATGTCCTTTCGCACCCCTGCTAACCTTCATAACCTCCTGGGCAGCCAGGCCTCCAATGAAGGCATTTATAGGTGCCAGATTCCCAGCAGCCACATGTGCCAGCTTCCGGATGAGGTCCACATCCAGGTTGCCTTGCCTCACTGCTGGCAAGGCTTGAGCATTCACGGCCTGTGCTAGAGTCACTACTTCTGTTGCGTCCTCCTGGTAGGCCAGAAGAAACCAAAAGATGACCCGTTAGGCCAGGGGAGGAGAAGGGAGAGGAGGAAGAGGAAGAGGAGGAGAAAGATGATGGAGGGAGAACAGACAGACGGAGAGGCATGAGGTGCTCCAGGGCAAGTACCCTGGCTGGCTGGCCCACTCATATACCTCGTTGTGGGGACGAGGTGGCCTGCTATGTTGAGTACAGAACTGATGCAGTGCCTGGAAGCCAATATGTAGATGAGCAGGGCGAGAATACTTAGCACAGTCTGTTATCACGAAGTCTGGGTCTGCCAGTGAGGCAAGCAAGGATTTCTGTGGAAAGCAAGGTTATTAGTACCACCGCTGTGAAAAAACTAGAAATTCATGAACCACATAGTCCACATCCCTACCACCACTACTCACAAAACTAATCCTCTTAGATACTTTGACCTGACTGACGATGCCTCCACCAATGTAGTCAGAGAAGCTGGAGGTATCACAGATACTAAAGGTGTAAGGACCTAGGAAATTAAAAAGGATACAGCGTAATCTTTAAATCCATGCAGTAACCTTTCTACCCTGCCACCCAAAATAAACAGCATCATAAAAATGAGAACTAAAAAGCCACAATCTCCCAGCTCAAGACACTAGAAGACTCTGCCAGAAGCTCTCTCTACTCATACACGAGAAAGCATTTCCTTCTGCCCCAGATCTAGCTCACTCCGCACAGAGAACCCATAACTAAATGCCACTCCGGAAAAAAAGCAAAGAAACCCTGCAACAAGTATGTAACATTCACAATTTTTCTTTCTCTACGAAGTATCAGATTAGTACGTGTTTTCTTCAGCTACAGTTCACTGAGCTTCCTAAATCTGTGACTTAAGTTTTCATCAAATGGTGGTAATTATTTTCGCCATCAGTTCTTCAGAAACATTTCTGAACCTATT
This sequence comes from Leontopithecus rosalia, assembly GCA_028533165.1. Lineage (NCBI taxonomy): Eukaryota > Metazoa > Chordata > Mammalia > Primates > Cebidae > Leontopithecus > Leontopithecus rosalia. The sequence goes on from CM052662.1 coordinate 333,710, forward strand.
CTATTCTTAACATTCCATCAAACCTGTATTTTTCGCTCATAGAAGTTTAATTTAGGTATCTTTTTTTTTTTAATACCTTAAGCAGCTCAGCATTTCCTAGAGCTTCTTGGACTACAAGGAATTATTTCCAAATTTATTTCAATGTTCTTTTCTACCAATCTTATATACCGGATAAGATTACCAGATTAAGACACTTAAAAGATGATACATTAAAAGGTATTACCCAACATCCAAAATACAGTAAAGAGGAAAGAGGACAAAAAGGAATACACAGCTGAGTTGAGGAAGATAAACTTGCTTAAGGTACGTATAATTGAAGTCCTGGAAAGAGGTGATGGCTGCGGGGGGAAACAACACAGTATTTTTACAAAGTAATCCAAATGTATTAAACTATCAGTCCACAGATTAAATAAATCTGAAAGCCACAAACAAAAGGCACATAGAGAAAACATATGAAGGTACATCATTATCACAGTGCTTAAAATCAGTGAGATAGAAAATAAGCAGTTTACATCTAGGTTAAAGGAAAAACAAGAATTCTAAATAATTTCAAAAAATATGCAAGGTAAACACAATTTTAGACATAAAAAAGTTGACAGAAAATTGACCAGCAGACTCACACTTGGACAAACATGAAAGGACATGTTTCAGGCCAAAATATGGGTCAACAGAAAAGGAAGAATACTGAAAAATTTGATTATGTCTGTAAAAAAGCTGTCTCTATTTATTTCTCTTTAAAAATGTTAATTGTTAAAAATGTAGAGCAGCTTATCACACATAAAAAGTAAAATATATGATAACAGCAAACAATAAACTAGAAAATAAAAATATTTTATTGTAAGGCTCTTTTATACGTGAAGTGGTAAATTACTGGAGACTATGCTAAGCACACATTAAAGATGTACACTAAAAATTCGAAAGCCACTCTAATTTTAAAAGCACGGCCAATAAACAAACACATGAGAGAGGGAGGTGGGCAGAAAGAGAGAGAGAAAAAAGAAATGGAATCAACACTGTGGCATACAACTCTTTTGCCTCTGGCAGGGAGTTTACACCTCTTCCTTTCAGTAAGATCTCACAGGACTCTCTCCTCAGTCCCAGCTCACGTGCCAGAGTCAAGCATCTTTCTTTGGCCTTCAGTTCAATTCAGACTATGGACAAGTGTCACCTCTTGGCCTCTGGGTAAACCTGCATCGGAGACAACTTTCTCTTTGTTTCAGGCAACCACTTCTCATCCCGACATACCTAGGACTTTTATCTCTGTGGGGTGGATGTCATTGAGTTCACACATGCCCTGGACTTCTCTGAAGGAGACAAAGTCGCCACTCTCAAACCCATGCCGGGCCTCATCCAGGCAGGTGACCACACCAGGGCTGTCCTAGTTGGAAGTGGAGTAGACTTTAGAGAAAGGCCAGAGTGCCAGTAGATTGGCAAAACTGTTGCTGCTCACCGGTGTTTCCCCAAACTCCTAGAGGGCCTCCTTACCTTGGTGATCATAGAAACCATAGCACTAAGTGGCTGCTCCCCATTGGAATCTCTGAGAATCATGTCTTTTCCAAAGTCACAGAAGAGTTGCCTGCAGAGGGAGTAACAGAACTGGTGCCTCAGGTCCATACACATAGGTACTCCCTTTTCCCTCTAGGTACAATGAACACTTGGGAAGCAAACTCGGCGGATCCACAGTAGGAATCACTTGGTGTTCAGGTCAAACGGAAAGAGCAAAAATGTGGAATTTAGAATTCAGGTGGCTGAATGTAACACAAGCGCAGTGGGAGCCTCTTGGCCTGAGTTTGGCAGGGGTTGCAGGAGGCAGGCAGAGGCAGGTACTTACCCAAAGAGGCCCCGGGTGTCTGCCACCACCAGCTTGATTCCATGGCTATGACAAAACTCACCCACTTGCAGCTGGATCTCCAAGGGAGTGTTGGTAAGGACCACCACCTATGAAGAGCCGAAGGCCTGGGCTGAGGGCCTGGTACTAGAATCCAGTGGAGTGACATAGCAGAAGATAAAGGCTAAAAGGAAGGGATGGACTGGATAGCCTCACCCAGGCTTTTCTGCTTTGGCCCTCGTTTACAAACACCTGTGAAGCATCTATGTGTGTCAGATAAAGGGATACAGGGAGGAAAAGGGTTTGAAGAACACTGAATCCCTTTATTTGACAAACATCTGTGTGCCAAATAAACTGCTGCTTGCCCTGTGGTGACCTGAGAAATAAAAAGATGAATAACAGTGTGCCCCATTCAAAGCCTCTATTTGTCCCCATCACATTCACTGGCTTTAAAATCTCAGGAAAAAGCCTGTTCAGCCATGATATTAGGGATTTCTCTTATTTTTTTTTACTTATTCATTGGTGTAAAAGTTCTTATCCTTCTCCTCTGGGACACCTGAAGACAGATCATCAGTACTCACTGCTCCTCCTTCCAATACAGTTAATGAAAAACACCTATATGATGCTCTCCAGCTATTCTAAGCTTAGCCTTCAGAAAACCTCTGTGAGGCTGATAGTGCTATCGTTCCTTTTCCAGAGACAGTAACTAAGGCAGAGATTACGTGACTTGTTTATAGTCATACCATTAAAAGACGTCAAGACTCATATGAAGATAGTACAGTTCAGCTCAAGATCAATGTTCATAATCACTATGCCACAGTGTATGGCCAAATCTTCCCTTCTGAAAAGGGATGAGTCTCCCAAGGACAGGTCCAGAGTGTACTTCCTGCCTGCATTCCTTAGCCCTCCAGCATGAAATGTGCACACAGGGCCTGCCATTTAATCATTTTTAAACAAGCAAACAAAGCAGAGACAAGACTTGAAAAAATAAGGTGGGGCGGTGGGTGGGTAATGCCCCAAGGTACCTGGAAACCACTAAGAAAGTCCTCAACCAAGGGTCCTGTGTAGGTGCAGACACGCACATAGCCATTGAGTTCTGCAAGGCGCGACTGTGATACTTCGGCTCGGTTTTTACCAATGTCCTCCTCTCGCAGGTAGAACTAGCAGAGGATGAAGGAAGAGAGAACTTAAATGAATGCAGAGCCCAGGCAGACTGGTTCCCTGGAAAAGCAAAGGGGGCCATGAGTTACCTGGGAGGAGAGGTCAGCCCACTGGGCAGTGCCCTGGTCATGTAAGGTGACAGCCTTGACCCCACCGAGGATGATGTTCTTGGCGATCTCCACACCTAACCCCTGCAGGCCTGAAACCAGCACACTGGATGTCTGGAGATACTTCATCGCCTCATGACCCAGCACATACCTGGCAGGTTACCGAGGCCTCTGGTCAGGATAGGCTCATCCAACCCTATCTTCTCTGTGTCTCTTCCCACCTCTCGCCCCCAGCCGTGGCCCCACTTACAGCTGGCGGGAGTAAAGATCTTCATCTATGTGTATTTCAGTGTTGTTTTTGGACATTCCCTAGAGATGGAGGAAAAAACAGGTTGAGAGGAGATAGGCAGTAATGGGACAGACAGACAGACAGACAGACAGAGGTACTTTCCTACCAGTCCCTCTACCTCCTCATCTGTCAGTGTCCAGAGATAAATCCTCACCTGGGTTGGTCCTGAAGGCACTTCAGACATCACAGAGTAGGCAGAGGAGCAGTCAGAATCCAACTCTGAACCAGTCCCAGATACACGACGTTTCTTGGAGAGCAGTGAGCTGGACATCTGGAGGAAAAGGGAGTGTTAAAGGTGAAGTAAATATGGGGAGGCTTTTCTGTTAGCGGCAATTCTGGGAGAGAGTTTTGTGGTGACCCTATTTTATTAAAAGACAGACATGATAGGTAATAAACCTAAAGGGGAAAAATGGGCAGGTTGAGCTCACACAATTTAGGGCCAAATAAGCTCAGTGAGCAGACATGGGATAGACACTGAGATGGGACTGGATTTCCCATTTTGAACTCTGCTTTTGAAGGAAGAGGTAGGGCCTAGAGTAAGGCTGAGGAGGTGAGTCTCTGACAATGGTAGTTAGAAGCAAATCTAACAGAGTCTGTGATAACAAAACTGATGGACATGGGAATAGATTTCTCGTGGAAGATTGTGCATTCAAACACCCATACCTGGTATCTGGTCCTTTGAGAGATTCTGAGAGAAGACAGTCAGGATTATCTGAAGTGAATGTTGGGATCACAAAAAGGGGGCATTCTGTAAAATAGATACTGGCAGTATACCTCTAAATAACAGTGTTCAATATTCCTTTCTCACGGAAGATGATACACGGATTGGGGAAGATGGCTTTAGTGATCTCTCTGAAAGACGGTTGGGGCTTGAAAAATATGAAAAGCCAAGCACTAACTTATCAAAGTAAAAACACAGCCCCCTAAAGAGACGCTACAGTCAGGGTGAGATGTGGGAAAGGTGTCCACAACAGAGAGATGAGGCACAAATAGTCTTACACAAAGTCTAGCACGGTTTTTTTGTTTGTTTGTTTTTTTGTTTTTTTTTTTTTTGCTCTCAAGGTGGAATGTGGGGAAGTAGGCCAGGGAAGAGAGAGCTGTCTAAAGGACAATGTCAGATAAAAGTTGTCTTTGGGGGGAAATAGAGACCAGACACTACCTGGGACATAGCCCCTTTTGCAAGCTGGAGGCCAAAATCAGGGGGCGCGGGGATCTGAGGTCTGAAGGATGATTCCAGCTGGAATAATTTAACGGTGAAGTAGCTGCACTAGAGACGCTAAACTGCTGAAAATCAACTGGCTCACAAGGGCCTGATACAAGCCAGCGAGTGGGAAAGATTTCTGGCTGGCGATGCTGAGCCTGTGACTCCAAAGGGCAACGCTGAGCATCTGCACTCTTGAAGTCAGCTTTCTAAACCCCGAGAAAGGACCGGAAACTCAGGCATCGTCTCGGGATCCCCTCGTCCCCACCCAGCCTCAAAACAGTCTGCTAGGCCCTCAGTCCGGCAGACCCCTATGACCTCAGGCCCGGGTAGAGGCCTTCTGAAGTCTCTACCCCCGGTGAGGCAACTGGAAGGCAGTTACCCATGCCAGTTCCCTGGTCCCCCGGCCGCCCCTTGGCCGCCCCCGCCGAAGTCCCCCGGCCGCCGCCGCCGCCGCCGCCGCCGTTGCCGTTGCCGCCGCCAGTGTCTCAAAACAACGAAAGCAAACCTGGCCACTGCCCTCCTCCTTCTCCTCTTCTTTCCCGATGCTTGCCCCACCGAGACCACCAGTCGCTGCTTTCTCCTTCCTGCGCTGTAGAGCTTGGGACCGTTTCTTTCGCAGACACCTCCTTTCCTTCAGCGGTGAACAAAAATGGCGACCGCCGAGCCAGAGAACTCAGCAGAACGCAGGGCTATGCCAGCAACCAGGCCACGCCCACTCATGATTTATGTATGACGTCGTTCGCCCGAGTGTGACGCTGCGCACGGCTGCGTAGGAAGACAGCAGCTCCCTCTAGTGGCTATATCTAGCATAATGGCCATAAAGGAGGTTTGAATAGTGCCTACCTGTGTGGTCTCAGCTACCTCGAGGCTGAGGGAGGGGACCCGCGTGAACTCGGGAGGCTGGGGTTGCAGTGAGGTGAGATTGTGCCCTTGCCCTCAAGTGCAGGCCACAGCGAGAGACTGTCTCAAAAAAAAAAGTCTCACCGTTTAGTCAGGAGAGTTATGCATAAGACAGACAGAGGCAAATCAGAGGAAACCCCAAGTAGAAAGACTTGCACAGCAGGCAATCTCAAAGATTTTATAAAGTTTTCTGAAACTCTTCTTAAACTCTTAGCCCATATTTAAGAGTTCAATGTTCCTAATCTGCATGCATTTCATTTCACTCTTGTAGTTAATACTTGACTAGGGACCAGAGCCACAGTCTTCTCTAAAACTGTGACAACAGATTCCATCGCGTATCCTCAGAATGAATTACAGAATTTGAAATATTACTTGTTACTCAGGAGGCTGAGGCAGGAGAATTGCTTGAGCCCAGGTAGTGCAGGCAGTAAACGAAGGTTGTGCCACTACCCGGCAACAAATTGCGGGGGGGTAGATAGAAGTTAGAGAGAGAAGAAAAAAATTACTTACATAAATAAAATATAGATTCACCATCTTCAGAATCAGCAAACCAACATTACGTGAAAATTTTCAAATATTATCTGATATGCAGTAAACGGCAAATATCTGTTTATCAAGCATAAAACAGATATTTACTTATAGACACCACAGAAACCTCCAACTTGGAATAGTAAACTTGTGCTTTACTTGAAACACTTACCCAGATGGACACTATGATGTAGAATGCTGATGCCAACAATTCTTACGAAACAGAAACAAACAAGCAAACAAACAGAATACCAGGTACCAGGTCACCAGAGGCACCAGCATTCGAAAGTCCTGGGTACACAAGGTACACAATAAACACTAAATGCATTTATTTTAATAACAATAATAGATCATTTTCTGATAGATAACAAGAGGTAGACTTTGTTTCCACATACTTATTTCCGTATGTCATCAAGAAAACTTTCTCTAAAATTCTCCAGCGAAGTCATTTGATCCTTGGCTTTTTCTTTTTTTTTTTAATAAACAACAGATATGCATTGCTCACAGTTCTAGGGCCTGGGATCCTTGACATTTCTTTGTAGAATTTTTAAAAAGTACTAATTCAATGTTTTATTTTAGGTTTGTTCAGATTTTGGTTTTTCTTTTTTTTTTCCTGGAAGTACTATCAGCATGTTGCGTCTTTCTCCAGGAATCTGAATCTTTCGTTTACGTTATGTATACATTTTCCATAGTCTTCCTCTATAGTCCTCTTTCTTTAACATTACTAGGCATTTTTGATTATATTGAGTCTCATTTTTTCTTGTTCAGGTAAAGTTTGTGAATTTTTATCAATCCTATTAAATAACCAATTTTGGTTGCGTTGGTTTTGTATATGGTTCTTGTCTAAACTTCCTACTTTGTTTTGAGATTAGTTTGTACTTTTTCTAATTTTTTTTAAACGAGAGCTTATGGATTTGAGTTTTTGCTTTTATGTACGTCTTTCTTGCCTTAAAGTTTCCGTAAGTGCTGCCTTTGCTGCAGCTCGTGAGTTTGTTATATTATCTTTCATTTTCACTTAAAAGTATTTTCTATTTTCTCCTGAGATTTCTTCTTTGATCCATTTATTGCTGAGGAGTGTGCTAATTTCCATATCATTATAAATTTTCAAAATTTATCTCTATTATTAATTTCCAGGTTTATTCCAATGCAGTCACAAAACATACTTTGTATAAATTTGTAAACTAAAATTTAAATTCAGCCAAATGAATGGGCCCCTCCTATTGGCCAAGGCCATTCCAGAGTTAACCTGGAACAGTAGTTCAGACCATAATGGGAAGTTTGAGACTTTTCCTCCTTCCTTTTGAAATTCAAAAAAAGCCCACCAGCATTAACATCAACATAGACTTTAAGTCTGATAAGAAACATTTACAGTTTATCTCTCTCAAGCCTGCTACCTGGCGACTTTAACTGCTTGATAAAACCTTAATCTCTGCAACTCATTATCAGACCTCAGACATGTTGTTATTTTTTTAAAAATCTATTGATTACTCTTTCAACTAATTGGAAATCAATATTTCTGAAGTTATCTACCTAGTATAGAAAACCAATAAAATGAAAATTAGATTTTGAAAAGATTAATAAAGTTGACTTATGATGCAGAAGGGCCCACTTCAAGTGGTTCTGCCCTTTCATTTTTAAGCAATGTAAGATATTATGTGTATCGATTTATGTATTTATCTCCCTAAAGTATATCAAAATAAGCTGTACCTGAACTTCCATGGGCATATGTTGTCTGAACCTCTTGAGCCTGTGTCGTGGATATGCAGAACTTGGGAAAATAAACTTTCTCAATTCCTTGAGGTCTGTCTCAGATACTTTTAGGTTCACATATTGGTAACCATGAAGGATTCTGAGTGGAAATGCTGCTGATTTGGGACCAACCATCTATGGGTGCTTTGTGTCAACTTGAGCTATCCTATGAGGAGTATCTTTGTGGTGTTCTCTGTATTTCCTGGACTTGAATATTGACCTGTCTTGTTAGGTTGGAGAAGTTTTCCTGGATAATGCCCTGAAGAGTATTTTCCAGCTTGGATTAATTCTCTCTGTCACATTCAGGTACACCTATCAAACGTGATTAGGTCTTTTCACATAGTCCCATACTTCTTAGAAACTTTTTTCATTCCTTTTTACCCATTTCTCTCTAATCTCGCCTTCTAGTTTTATTTCATTGAGTTGATCTTTGACCTCTCCTGTCCTTTCTTCTGCTTGTTCAATTTTGCTGTTGAAACTTGTGTATGCTTCATGAAGTTCTCCTGTTCTGTTTTTCAACTCCATCAATTCATTATATTCCTCTCTAAGTTGTTTTTTCTCATCAAATCTTTTTTCAACATTCTTAGTTTCTTTGCATTGGTTTAGAACATGTCCTTTTAGCTCACAGATGTTTCTTATTAACCACCTTCCAAAGTCTGCTTCTGTCAATTCATCACACTCATTCTCCATCCAGCCTTGTTCCCTTGCTAGTGAGGAGTTGTGATCCCTTGTAGGAGGAGAGGCGTTTTGGTTTTGGGCGTTTTCCTCCTTTTCGCCCTGGTTTCTTCCCATCTTTGTGGATTTATCCACCTGTCGTCTTTGTAGTTTTTGACTTTCAGATTGCGTCTCTGAGTGGACGTCCAGTTTGTTGATGATGAAGTTATTTATTTCTGTTTCTTTGTTTTCCTTCTAACAGTCTGACCCCTCTGCTGTAAGACTGCTGATGTCCACTCCAGGCCCTGCTTGCCTGGGGATCACCTGTAGCAGTTGCAGAATGGTAAGGGTTGCTGCCAGTTTCTTCTTCTTCTATCTTTGTCCCAGAAGGACACCTGCCAGATGTCAGTCTGAGCTCTCCTTTATGAGGTGACTCTTTGTATATATAAGGGTCAGGAAGCTGCTTGAGGAGACAGTCTGTCCTTTATAGGATCTCAAGTGCTGAGCTGTGAGCTCCATTGTTCATTCAGAGCTGCTGGGCAGGTACATTTAAGTATGCTGCAGCAGAACTCAGATACCACATTGTTTTTCTCCAGGTGCTCTGTCTCAGGGAGTTAGGGCTTTATTCATGAGTTTCTGTTGTGCTGTTGTCTTTTTTCTGGGATGTCCTGCCCAGCAAGAAGGTAGCTTAGTCACTGTCTGCCTGCAGAGGCTTTTCTGAACTGCTGTGGGCTCTGCTCAGGTGCCATGTGAACTTCACTGCAGTCCTTTTTATATGGGTTTAATCAGAACTGCCTCAGCAATGGTGGCCCACCTCTATAATGGCTAACTCTCTCTGTTAATAGTGGGCTGCCTTGGCGATGGCGAGGCATCGCCATCGAGGCAAACTACCTCCATGGTGGTGGACTGCCTCAGTGATGGTGGATGCCACTCCCCCATAGAGCTGGACCATCCGGGGTTCAGCTGTGCTTGCTGTGAAACTCTCAACCCAGAGTGTTTCTGATTTCTGTTTTTTTTTGTGTGTGTGGGGGTTGGACCAGCTGAGCCTGATCACCTGGCTCCCTGCCTCAGAAACTTTCTTTTTTTTAATTTGAACAGTTCACTGTCATCCAGGTATTCCTGTCGCCTGTTTAAAAGGTGCTGGAATCTCTGTGATTTTCCATGTGACAACCCACAGCACCGGCTGAAACAGTGGCACTTTTTTGCCCAGGAATCTCTTGGCTTGGCTCCCTGTTTCAGTCCTCTTTATCATGAGATGAATGGGTGACTCTGCCTTCCTGGAGCTCCAATCGCCAGCTAAAATAGTGCCCAGACCCATGTATTTTGTACAGAGAACTGCTGCGCTGGGGTGCCGGCAAAACAGCTATAGCAACCAAAACAGCCATGCCGGCGAAAACAGCTGTGCTGGCCAAAACAGCCGCGTGGGCCAAACCAGCCACACTGGTGACCTGTGGGGCTCCTCCACCTGGTAATCTCCTGGTCTGTGGGCAATAAAAATCTGTCTGGAAATGCGGTGTCCACTCACCCTCAATGCTTTCACTGGGAGCTGCAATCCTGAGCTGCTCCTCATCTGCCATCTTGTATCCCTCCTGCAATTACCTTTAATGGCAAAAACCACAAGTACTTTTGCACCAATCTAATATTATTATTATTTAGTTGATGAGAAATCAAATAGCATGAAGATGAAGTTGAAATAAGGCCAGTAAAAGATCTTGGACACACTGAAATTTTTAACACATAGTAATCATCAATTAATATTTATTGACTGTGTTTGATTCCATATCCAGATATGTGGGTGTTTGAATAAACAGTAATATTAATGCAGATGTTATTTTATCTCAAAACCTAAATCAATTTTTATTGTTGAATCTTTCCTTCAGCATCTCTATCATGTTCTATTTGTCCTTCTGAAAATACATGATTTTAAGGAATTATGTTAAATCTTAGAGTACAAATATTATGTCATGTGTAGTTTTTCCTTATTAAAAAGGTTGAGGTACTTTGATTGGTCATTGTCTTTCATTTCTGTTCTCAATCCCTAGCAAGTAGCATGTGAGAATTATTATTACAGAAAATGAACATATATTGCCAGATGATTATGGCAATACTAACATTTATTAAGACTGATTAGTGGTCTTTGAATAGAGAAAATGTAGGTGTTGAGTAGGATGGTGAATTAAGAAAGATTTTGAAGTTGTTAAAAGTAACTAGTATGCAAGACCTCTCCATTGTAAATATTTCATAATCTGAAAAAGTTGATCATTTATTCTAGATAAAAGTGATGGCAGGGTTTTTCATTTATTGATAAAGATACTAGAGTGATATATGTCCATATTAATAAATAGCAAACAAGTAATGAGTAGAATAATTTTTTAAGCACACAAAATGTTTTCAATACTGGGGAGGACAGCAGCAAAGTAACATCAATTTCATCTAAAAGTAATTAAAGGACAAATATTTTTCCCAATTCTGAAATGGGAAAAGAAATGAAATTTTTTAAGCTCTTCACCTTCAACTTTAAACATTGATACCAACATTTCTCTAATAAAGCTCAGAAATTATAATGGACTTTTAAAATCTCCAGAATCCACTTATAAGTAGTGAGTTAGGTGATAGGGGATGGATGAAGTAAACCACCATGGCATATGTATACCTATATAACAATCCTGCACCATCTGCACATGTATCACAGAACGTTATGTATAATAAAAAATTTTTAAAGGAAAGCTTTTACTTTTACAAGCCACAGTTTGATTTTCCAAACTCCGTTCACTATGGCTCATTAAGTGACAATATTACTTCCCTTGAGCAGATCCATCCTGCCAACAGGAGGAATCGGTGCTTAACTATGGCTAAAGAAAATGGCATATTTAACACCATTAATTGTACACATTAAAACATGGTTAAAGTAAGGAACTTTATGTTATATATTTATACTCAATTTCTTAAATAGATATATTTTTTAAAATCAGAAAATTGACAAAATAGTAATCAACAGATAGGCCCAAAAATTATGTCAAGCAATCCTGTAATCAGGAAGTCAGAGATCTGATTAATATACACAGAGCAGGGTTGAATCAACAGTCACTTTAGGAAAAATGAAAGGAGATATTAGAGAATGTGTTGAATTTCTCTAAAACAGTATTATTAAATGAAACAAAGTGAATCACCATTTTCATGGGGTTTCTGAAAATTGCTTTGAATGCCTTGTGTCAGGCTTATAGAAGTATCATATCAAACAGATAACTTGGATAAAAGCGCACAATGGAAAACCAATTTCTTGAAGATAAATTGATTAATGTTACTGTAACAAAATTATATAAACAACAGTTTAAGATTTACAGTATATTTTTAAAAGTTGCATTTTGTTTGAAAAAGCATTTATAAAAAGAGAATTTATTTCTCAATCTCTTAACCTTATTTTAATAAAAGCATTCTTGTTCCCAAATAATAAAATGGCATCTGTTAGAAATTCTCCTAGACTAATTTTCATAAATGGAACAAAAATAATAATCTTTTGCATTTTCAAATATATTTTAATAGAAAATATTGTTAGAATGTTCTCTTTAACTTAAAAATACAACTTTTAGGAAAGTGCAGTTTACATGTATTCAGAGTCATCTTAATTTTTCTTGTTATTTCAAATTATTTATTCCTGAGTTATATTAATTTTTATAAGAAAATATAGCTAGCAGAAAATAAAAATGAAACCTTTCCTATTTCAGGAAAGTTTACTTTTCAAGTGACATGGCAAATATTGATCATTTTATGTCTACTGTATACACCATAACTTGTTTTTCCTTTTTTAATTGTACTTTAGGTTCTGGGGTACATGTGCAGATCATGCAGGATTGTTGCATAGGTACATACATGCCAATGTGGTTTGCTGCCTCCATCCCTCCATCACCTATATCTGGCATTTCTCCCCATGGTATTCCTCCCCATACTGTCACTCCTCTACCATCCCCCAACAGACCACAGTGTGTGATGCTCCCCTTCCTGTGTCCATGTGTTCTCACTGTTCAACACCTGCCTATGGGTGAGAACATGTGGGGTTTGATTTTCTGTTCATGTGTTAGTTTGCTGAGAATGATGGTTTCCATATTCATCCATGTCCCTACAAACGACACAAACTCATTGTTTTTTATGGCTACATAGTATTCCATGGTGTATATGAGACACATTTTCCTTGTCCTGTCTATCATCCATGGACATTTGGGTTGTTTCCAGATCTTTGCTATTGTAAACAGTGCCACTATGAACATACGTGTGCATGTGTCTTTATAACAGAACGATTTATAATCCTTTGGGTATATTACCTTTTTTACTCCACAGAAGTACATTTATTTTTACATGATAAATTATGCTTCCTATCAAAACAAGGTTTTTGGTCGAGTTAAATGTTATTACTCTCTTTTCAATATTTAGATACATTGTATCCGTCTTACAGCAAACATGCAGATTGTCCACAGTCCATAAGGTTTAAAGTTTGCTTTCTAAGCAGTTTTCATTTTATTGTAAGATTTGGAGGAGGATTTCTTGTCATGTTCTGGTTATATAACAAGGAGAAATAGGTTGCTGGATAGTTTTTCCCATTTCCTGGGAAGAGAAATCTATCTGTTCACATATTTTCCCAACTTATAGAAGAATCTTTTTGTACATAAAGCTTTTACTCAGTTATATATATATATATATATATATATATATATATATAGAGAGAGAGAGAGAGAGAGAGAGAGCCTATATTTATCTATCTATCTATCTAACTATCTACCTAGCTAGCTAGGTAGCTTTCTTCATGTTTCAGATTTTTATCTCTAATTATTGCAGGGAGGAATCGATTTTCATGATTCTTAGGTTATGACTATATATGGTAAAATCTTAACCAAGGTAACTAATAATGCCAGAAATTCTGAACTTAAAAACTGCAAATTGGTTGTTTAGTGGAATATACTATTAGACAGAACTGGCTTGTCATAACATGCCAAAGCTGGCAGAAACAATAAACCAAAATTTTTGCCATACACAAATTCTTTACCATCCTATAATGAAGGCCATATAGCCCACTGCAGAAATACTTTCATCGGTGATATGTTAAGTGGTTAATTCCTCTATAAAGGGTTCTAATGTTGAAAAATGTCTTCCTTGTGTTGAACAAAATCTGCTTTCCCACTCTGAATTCCAATCTTTTAAACAACCCAGATGAAGTATGTTTCCTGTTACAGTACTTCGTATATGGCATGTGAATACAGTTAGTAAATCATCTTTGATCTATGCCATACTTCTGAAGAAGAAGTTTTGAGTTGAAAAAGTTACAGGTTTAAAAGCATAATGACAGTTTGAGAGTTGAATACAAAAGTTTGGATACATTCCAGTTCATCATGGTTTCTCTTGATCCAATGTCATGTCAATAAATATGCACTGTACTCCCAGGCAGGACACAGTAGAAGAAAATAAAATGCCTGTAATGGTCCTAATTTTCATTAAACCAACTCTATTGTTTACAGAAGTTATGTCCTATTGAAGATTCATGCTGAATTGTTCCTTCATTAAAAACACTAATTTTCAAAGGAATTGCTCTTCATGAGGTTTTCTGACACTTATAATATTGATTTTAACCTAATACACAACTTTACATTTCAACCATATGTTAGTTTGTGTCCACCATTCCAACTCACTAAAACAGAGATGGTTTTAGAAGCTATTTCTGTCTACCCGTTCTGTCAGTGAATCACCCTCTTCAGGGAAATGGTTCTTACGAAAAGCAATTAGAATATTACATGTGATTTATTTTTAGTATATTCACATTAAATATTCATGTTTTATTTTTTCTAATATCCATGTTTATTTTTTTCTTTTTTGTTTGCATGAAAAATATTGTATTCTACACTATTGTAGTAAATAAATGATTAGCCCATTCCACTTCAAAGATGTACTGAAGACAGAATGAGGACAGAAATGGAAATTTAAGAGTTAAATACATATTCATATAGCTATTGACATAGCACTACTGACCCTGAACACTAGTCTTCCCTGGTTTATTTATGTCTTTTCTGCTCTGAATATGTTGAAATGTGCTGTAATTTAATTTTTGTCTTCTTAACTATATTCTCACAATGTTCATTCCACACTATTATTATGTTATCTTTATATAAACATTCTCGATATAATTAGTTTAATAACATGATGGCTTTTAAGTTTTTCATCTATATTGAATTAACTAGTTTCTTGATCTCAAATTCTACTGTATTATATGAATTGCTACTTTTGATGAATTGCAACCTTATAACTGACTGGAAGGTCCTGACAATCTTGAGAACATCCACTGACTTTCTTACTTAAACATTCATTTATATGGCAGTTTCTCACATCTGTACCTTTGCCACAGTCATCCTTATCGTCACAAAGACTTCCACTAGAAATGCACGTGCCATTTTGCACTTATAAAATGAATTGTGGCATGACTGTTCTGGAAAAGAAAATAAAACAGATGGAATATAAAGGGCATGCTATTGTTTTATACTACAATTATTGAGAACATTCACAAATATGATAAATTCAGCTGTCAGAACTCATAATAAATACAGGTATATACAAAATGCTTTACATATTAAGTATAATATTTTTTACATAATATACAGAAAAATCAAGGAAAAACTGTTTTTTCATGTTCAACACATATTGCAAATCTAGCTTGATCATGAAAATTAATTATCAAAATGAATATCTGTAGTAAAATTAATAAACTATTTCTGCCTCATCTATATTGTGAAGAATGAGTTCAAAAGCATAATGATATTTTGACATTTCCCTCAAGCCATAGGACTCTGAGAAATAATACGTCACTAAAAATTAAGAATCTATAATAGATAGATATTTCTAAATTCTTTGCTTCCTGGAAATATAACATGGACATTTTGAAGTCAGTATATAAGAAAGACTTCAGTGGTGAATAATATTTGTACCAAATACAGCTTTGGAAAATAGCCAAATTACTTGGACAATACCCATCACATACGCTAAAAGGAAACCTATTATCATGAAATGTCCATGAGAAAAAGAAAGTGAGTATGTTCTACTAATGTATGATTCTATATATAGGATTTGGAATAGAGAAGTGAAACATAGACCAAGTTTTCAATATATGTATGTACGTATACATGTGTACTCAAATGACATGCAATTTATTTCATTTTGCCTAATTATGAGGAATACACACCACTTCTCATTAAATTTTAAATGTTTTGCATTTAAATTTTCAAAGAGGCCTACACAGTGAAATAATCCTCATATAAAATAACATGTTAAGAAACAATGAATTTTCGGCAGAGGGTAAGACAGGACTACTAACTCAAGTCTTTAAATTTTTCTCACAGACTTAAATTTGTACAAGGAGATTCCAACATAGTTGTTTGCTAACTTCCTGCATGGTGTCACTAGAAATATCACGTGTTTAAAAATTTGCATTTTCTTTCATCGAATACTATACTAGACAGAAAATCACAATTTTTCAATGGAAAACACTTTAGAATAAATGTAGCTCTGTACCTGCACTTTTACACTTGGGGTTTAAAGGTGATTTATCAGAATGGTCAGGGCAAAGTCTCCATCACACTACCATTGAATGACACCTCCCATTGTCACATCTAAATTCTTCTGTAACACATGGTCAGTGCCCAATAGTCAGAGAAAAAAATATTTTGACTAATTCACATAATAAACACTGATTGAAATGTCATCTCCTCAATGTACACTACACTTAATTAATGTGGAATACCCATGACTCCTATGAGAGATGTTTCTCATTTCTTTCTCTAACAGTGATCATAGTTGCAAGAGATGTTTGCAGTCAAGAAGTAAGACTATTGTCCAAAAACTCAAGTTGGAAACAGAAATTCTTTCTGTTTCAAGGTGAGGAAACAAGAAGCAACACTCAACTATAACATTTCTCTTCACCTATTATCTAGATCTTACTGATATCTCTTAGAATGAAAAATGAAAATGAAAGCTGTTAGAATTAGCATGGTTAGGCACAGTACCAGAACATATGGCTAAACTAATTCTGAGCTATATTGATAATTCTAAGAAGCTCTGATATCATGTTTATGTTTAGAAAACAGCATTAAAGTGTAAAGAAATGATTAAAATGAGAAAAATTTCAAAGTCCATTTTAGAGGAATAAACACAAAAACTATTATAAATATCCTATATGTTGATGCTGAGATTTACTGAAAAATTTATTTAATTTATAGAAAACAGTTTATTTGTTAAAGTTTGTATCTACTCCTCTTTGTATGTACAACATATTTGATTTTCAATAATGTTTTATAACAAATATTTTTCTAAGTTTGTCAAAAATAAAAACAGTTGTTTTCTGATAAATCTAGGTAAATGCTCTGCTTTAAGAGGGAGGGCTTAGGTTTTTATGGCTTAATAAATAAACATAATTTCAACTAAAATATACTCAATTGTGAAAATTTAATTTAATTTTTTATCATGTTGGAATGGTTAAACTAAATGGTTTTAAGATAACCTGTTTTCCTAGTATGTATTTATCACCCCCTTTTTTTTCACTAGCTTCTTCTTATTTAATACATACATTGAAACCTTATCCAGTCTAGTAACAATAAAAATCTATCTATGTACCTCTTATCAGCACATTAGTGGTCTCTATATTGCCTAACATTGTTTCCACTTACTTGTTCCAGTTTATCTCTGATCAATCAGCAATTCATTTCTGTGAACTCTATCTTCTGGAATTTCTCTTATGGCTAGAAAGACGTACATAAAAGCAAAAACTCAAATCCATAAGCTCTCATTTTAAAAAAATTAGAAAAAGTACAAACTAATCCCAAAACAAAGTAGGAAGTTTAGACAAGAACCATATATACAAAACCAACACAACCAAAATTGGTTATTTAATAGTATTGATAAATATTCACAAATTTTACCTGAACAAGAAAAAATGAGATTAATTCCATTTGACCCAACAATCCCATTACTAGGTATATATCCAAAGGTCTATAAATCATTCTACTATAAGGACACATGCACACGAATGTTCATTGCAGCACTGTTTACAATAGCAAAGACCTGGAATCAACCCAAATGCCCATCGATGATAGACTGGACTGGGAAAATGTAGCACATATACACCATGGAATATTATGCAGCAATCAAAAATGATGAGTTCGTGTCCTTTGTAGGGACGTGGATGAATCTGGAGAACATCATTCTCAGTAAATTGACACAAGAACAGAAAAGGAAACACCGTATATACTCACTCATAGGCGGGTGATGAACAATGAGAACACATGGACAC
>CM052662.1:351951-437465 GCA_028533165.1 Leontopithecus rosalia
TTATGATGCCAAGATAGTTGACTAGGTAGCTTTAGGTAAGGTTAGCTAAATCCACAGCTTTTGTCATTGCCATGGCAATTATATTGAACGTTCTAAAGTTATAACATTTTTAAAGTAATACTAGCTTACCTGCAACAGCACGAAAACCATACTTTATATGTTTGTCCTTGTTATTTTACTTATTCAGTTCTCAAAATTATATCTGTAATTATTGTATGTCAAAAACACATACAAAGCTTTAGTGATAACTTTTACTTGGCATTCCATAGTGCTGGGATTACAGCCTTGGGCGACGGAGCCTGAATCAAATTTTGTTTTCATATCAAAAATGGTGTTTCACCATGTTGGTTGGGGCGGTCTCAAACCTGAAACGTCCTGTGATCTGCCAGGCTTGATATGCAAAGCACATAACTGACAGGCTCCCGTGAGCCACCACACCCAGCAGGCCGACTTTATTGTTAAAAAAGAAATCAGAGAGATGGGGTCGGGCGCTGTGACCCACGCCAGCAATCCTAACACTCTGGGAGGCCGAGGTGTACGGGTGACCTGAGCTCACAGGTTTTTCAATTGGCCTGCGCATTTTGGTGAAAACCCACCACACTTAAAAAAGAAAAAAAAGAAAAGGAAAAGAAAATAAATCAGATCAGTGTGCAAAATGGAAACAAAACGAGTTTTGTTTTGTTTTGTTTTGTTTGGGTGTCTCCAAACCCGCCCCGCCTTTCTTTGAGGTCACGGGTTCCAGATCTGCCTGCGCAAACTAGTGAAAACCCACCACACTTAAAAAAGGAGAAAAGGAAAAGGAAAAGAAAAGAAATCAGACACTTCGGTGTGCACAATTCAAATGAAAAGGGGTGCCACGTGACTCCACCACTCCCCCAGCCTTTCTTTAGGACATACTGTTTCCCTATTGTCGCCCAGGCTGGAGGGCAACAGAGCGATCTTGGCTTAATTGTGACACACACCTCCTGGGTTCAAGCGATTATCCTGCCAATGCCTTAAATGTAGCTGGGGTTGCAGGTGTCCACACCACTACGTCCGGCTAACGTTCTACTTTCTGTTGTACCTCGTACCTCAAATCTATGTATATTTGATTTCTAAAAACAGCCACAGGGGCAAAAATAAATGAATAAATAAATGAAAACGTAACGTTGCAATTTTTTGCGTGTCATTTTTGAACTGCAGCCACCCGGGCCTTCTGTGTAGCATTCCAATTTTAGTGTAGGTGCTGCCAAAGCGAGCACATGCCATGCCTGCCTCAGACTTTTTTTTTCCGGTTTTTATGTTTTATATAGGGAGCTGGTTGCCTTGTGTCATTGGAGGCCCGTCTCGGCCCTGTGACCTCATGATCCGCCCACCTCAGCATTCCAGAGTGCTAGGATTATAGGCGTGGGCCACGGAGCCCAAATCAAGTTTTGTTTTCGTATCAAAGATGGCGTTTCACCATGTTGGTCAGGGTGGTCTCAAACCGGAAATCTCCCGTGATCTGCCAGCCTTGATAGGCAAAGCACATAACTGACAGGTTCCCGTGAGCCACCATGCCCAGCAGGCCGACTTTCTTGTAAAAAGGAAATCAGAGAGACAGGGAATGGCGCTGTGACCCACACCAGCAATCCTAACACTCTGGGAGGCCGAGGTGAGCGGGTCACCTGAGCTCATGAGTTTTAGATTGGCCTGCGCATCCTGGAAAAAAGCCACCACACTTTAAAAAGGACAAAAAGAAAAGGAAAATTAAAGAAATCAGATAGATCAGTGTGCAGAATGGAAATGAAACGAGGTGCCCGGTGTCTCTAAACCTCGCTCCGCCTTTCTTTATAACGTATTGTTGCCCTCTTGGCACCCAGGCTGGAGTGCATGAGTACGATCTTGGCTTATTGTGACACCGGACTCCTGGTTTCAAGCAATTGTCCTCCAATGCCTTCAATGTTGCTGGGGTTGCAGGTGTCCACACCACCACATCCGGCTTACTTTTTATTTTTTGTTTGTACCTCAAATCTATGTGTATTTGATTTCTGAAAAACAGCCATAGTGGTAATAAATAAATAAATAAAAACGGAATGCTGCACATTTTGCCTATCATTTTAGCATTTTAGGCCTTCTGTGTAGCGTCCCAATTTTGCTGTAGGTGCTGCTGAGGCGAGCACATGCCATGCCCGCCTCAGATTTTTTATTTTATCCAGTTTTTATGTTTTATATAGGGAGCGGGTTGCCTTGTGTCGTTGGAGGCCCTTCTCAACCTTGTGACCTCACAATCCGCCCGCCTCGGCAATCCAGAGTGCTGGGATTACATTCGTGAGCCACGGAGCCCAAATCAAGTTTTGTTTTCGTATCAAAGATGGGATTTCACCATGTTGGTCAGGGTGGTCTCAAACCCGTGATCTCACAGGGTTGATATGCACAGCACATATATGACAGACTCCTGTGAGCCACCACACCCAGATGGCCGACTTTATTGTTAAAACAAAATCAGAGAGAAGGACATGGCCCTGTGACCCATGCCAGCACTTGTAACACTCTGAAAGGCGGAGGTGAGCGGGACACCTGAGGTCACGGGTTCCATATCGGCCTGCACATACTAGTGAAAACCCACCACACCTATAAACGGAGAAAAGGAAAAGGAAAAGAAAAGAAATCAGACACTTTGGTGTGCACGATTCAAACAAAACAGGGTGCTGCGTGCCTCCACCCCTCCCCCAGCCTTTTTTTTTAGGACGTATTGTTTCCCTGTTGTTGCCTGGGCTGAAGTGCAACAGAGCGATCTTGGCTTATTGTGACACCTGACTCCTGGGTTCAAGCGATTGTCCTCCAATGCCTTCAATGTAGCTGGGGTTGCAGGTGTCCACACCATCATGTCTGGCTAACTTTCTATTTTTTGTTTGTACCTCAAATCTATGTGTATTTTGATTTCTGAAAAAGAGCCACAGTGGCAATAAATAAATAAATAAATAAATAAATAAAAACGGAATGATGCACATTTTTCCGTGTCATTTTTGCACTGTGGCGACCCGGGCCTTCTGTGTAGTGTCCGAATTTTAGTGTAGCTGATGCCGAAGCGAGTACATGCCATGCCCGCCTCAGATTTTTTATTTTTTCCGGTTTTTATGTTTTATATTTGGAGCGGGTTGCCTTGTGTCATTGGAGGCCTGTCTTGATGTTGTGACCTCATGATCCGACCACCTCGGCATTCCAGAGTGCTGGGATTACAGGTGTGGGCCACGGAGCCCAAATCAAGTTTTGTTTTTGTATCAAAGATGGCGTTTCACCATGTTAGTAGGGGCGGTCTCAAACCTGAAACCTCCCGTGATCCACCAGCCTTGATATACAAAGCGCAGAACTGTCAGGCTCCCATAAGACACCGCACCCAGCCGGCTGACTAAATTGTTAAAAAAGAAATCAGAGAGACAGGGATGGGCTCTGTGACCCATGCCAGCAATCCTAACACTCTGGGAGGCTGAGGTGAGCAGGTCACCTGAGCTCACGGGTATTAGATCGGCCTGCACATCCTGGTGAAAACCCACCACACATAAAAAAGGAGAAAAAGAAAAAGAAAAGAAAAGAAATCAGACAGTTCAGTGGGCACAATGGAAAGGAAATGAGGTGCTGGGTGTCTCCATACCTCGCCCCGCCTTTAGGATGTATTGTTTCCCTCTTGTCACCCGGGCTGGAGTGCATGAGTGCAATCTTGGCTTATTGTGACACCCACCTCCTGGGTTCAAGCAATTGTCCTGCCAATGCCTTCAATGTAGCTGGGGTTGCAGGTATCCACACCACTACATCTGGTAACATTCTATTTTCTGTTGTACCTGGTACCTCAAATCTATGTGTATTTGATTCCTAAAAAAAAACCACAGGGGTAAAAAATAAATGAATAAATAAATAAATAAATGAAAACGGAACACTGCAATTTTTTCTGTGTCATTTTTGCACTGCGGCCACCAGGGCCTTCTGTGTCGCATCCCAATTTTAGTGTAGGTGCTGCCGAAGAGTGCATAAGCCATGCCTGCCTCAGATTTTTTATTTTTTCCGGTTTTTATGTTTTATATAGGGAGCAGGTTACCTTGTGTCCTTGGAGGCTCGTCTCGACCCTGTGACCTCATGATCTGCCCACCTCAGCATTCCAGAGTGCTGGGATTACAGGCGTGGACCACGGAGCTCAAATCAAGTTTTGTTATTGTATCAAAAATGGTGTATCACCATGTTGATAGGGGCGGTCTGAAACCCGAAACCACCGCTACACAGAAGGACCGGGTGGCCACAGCGCAAAAATGACACGCAAAAATATGCAGCGTTCCATTTTCATTTATTTATTTATTTATTTATTCATTTATTTTTTGCCCCTGTGCCTGTTTTTTAGAAATGAAATACATATAGGTTTGAGGTACGATGTACAACAGAAAATAGAATGTTACCAGACGTAGTGGTGTGGATACCTGTAACCCCAGCTACTTGAAGGCATTGGCAGGGCAATCTCTTGAACCCAGGAGGCAGGTGTCAAAATAAGCCAAGATCGTACTCATGCACTCCAGCCTGGGTGACAAGAGGGCAAAAATACATCATAAAGAATGGCGGGGCGAGGTTTGGAGACACCCGGCACCTCCGTTCATTTCCATTGTGCACACTTGTCTGTCTGATTTCTTTTCTTTTCCTTTTATTTTTCTCCTTTTTTAAGTGTTTTGGGTTTTCACTGGGATGTGCAGGCCGATCTAAAACCCATGAGCTTAGGTGACCTGCTCACCTCGGCCTCCCAATTAGGATTGCTGGCATGGGTCACAGTGCTCGTCCCTGTCTCTCTGATTTTGTTTTAACAATAAAATCGGCAAGCTGGGTGTGGTGGCTCATGGAGGCTGTCATGCATGTGCTTTGCATATCCACACTATCGGATCACGGGAGGTTTCGGGTTTGAGACCGCCCCAACTAACATGGTGAAACACCATTTTTGATACTAAAACGGAACTTGATTTGGGCTACGAGGCCCACACCTGTCATCCCAGCACTCTGGTATGCTGAGGCGGGTGGATCCTGAGGTCAGTGTCGAGACGGGCCTCCAATGACATAAGGCAACCTGCTCCCTATACTAAACATAAAAACCGAAAACAATAAAAAATCTGAGGCGGGCATGACTTGTGCTCGCTTTGGCAGCACCTACACTAAAATTGGGACACTACACAGAAGGCCCAAGTGGCCGCAGCGCAAAAATGACACGAAAAAATTTGCAGTGTTCCGTTTTCATTTATTTATTTATTTATTTATTTATTTATTTATTTATTGCCACTGTGGCTGTTTTTCAGAAATCAAATACACATAGATTTGTGGTACAAAACAAAAATAGAAAGCCACACGTGGTGGTGTGGACACCTGACTCCCCAGGTACATTGAAGGCATTGGAGGACAATCGCTTGAACCCAGGAGTCGGGTGTCACAATAAGCCAAGGTTTCTTTGTTGCACTCCAGCCCAGGCGACAAGAGAGAAACAGTATGTTCTAAAGAAAGGCTGAGCGAGGAGTGGAGTCACACGGCACCCCGTTTCATTTCAATTGTGCACACAATTGTGTCTGATTTCTTTTCTTCTCCCTTTCTTTTCTCCATTTTAAGTGTGGTGGGTTTTCACCAAGATGCGCAGGATGATCTGGAACACGTGACCTAAGGTGACCCGCTCATCTCGGCCTCCCAGAGTGTTAGGATTGCTGGCGTGGGTCACAGGGCCTGTCCCCCTCTCTCTAATTTTGTTTTAACAATAAAGTCGGCCAGCTGGGTGCAGTGGCTCAGGGGAGCCTGTCATCCATGCACTTTGCTTATCCAGGATGCCAGATCACGGGAGGTTTCGAGTTTGAGACCGCCCAAACCATCATGGTGAAATGCCATCTTTAATATGAAAACAAAACTTGATTTGGGCTCCGTGGCTCATGCCTGTAATCCCAGCACTCTGAAATGCCGAGGTGGGTGGATCCTGAGGTCACAGGGTCGAGACGGACCTCCAACGACACAAGGCAACCAGCTCCGTATATAAAACATAAAAACCGGAAAAAATAAAATCTGAGGCTGGCATGGCATGTACCCGCTTTGGCAGCACCTACCCTAAAATTGGGATGCTACACAGAAGGCCCGGGTGGCCGCAGTGCAAAAATGGCACGCAAAAAATTGCAGCGTTCCGTTTTCATTGATTTATTGATTTATTGATTTATTTTTTGCACCTGTGGCTGTTTTTAGAAATCAAATGCACATAGATTTGAGGTACGAGGTACAACAGAAAATAGAAAGTTAGCCGGATGTAGTGGTGTGGACACCTGCAACCCCAGCTACATTGAAGGCATTGGCAGAGCAATCGCTTGAATCCAGGAGGCAGGTGTCAAAATAAGCCAAGATCGTACTCATGCACTACAGCCTGGGTGACAAGAGGGAAACAATACGTCATAAAGAAAGGCAGGGCGATGTTTGGAGACACCGGGCACCTCGTTTTGTTTAAATTGTGCACACTCATCTGTCTGATTTCTTTTTGTTTCCTTTTCTTCTTGTCCTTTTTTAAGTGTGGTGGATTTTCACCAAGATGCGCAGGCCAATCTAAAACCCGTGAGCTCAGGTGACCCGCTCACTTCGGCCTCTCAGAGTGTTAGGATTGCTGGCATGGGTCACTCTGCACCTTTTTGCGTGTCATTTTGGCGCTGTGGCCACCCTGGCCTTCTGTGCACGTTCCTATTTTAGTGTAGGTGCTGCCCAAGTGAGCGCATGCCATGCCTGCCTCAGATTTTTTATTTTGCTCTGTTTTTATGTTTTATATAGGGAGCGGGTTGCGTCGTGTGGTTTGAGGCCCGTCTTGAACTGGGACCTCACGATCCGTCTGCCTCAGCATTCCAGAGTGCTGGGTTGCAGGCGAAAGCCTCCAAGCCCAACCCAAGTTCTGTTTTTGTTTTAAAGACGGGTTTTCACCATGTTGGTCGGGCCAATCTGGAACCCGCAACCTCGGGTGATCTGCCCTAATTGGTATTCAAAGCACCCGGAAGTGAGGCTCCCATGAGCCAGCGCGCCGGGGCGGCTGACTTTATTATTAAAAAAGAAATCAAAGAGACTGGGCCGGGAGCTGTGACTCACGCCAGCAATCCTAGCCATTTGGGAGGCAGAGGTGAGTGGGTCACCTGAGGTCACGGGTTCCAGATCAGCCTGCGCATCTCGGTGAAAACTCGACACACTTAAAGAGGAGAAGAAGAAAAAGAAAAGAAAAGAAATCAGACAGATCAGTGTGCACAACTGAAATGAAAAGGGGTTCCTGTGGGACTCCATCCCTCGCCTAGGCTTTCTTTATGACTTACTGTTTTCCACTTGTCACCCGGGCTGGAGTGCAACAGTGGGATCTTGGCTTATTGCCACACCCGCCTCCTGGGTTCAAGCAATTGTCCTCCCAATGCCTTCAAAGTAGCTGGCGTGGCAGGTGCCCACACCACCATGTTCAGCTAACATTCTCTTTCATTTTTCTACCTCATACCTAAAATCTGTGTGTATTTGATTTCTAAAACACAGCCACAATGGCGAAAAATGCATAAGTAAATAAATAAAAATGGAACGCTTCACCTTTTTTCATGTCATTTTGGTGCTGCGGCGACCCCGGTTTTTCGTGTGCATCCCAATTTAAGTGTAGTTGCTGCCGAAGCGAGTGCATGCCATGCCTGCCTCAGATTTCTTATTTTACTCTGTTTTTATCTTTTATATAGGGAGCCGGCTGTGTCGTGTTGTTGGAGGCCAGTCTGGAACCTGGGACCTCAAGATCCGTCTGCCTCCGCATTCCAGAGTGGTGGGTTGCAGGTGAAGGCTTCCGAGCCCAACCCAAGTTTTGCTTTTGTTTTAAAGACGGGTTTTCACCATGTTTGTCGGGCCAATCTGGAACCCGCAACATTGGGTGATCCGCCCTAATTGGTATTAAAAGTGCCTGGAAGACAGGCTTCCATGAGCCACCGTGCCCGGCCGGCCGAATTTATTATTAAAAAAGAAATCAGAGAGACTGGGCCGGACGCTGTGACTCACGACAGCAATTCTAGCCCTTTGGGAGGCCGAGGTGAGCGGGTCACCTGAACTCGCGGGTTCCAGATCAGCCTGTGCATCCCAGTGAAACTCGCCACACTTATAAGAGGAGAAGAAGAAAAAGAAAAGAAAAGAAATCAGACAGAGCAGTGTGCACAACTGAAACGAAACGAGGTGCCTGCGGGATTCCACCCCTCGCCCAGCCTTGCTTTTTGACGTACTGTTTCCCACTTGTCACCTGAGCTGGAGTGCAACAGTGCGATCTTGGCTTACTGCCACACCCGCCTCCTGGGTTCAAGCGATTGTCCTGCCAATGCCTTTAATGTCGTTGAGTTTGCAGTTGTTCACACCGCCACGTCCAGCTAACTTTCTATTTTTTTGTATGTCTTACATCAAATGTATGTGTATTTAATTTCTAAAACACAGCCACAGTGGCGAAAAATACATAAATAAATGAAAACAGAATGCTGCACCTTTTTGCGTGTTATTTTGGCACTGCTGCCACCCCGGCCTTCCGTGTGGCATCCGGATTTTAGTGTAGGTGCTGCCGAAGCGAGCGCATGCCATGCCACCTCAGATTTCTTATTTTGCTCTGTTTTTATATTTTATATAGGGAGCGGGTTGTGTCGTGCCATTGGAGGCCCGTGTCAAACCTGGGACCACAGGATCCGTCTGCCTTGGCATTCCAAAGTTTTCGGATTACAGGGCTGAGCCGCCGAGCCCAACCCAAGTTTTGTTTTTGTTTAACAGACCGGGTTTCAACATGTTGGTTGGGGCAGGTTCGAACCCGCATCCTCGCGGGATCCGCCCTCCTTTGTCTTGGCAGCGCCTGGATGACAGGCTCCCATGATCCATGGCACCTGGACCACCGACATTAATTTATTATTAAAAAATAAATCAGAGAGACGGGGACGGTCACTGTGACTCACGTGAGCAATCCTAGCCCATTGGAAGGCTGAGGTGAGCGGGTCAACTGAAGTCCTGGGTTCCAGATCAGCCTGTACATCCCAGTGAAAACTCGCTGCACTTAAAAGAGGAGAAGAAGAAAAAGATAAGAAAAGATTTCAGACAGATCAGTGTGCACAACTGAAACTAAACGAGGTGCTGGTGGGACTCCACCCCTTGCCCAGCCTTTCTTTATGATGTACTGTTTCCCTCTTGTCACCCAGGCTGGAGTGCAACAGTACGATCTTGGCTTATTGCCACACCTGCCTCCTGGGTTCTAGCGATTGTCCTGCCAATGCCTTCAACGTAGCTGGCATTTCAGGTTTCCACACCACCACATCCAGCTAACTTTCTATTTTTTTTCTACCTCGTACCTCAAATCTGTGGTATTTAATTTTTAAAACACAGCCACAGTGGCAAAAAATGCATAAGTAAATAAATAAAAACGGAACGCTGCAACTTTTTGCGTGTCATTTTGGCCCTGTGGCCACCCCGTCCTTCCGTGCATGTCCCGACTTTAGTGTAGGTTCTGCCGAAGCAAGCGCATGCCATGCCGGTCTCAGATTTCTTATTTTGCTCTGTTTCTATGTTTTATATAAAGAGCGTGTTGCGTCGTGTCGTTGGAGGCCCGTCTCAAACCTGGGACCACACAATCTGTAGCCTCGGCATTCCAGAGTGCTGGGTTGCAGGCGAAAGCCTCCGAGCCCAACACAAGTTCTGTTTTTGTTTTAAAGACGGGTTTTCACCATGTTGGTAGGGCCAATCTGGAACAGGCAACCTCGGGTGATCCACCCTAATTGGTATTCAAAGCGTGAGAAAGACAGGCTCCCATGAGCCACCACCCCAGCCGGCCGATTTCATTATTAAAAAAGAAATAAGAGAGACTGGGCTGGGTGCTTTGACTCACGCCAGCAATCCTCGCCATTTGGGAGGCTGAGGTGAGTGGGTCACCTGAGGTCTCGGGTTCCAGGTCAGCCTGCGCATCCGGTGAAAACTCGCCACACCTAAAAGAGGAGAAGAAGAAAAAGAAAATAAAAGAAATCAGACAGATCAGTGTGCACAACTGAAATGAAACGAGGTGCCTGCGGGACTCCACCCCTCGCCCAGAGTTTTTTATGACGTACTGTTTCCCACTTGTCACCCAGACTGGAGTGCAACGGTGCAATATTGGCTTATTGCCACACCCGCCTCCTGGGTTCAAGCAATTGTCCTGCCAATGCCTTTAATGTAGTTCAGTTTGCAGGTGTCCACACTGCCGTGTCCAGCTAACTTTCTATTTTTTTCTATGTCGTACCTCAAATATATGTTTATTTGATTTCTAAAACACAGCCACAATGGTGAAAAATACAAAGATAAATGACAACAGAATGCTGCACCTTTTTGGGTGTCATTTTGGTGCTGCTGCCTCTCCGGCCTTCCGTGCCACGTCCAGATTTTAGTGTAGGTCCTGCCGAAGCGAGCGCATGCCATGCCTGCCTCAGATTTCTTATTTTGCTCTGTTTTTATGTTTTATATAGTTAGCAGGTTGCATCGTGTCGTTGGAGGCCCTTCTCGAACCTGTGACCTCATGATCCATCTGCCTCGGCATTCCAAAGTGCTGTGATTACAGGGGTGAGCCGCCGAGCCCAACCCAAGTTTTGTTTTTGTTTTACAGACCGGGTTTCACTATGTTGGTTGGGGCGCGTTCGAACCCGCATCCTCACGGGATCCGCCCTCCTTTGTCTTGGCAGCGCCTGCATGACAGACTTCCCATGAGCCACCGCGCCCAGACAGCAGACTTTATCATTAAAAAAAATCAGAGAGACCAGGACGGGCTCTGTGATTCACGTGAGCAATCCTAGCCCTTTAGAAGGCCAAGGTGAGCGGATCACCTGAAGTCACAGGTTTCAGATAAGCCTGCGCAACCTAGTGAAAACTCGCTGTACTTAAAAAGTGAGAAGAAGAGAAAGAAAATAAAAGAAATCAGACATATCAGTGTGCACAACTCAAACGAAACGAGGTGCCTGCGGGACTCCACCCCTTGCCCAGCCTTTCTTTATGACCTACTGTTTCCCTCTTGTCAACCGGGCTGGAGTGCCACAGTGCAATCTTGGCTTATTGCCACACCCACTTCCTGGGTTCAAGCGATTGTCCTTCCAATGCCTTCAATGTATCTGGGGTTGCAGGTGTCCACACCACCACGTCCAGCTAACTTTTTATTTCTTTTTTCTACCTCGTACCTCAAATCTATGTGTATTTGATTTCTAAAACACAGCCACAATGGCAAAAAATACATAAATAAATGAAAACAGAATGCTGCAAATATTTGCATGTCATTTTTGCACTGCTTCCTTCCCAGCCTTCTGTGCGGCATCCGGATTTTAGTGTAGTGAGCGCATGCCATGCCTGCCTCAGATTTCTTATTTTGCTCTGTTTTTATATTATATATAGGAAGCGGGTTGCATTGTGTCGTTGGAGGCCGGTCTTGATCCTGTGACCTCATGATCCATCTGCCTCAGCATTCCAAAGTGCTGGGATTACAGGGGTGAGCCCCCGAGCCCATCCCAAGTTTTGTTTTTGTTTTACAGACTGGGTTTCAACATGTTGGTTGGGCGGGTTTGAACCCGCATCCTCACGGTGTCTGCCCTCCTTTGATTTTGCAGTGCCTGTATGACAGGTTCCTATGAGCCTCCACACCCAGACGGCCGACTTTACTTGATCGTTAAAAAAGAAATCAGAGAGACGGGGATGGGCTCTTTGACTCATGCCAGCAATCCTAGCCCTTTGGAAGGCTGAGGTGAGTGGGTCACCTGAAGTCTCTGGTTCCAGATCAGCCTGCGCATCCCGGTGAAAACTCGCCACACTTTAAAGTGGAGAAGAAGAAAAAGAAAAGAAAAGAAATCAGACAGATCAGTGTGCACAAATGAAACGAAACGAGGTGCCTGTGGGACTCCCCGCCTCGCCCAGCCTTCCTTTTTGACGTACTCTTTCCCACTTGTCAGCCAGATTGGAGTGCAACAGTGCGAACTTGGCTTATTGCCACACCTGCCTCCTGGGTTCAAGCAATTGTCCTGCCAATGCCTTTATGTAGTTGAGTTTGCAGGTGTCCTCACCAACACGTCCAGCTAACTTTCTATTTTTTTTGTATGTCGTACCTCAAATCTATGTTTATTTGATTTCTAAAACACAGCCACAATGGCGAAAAATACATAAATAAATGAAAACGAAATGCTGCACCTTTATGTGTGTCATTTTGGCTCCTCTGCCACCCCGACCTTTTGTGCAGCATCCGGATTTTAGTGTAGGTGCTGCCGAAGCGAGCTCATGCCATGCCTGCCTCAGATTTCTTATTTGGCTCTGTTTTTAATATTTATTATAGGAAGCGTGTTTCATCTTGTCATTGGAGGCCCGTCTCGAACCTGTGACCTCACGTTCCGTCCGCCTCAGCATTCCAATGTGCTGGAATTGCAGGAGTGAGCCGCAGCCCCAATCTAAGTTTTGTTTTCGTTTTACAGACCGGGTTTCACCATGTTGGTTGGGGCGGGTTGGAACCCGCATCCTCGCGGGATCCACCCTCCTTTGTCTTGGCAGCGCCTGGATGACAGGCTCCCATGAGCCACCGCACCCGGATGGCCGACTTTACTTTATCGTTAAAAAAGAAATCAGAGAGACGGGGATGGGTGCTGTGACTCACGCCAGCAATTCCAACACTTTGGGAGGCCCTGGTGAGAGGGTCACCTGAGGTCATGGGTTCCAGATCAGCCTGCACATCACGGTGAAATCCCACCACACTTAAAAAGGAGAAATAGAAAAAAGAAAAGAAAATAAATCAGTTTAGTGTGCACAACTGAAAGGAACTAGGTGCCGTGTGAATCCACCCCCATCAGCCATTCTTTATGACTTACTGTTTCCCTCTTGTTGCCCAGGCTGCAGTGTAACAGTGCGATCTTGCCTTATTGTGACACCCACCTCCTGGGTTCAAGAGATTGTCCTGCCAATGCCATCAATGTAACTGCAGTTGCAGGTGTCCACACCACCACATCCAGCTAACTTTTTATTTTTCTTTTGTACCTCAAATCAATGTGTATTTGATGTCTAAAAGACAGCCAAAATAGCAAAAATAAATAAATGAATAAAAACGGAAAACGGAAACTTTTTGCGTGTCATTTTTGTGAGGCGGCCATCCCGGCCTCTCCTGTAGCGTCGAATTTTAGTGTAGGTGCTGCTGAAGCAAGCATATGCCATGGCCGCCTCAGATTTTTTGTTTTTTTCTGATTTTATGTTTTATATAGGGAGCGTGTTGCTTTGTGACGTTGGAGGCCAGTCTCGACTTTGTGACTTCACGATGCGCCCGCCTCAGCATTCCAAAGTGCTGCAATTATAGGGGTAGTTGGCAGAGCTCAACCGAAGTTTTGTTTTCATTTTAAAGACCGGTTTTCACAATGTTCATTGAGGTGGGCTCCAACCCACAACATCACCTGATCCGCCCTGCTTTGTCTTCCAAGCACCTGGATGACAGGCTCCGGTGAGCCACGGCGCCCGGCCAGCCGACTTTGTTGTTAAAAAAGAGATCAGAGAGATGGGGATGGATGCTATGACCCATGCCAGCAATTCTAACACTCTGGGAGGACCAGGTGAGTGGGTGACCGGAGGTCATGGGTTCCAGATCAGCCTAGGCATCCCGGTGAAAACCCACCACACTTGAAAAAGGAGTAAAAGAAAAGAAAAAGAAAAGAACTCAGAAACTTCAGTGTGCAAAATTGAAACAAAACATGGTGCCGCGTGACTCCACCCCTCACCCAGTCTTACTTTAGGACGTACTGTTTCCCTCTTGTCACCCGGGCTGGAGAGCAACAGTGCAATCTTGTCTAATTGTGACACCCATCTGCTGGGTTCAAGCGATGGTCCTGCCAATACCTTCAATGTAGCTGGGGTTGCAGGTGTCCACACCACCACGTCCAGCTAACTTTCTATTTTTTTGTACCTCAAATCTATGTGTATTTGATTTCTAAAAGACAGCCACAAGGGCAAAAAATAAATAAGTAAATAAAAATGGAATGCTGCACATTTTTGCGTGTCATTTTTGCCATGCGGCCACCCATGCCCTCGTGTGGCTTCCCAATTTTAGTGTAGGTGCTGCCGTAGCAAGCCTAGACCATGCCCGCCTCAGATATTTTATTTTTTTTTGTTTCTATGTTTTATATAGGGAGCATGTTGCATTTTGTCATTGGAGGACTGTCTCGACCCTGTGACCTCACGATTCTTCTGCCTCGGCATTCTGAAGTACTGGGATTACAAACGTGAGCCACGGAGCCCAAATCAAGTTTAGTTTTTGTATCAAAGATGGCGTTTCACCATGTTGGTGGGGGGGTCGCCACCGTGGAACCTCACGTGATCCACCCGCCTTGATATGCAAAACGCAGGGATGACAGGCTCCCATGAGCCACCGCACCCGGCCTGGCGACTTTATTGTTAAAGAAAATCAGAGGGACTGGGACGGGTGCTGTGACACACGTTAGCAATTCTAACACTCTGGGAGGCCGAGGTGAATGGGTCACCTGAGGCCACGGGTTCAGCCTGTGCATCCTGGTGAAATTTCACCACACTTAAAAAAGGAGAAAAAGATAAAGAAAAGAAAAGAAATCAGACAGATTAGTGTGCACAATTGAAAGGAAACTAGGTCCCTGGTGACTCCACCCCTCACGCAGCCTTTCTTTATGACATACTGTTTCCCTTTTATCTCCCAGGCTGGAGTGCAACAGTGTGATCTTGCCTTGTTTTGACACCCGCCTCCTGGGATCAAGCAATTGTCCTGCCAATGCCTTCAATGTAGCTGGGATTGCAGGTGTCCACACCACCACATCCAGCTAACTTTCTATTTTTCTATTGTACCTCAAATCTATGTGTATTTGATTTCTAAAAGACAGCCATGAGGGCAATAAATAAATAAATAAAAATGGAAAGTGGAAACTTTTTGCATGCGGCCATCCCAGCCTTCCGTGTAGTGTCAGAATTTTAGTGTAGGTGCTGCTGAAGCGAGCATATGCCATGGCCGCCTCAGATTTTTAATTTTTTTCTGATTTTATGTTTTATATAGGGAGCGCATTGGGTTGTGTTGTTAAAGGCCAGTCTCGACTTTGTGACTTCACCATCTGCCCTCCTCTGCATTCCAAAGTGCTGGAATTACGGGGTTGAGTGGCAGAGCGCAACCAAAGTTTTGTTTGCATTTTAAAGCCCGGGTTTCACAATGTTGGTTCAGGCGGGCTTGAACCCGCATCATCTCGTGATCTTCCCTCCTTTGTCTTCCAAGTGCCTGGATGACAGGCTCCCTTGAGGCACCGCACCCAGCCGGCCGAATTTATGGTTAAAAAAGAAATCAGAGAGATGGGGACGGGCACTGTGACTCACACCAGCAATTCTAACACTCTGGGAGGCTGAGGGGAACGGGTCGCCTGAGGTCACGGGTTCCAGATCAGCCTGCGCATAAAGGTGAAAACACACCATACTTAAGAAGCAGATATAGAACAAGAAAAGAAATCAGACAGATTAGTGTGCACAATTGAAAGGAAAGTAGGTGTCTGGTGACTCCACCCATCTCCCAGGTTTCTTTTTTTTTTTTTTTTTTTTGAGACGGAGTTTCGCTCTTGTTACCCAGGCTGGAGTCCAATGACCCGATCTTGGCTCACCGCATCCTCCGCCTCCTGGGTTCAGGCAATTCTCCTGCCTCAGCCTCCCGAGTAGCTGAGATTACAGGCACGCGCCACCGGGCCCAGCTAATTTTTTGTAACTTTAGTAGAGACGGGGTTTCACCATGTTGACCAGGATGGTCTCCATCTGTTGACCTCGTGATCCACCCGCCTTGGCCTTCCAAAGTGCTGGGATTACAGGCTTGAGCCACCGCGCCTGGCCTCCCAGGTTTCTTTATGATGTACTGTTTCCCTCTTGTCACCCAGGCTGGAGTGCAACAGTGTGATCTTGCCTTATTGTGACACCCGCCTTTTGGGTTCAAGCGATTGTCCTGCAAATGCCTTCAATGTAGCTGGGGTTGCAGGTGTCCACACCACCACATCCAACTAACTTTCTATTTTTCTTTTATTCCTCAAATCTATGTGTATTTGATTTCTAAAAGACAGCCACAAGGGCAAAAAATAAATAAATAAATAAAAATGGAAAGCGGAAATTTTTGCGTGTCATTTTTGTGAGGCAGCCATCCCGGTCTTCCATGTAGCGTCCAAATTTTAGTGTAGGTGCTGCTGAAGTGAGCATATGCCATGGCCGCTTCAGATTTTTTATTTTTTTTCTGATTTTATCTTTTATATAGGGAGTGTGTTGCGTTGTGACGTTGGAGGCCAGTCTCGACTTTGTGACTTTATGATGTGCCCTCCTCGGCATTCCAGAGTGCTGGAATTATGGGGGTGAGTGGCAGAGCCCAACCGAAGTTTTGATTTTGTTTTAAATACCGGGTTTCACAATGTTGGTCGGGGCAGGATTGAACCCACAACATCATGTGATCCGCCCTGCTTTGTCTTCCAAGGGCCTGGATGACAGATTCACAGCACCCAGCCGGCGGACTTTATTGTTAAAAAAAATTAGAGAGACAGGGATGGGCGCTATGACTCACGCCAGCAATTCTAACACTCTGGGAGGCTGAGGTGAGCATGTCACCTGAGGTCATGAGTTCTAGATCAGCCTGGGCATCCCAGTGAAATCCCACCACACTTGAAAAAGGAGTAAAAGAAAAGAAAAGAAAAGAAAAGAAATCAGAAATTTCAGTGTGCACAATTGAAATGAAACAAGGTGCCACGTGACTCCACCCCTCGCCCAGTCTTACTTTATTATGTGCTGTTTCTCTCTTTTCACCCAGGCTGGAGAGCAACAGTGCAATCTTGCCTAATTGTGACACCCGCCTCCTGGGTTCAAGCAATGGTCCTGCCAATGCCTTCAATGTAGCTGGGGTTGCAGGTGTCCCAACCACCACGTCCAGCTAACTTTCTATTTTTTTTTTTGTACCTCAAATCTATGTGTATTTGATTTCTAAAGGACAGGCACAAAGGCAAAAAATAAATAAGTAAATAAAAACGTAACGCTGTGTTGTGGCCCAGCACGTCTGCTAAGGGGTTACCAACCTGTGGGAGTCCCCGAGACCGCCAACATAGATGTCTCATTCAACCCGAAGGAGAGAGTGTGTGGAAGTAAAAGAGAAAAGAAAAGCAGTGTCTGGAGGGCTGGCTTGGGCTATGTCCAAGCAGCAATTTATTTTTGCAATACTTTCCTGACGTTAATGTTGTTTATGCCAGATCAACATACTTAAGTTACGGTAAGCAAGTTACACCCACTAAGTTACACCCAGTAAATTAGTTACGCCCAGTAAGTTAGTTACGCCCAGAAGTTACGGTAAGTTACACCTAGCAAGTACTTAACAATTGTAAATACTTAAGTCACAATGTAAGCAAGTTACAGTTTTTATAACTTTTTTCTTGTTACATTTACTTTAGCTCAGCAGAAAAAGGTTAAACAGAAAGGGAATAGAAACTTCATGAAAATAGTCATCAGGGGCTTGTGATAATAGCTTACAAAGCAGTTTATGATTTCAAAGATACACAGTGCAAGCAAACAATGGTGCCCTTAAGGTGGCTTGTTAATCCTGTTTTCCATCAGGAGGTAAAACCAAGGCTTAGCTCCTGGGAAAATATGGGCAGGGGTCTCTGCCCCTCTCAGGCATCTCAGTTGCAGCAAGACTATTGCTTACACAGAGACTGATGGGGACATGAAAGCAGACAGAACAATGTCCTCGTAAACTGCAGACCTTTGCTTTGTATTCTGTTTTTGCCTCAGTGACTCAGCCTGCAACCTTTCTCTGATCTCGACAGCCCTCAACAGGGGGGAATGCAGATAGGTCCAGCAGCCAAAAATATGGCAAGTCACGCTAACTGTCTCAAGCCTTTGGCACGAACGCTGCAACGCTGCAACTTTTTGCATGTAATTTTTGCAATGTGGCCACCGCAGCCTTCGTGTGGCATCCCAATTTTAGTGTAGGTGCTGCCGTAGCAAGCATAGACTATGCCCGCTTCAGATTTTTTATTTTTTTTGTTTTTATGTTTTATATAGGGAGTGTGTTGTGTTTTGTCGTTGGAGGCCTGTCTCGACCCTGTGACCTCACGATTCTTCTGCCTCAGCATTCTGAAGTACTGGAATTACAGGCGTGAGCCACGGAGCCCAAATCAAGTTTAGTTTTTGTATCAAAGTTGGCGTTTCACCATGTTGGTCGGGGCGGCTGCAAACGTGGAACCTCATGTGATCCGCCCACCTTGGTATGCAAAGCGCAGGGATGACAGGCTCCCACGAGCCACCAAACCCGGCCGGCCGACTTTATTGTTAAAAAGGAAATCAAAGGGACCGGGACACGTGCTGCAACACACTAGCAATCCTAACACTCTGCGAGGCCGAGGTGAATGGGTCACCTGAGGACACGGGTTCCAGTTCAGCCTGCACATCCCAGTGAAATCCCACCACACTTAAAAAAGGAGAAAAAGATAAAGAAAGGAAAAGAAATTAGACAGATTAGTGTGAACAATTGAAAGGAAACTAGGTGCCTGGTGACTCCACCCCTCACCCAGCCTTTCTTTATGCTGTACTGTTTCCCTTTGGTCAACCAGGCTGGAGTGCAACAGTGTGATCTTGCCTTATTTTGACAACCTCCTCCTGGGTTCAAGCGATTGTCCTGCCAATGCCTTCACTGTAGCTGAGGTTGCAGGTGTCCGCACCACCACGACAAGCTAACTTTCTATTTTTCTTTTGCACCTCAAATCAATGTGTATTTGAATTCTAAAAGACAGACACAAGAGAAAAAAAATGAATAAAAACGGAACACGGAAACTTTTTGCATGTCATTTTTGCGAGGCGGCCATCCCGGCCTTCCATGTAGCATCTGAATTTTAGTGTAGGTGCTGCTGAAGTGAGCATATGCCATGGCTGCCTCAGATTTTTAATTTTTTTTTCTGATTTTATGTATAAAACATATATACCTATATATGTATATTTATGTATAAAACATATACCTATATAAAATAGGTATCACATTGCATTGTGTCATTGGAGGCCTGTATCGACTTTGTGACTTCACGATGTGCCTGCCTCAGCATTCCAAAGTGCTGGAATTACGGGGGTGAGCGGCAGAGCCCATCCATAGTTTTGTTTTCGTTTTAACGACCGGGTTTCACAATGTTGGTCGGGGTGGGCTCGAACCCAGAACATTGTGTGCTCTGCCCTGCTTTGTCTTCCAAGGGCCTGGATGACAGGTTTTGGTGAGCCACTGTGCCTGGCCGGCCGAATTTATTGTTAAAAAAGGAATCAGAGAGACCGGGACGGGCACTGTGACTCATGCCAGCAATTCTAACACTCTGGGAGGCTGAGGGGAGCAGGTCACCTGAGGTCGCGGGTTCCAGATCAGCCTGCGCATCATGGTGAAAACCCAGCACACATAAAAAGGAGATATAGAACAAGAAAAGAAAAGAAATCAGACAGATTAGTGTGCACAATTGAAAGAAAACTAGGTGCCCTGTGAATCCACCCCTCACCCAGCCATTCTTTATGACGTACTGTTTTCCTCTTGGTGCCCAGGCTACAGTGCAACAGTGCAATCTTGATTTATTTTGACACCCACCTCCTGGGTGCAAGCAATTGTCCTGCCAATGCCTTCAATGTAGCTGGGGTTGCAGGTGTCCACACCACCACGTCCAGCTAACTTTCTATTTTTCTTTTGTACCTCAAATCTATGTGTATTTGATTTCTAAAAGACAGGCACAAGAGCAAAAATAAATAAATAAATAAAAACGGAACACGGAAACTTTTTGCATGTCATTTTTGCGAGGCGGCCATCCCGATTTTCCGTGTAGCATCCGAATTTTAGTGTAGGTGCTCCTGAAGCGGGCATATGCCATGGCCGCTTCAGATTTTTTTTTCCTGATTTTATGTTTTATATAGGGAGCATGTTGCTTTGTGACATTTGAGGCCAGTCTTGACTTTGTGATTTCACGATCCGCCCGCCTCAGCATTCCAAAGTACTAGAATTATGGGGGTGAGCAGCAGAGCCCAACTGAAGTTTTGTTTTCATTTTAAAGACCGGGTTTCACAATGTTGGTCATGGCGGGCTTGGGCCTGCATGACAGGCTCCGATGAGCCACAGCACCGGTCCAGCCGACTTTATTGTTAAAAAAGAAATCAGAGAGATGGGGATGGGCACTATGACTCACGCCAGAAATTCTAACCCTCTGGGAGGACGACGTGAGTGGGTCACCTGATGTCATGGGTTCCAGGTTAGCCTGGGCATCCCGGTGAAAACCCACCACACATGAAAAAGGAGTAAAAAAAAGAAAAGAAAAGAAATCAGAAAATTCAGTGTGCACAATTGAAACGAAACAGGGTGCTGCGTGACTCCTCCCCTTGCCCAGCCTTACTTTAGGACTTAGTGTTTCCCTATTGTTGCCTGGGCTGGAGAGCAACCGTCTGATCTTGCCTTATTGTGACACCTGCCTCCTGGGTTCAATCTATTGTCCTGCCAAGGCCTTCAACGTACCTGAGGTTGCAGGTGTCCACACCACCACGTCCAGCTAACTTTCTATTTTTCTTTTGTACCTCAAATCAATGTGTATTTGATTTTTAAAAGACAGATACAAGAGCAAAAATAAATAAATGAATAAAAAGGTAACACGGAATCTTTTTGCGTGTCATTTTTGCGAGGTGGCCATCCCAGCCTTCCGTGTAACGTCCAAATTTTAGTGTAGCTGCTACTGAAGCGAGCGTATGCCATGGCCGCCTCAGATTTTTTATTTTTATTTTTTTTCTGATTTTGTGTTTTATATAGGGAGCGCATTGCGTTTTGTCGTTGGGGGCCAGTCTCGAATTTTTAACTTCACGATGCACCCACCTCAGCATTTCAAAGTGCTGGAATTAGGGGGTGAGCGGCAAAGCCCAACCAAAGTTTTGTTTTCATTTTAAAGACTGGGTTTCACAATGTTGGTTGAGGCGGGCTCGAAACCAAAACATCCCGTGATCCGCTCTGCTTTGTCTTCCAAGAGCCTGGATGACAAGCTCCAGTGAGCCACAGTGCCGGGCCGGCCGACTTTATTGTTAAAAAAGAAATCAGAGAGATGGGTATGGGCTCTATGACTCATGACAGCAATTCTAACACTCCGGGAGGCCGAGGTGAGCGGGTCACCCTAGGTCATGGGTTCCAGATCAGCCTGGGCATTCCAGTGAAAACCCACTACACGTGAAAAAGGAGTAAAAGAAAGGAAAAGAAAAGAAATCAGAACATTCAGTGTGCACAGTGGAAACGAAACAGGGTGCCACGTGACTCCACCTCTCGCCCAGCATTACTTCAGGATGTACTGTTTTCCTCTTGTCACCCCGGCTGGAGAGCAACAGTGCAATCTTGCCTTATTGTGACACCCGCCTCCTGGGTTCAAGCGATGGTCCTGCCAATGCCTTCAATGTAGCTGGGGTTACAGGTGTCCATACCACCACGTCCAGCTAACTTTCTATTTTTTTGTACCTCAAATCTATGTGTATTTGATTTCCAAAAGACAGCCACAAGGGCAAAAAATAAATAAGTAAATAAAAACAGAATGCTGCACATTTTTGCGTGTCATTTTTGCGATGGGGACATCCCGGCCTTCCATGTAGCGTCCCAATATTAGTGTAGGTACTTCCATAGCAAGCACATGCCATGCCAGCCTCAGATTTTTTGGTTTTTTTCTGATTTTATGTTTTATATATGGAGCGCGTTGTGTTGTGTCGTTGGAGGCCAGTCTAGATTTTGTGACTTCACAATCTGCCCGCCTAGGCATTCCAAAGTGCTGGAATTACAGGGGTGAGTGGCTGAGCCCAACCAAAGTTTTGTTTTTGTTTTAAAGTCCGGGTTTCACCATGATGGTCGGGGTGGGCTTGAACCCACAAACTCGAGTGATCCGCCCTCCTTTGTCTTCCAAGCGCCTGGATGACAGGCTCCCATGAGCCACCCTGCCTGGCTGGAAGACTTTATTGTTAAAAAAGAAATCAGAAAGATGGGGTTGGGCGCTGTGTCCCACGGCAGCAATTCTAACACTCTCGGAGGCTGAGGTGAGTGGGTCAACTGAGGTCTCGGGCTCCAGATCAGCCTGCGAATCCCAGTGACAACTCACCACACTTAAAAGAGGAGAAGAAGAAAAAGAAAAGAAAAGAAATCAGACAGATCAGTGTGCACAACTGAAACGAAACGAGGTGCCTGCAGGACTCCAACCCTCACCCAGCCTTTCTTTATGACATACTGTTTTCCACTTGTCACCTGGGCTGGAGTGCAACAGTGCAATCTTGGCTTATTGACACACCTGCCTCCTGGGTTCAAGCGATTGTCCTGACAATGCCTTCAACGTAGCTGGCGTGGGAGGTGTCCACACCACCACGTACAGCTTTCTTTCTATTTCTTTTTTCTACCTCGTCCCTCAAATCTATGTTTATTTGATTTCTAAAACAGCGCAATGGCGAAAAACGCATAAGTAAATAAATAAAAACGGAACTCTGCAACTTTTTGCGTGTCATTTTGGCGCTGCAGCCACTTCAGCCTTCCGGGTGCATCCCGATTTTAGTGTAGGTGCTGCCGAAGCGAGCACATGCCATGCCTGTCTCAGATTTCGTATTTTGCTCTATTTTTATGTTTTATATAGGGAGCGGGTTGTGTCGTGTCATTGGAGGCCCGTCTCGAAACTGGGACCTCACGATCCGTCCACCTTGGCATTCCAGAGTGCTGGGTTGCAGGTGAAAGCCTGTGAGCCCAACCCAAGTTTTGTATTTGTTTTAAAGACGGGTTTTCACCATGCTGGTGGGGCAAATCTGGAACCTGCAACCTCAGGTGATCTGCCCTAATTGGTATTCAAAGCGCCAGAAAGGCAGGCTCCCATGAGCCACCGCGCCTGGACGGCTGACTTTATTATTAAAAAAGAAATCAGAGAGACTGGGCCGGGTGCTCTGACTCACGCCAGCAATCCTAGCCATTTGGGAGGCCGAGGTGAGCGGGTCACCTGAGGTCGCGGGTTCCAGATCAGCCTGAGCATCTCAGTGAAAACTCACCACACTTAAAAGCGGAGAAGAAGGAAAAGAAAAGAAAAGAAATCAGACAGATCCGTGTGCACAACTGAAAGGAAACGGGGTGCCTGCGGGACTCCACCCCTCGCCCATCATTTCTTTATGATGTACTTCTTTTTTCCACTTGTCACCGGGGCTGGATTGCAACACTGCGATGTTGGCTTATTGACACACCTGCCTCTTGGATTCAAGCGATTGTCCTGCCAATGTTTTTAATGTAGTTGAGTTTGCAGGTGTCCACACCACCACATCCAGCTAACTTTCTATTTTTTTTGGTATGTCGTACCTCAAATCTATGTATATTTGATTTCTAAAGCACAGCCACAATGGCAAAACAAATGTAAGTAAATAAATAAATATGGAATGCTGCAATATTTTTCGTGTCATTGTGGCGCTGCGGCCATGCCAGCCTTCCATGCGGCGTCCTGATTTTAGTGTAGGTGCTTCCGAAGTGAGCGCATGCCATGGCTGCCTCAGATTTCTTATTTGGCTCTGTTTTTATGTTATATAGGGGGCGGGTTGCGTCATTTTGTTGTAGGCCCGTCTCGAACCTGTGACCTCAGGATCCGTCTGCCTCAGCATTCCAAAGTGCTGAGATTACAGGGGTAAGCCGCCGATTCCAACCCAGGTTGTGTTTTTGTTTTACAGACGGGGTTTCCCCATGTTGGTCGGGGTGGGCTTGAACCCCCATCCTGGCGGGATTCGCCCTTCTTAGTCTTCACAGCGCCCGGATGACAGGCTCCCATGAGCCACAGCGCCCAGCCGGCTGACTTAACTTTATCGTTAAAAACAATATCAGAGAGACAGGGACCGGTGCTGTGACTCATGCCAGCAATCCTAGCCCTTTGCGAGGCCGAGGTGAGAGGGTCAACTGAGGTCGCAGGTTCCAGATCAGCCTGCGCATCCTAGTTAAAACTCACAACACTTAAAAGAGGAGAAGAAGAAAAACAAAAGAAAATAATTCAGACAGATCAGTGTGCACAATTGAACGAAATGAGGTGCCTGCGGTACTCCACCCCTCGCCAAGCCTTTCTTTATGATGTACTGTTTTCCTCTTGTCACCCGGGCTGCAGTGCAACAGTGCAATCTTGGCTTATTGCCACACCCACCGCCTGGGTTCAAGCAATTATCCTGCCATTGTCGTCAATGTAGCTGGGGTTGCAGGTGACCACACCACCACGTCCAGCTAACTTTCTATTTTTTTTTTTGTACAACATACCTCAAATCTATGTGTATTTGATTTCTAAAGCACAGCCACAATGGCAAAAAATACATAAGTAAATAAATAAATATGGAATGCTGCACCTCTTTGAGTGTCATTTTGGTGCTGCGGCCACCCCGGCCTTCCATGGGGCATCCCGATTTTAGTGTAGGTGC
The DNA here is from genome assembly GCA_028533165.1 of Leontopithecus rosalia. NCBI lineage: Eukaryota > Metazoa > Chordata > Mammalia > Primates > Cebidae > Leontopithecus > Leontopithecus rosalia. The sequence continues at coordinate 376,381 of CM052662.1, forward strand.
TTCTGAAGAAAGTGCACGCCATGCCTGCCTCAGATTTCTTATTTGGCTAAGTTTTTATGTTATATAGAAAGCGGGTTGCATCGTTTTTTTGTAGCCCCGTCTCTAACCTGTGACCTCAGGATCCGTCTGCCTCGGCATTCCAAAGTACTGGGATTACAGGGGTGAGCCGCCAAGCCCAACCCAAGTTTTGTTTTCGTTTTACATACAGGGATTCACCATGTTGGTCGGGGTGGGCTAGAACCTCCAACCTGGCAGGATCTACCCTCACTTGTCTTCACAACGCCCAGATGACAGGGTCCCATGAGCCACCACGCCCGGCCGGCCGAATTTACTTTATCGTTAGAAACAAAATCAGAGATGGGGACGGGCACTGTGACCCACGCTAGCAATCCTAGCCCTTTGAAAGGCCGAGGTGAGCGGGTCAGCTGAGGTCGCGCGATTCAGATCAGCCTGTGCATTCCAGTGAAAACTCACCAACCTTAAAAGAGGAAAAGAAGAAAAAGAAAAGAAAAGAAATCAGACAGCTCCGGGTGCACAACTGAAATGAAACGAGGTGCCTGTGAGACTCCAACCCTCGCCCAGCCTTCCTTTATGATGTACTGTTTCCCTCTTGTCACCGGGGCTGCAGTGCAACAGTGTGATCTCGGCTTATTGCCACACCCGCCTCCTGGGTTCAAGCAATTGTCCTGCCAATGCCTTCAATGTAGCTGGGGTTGCAGGTGTCCACACCACCACACCCAGCTAACTTTCTATTTTTTTGTACCTCGTACCTCAAATCTATGTGTATTTGATTTATAAAACACAGCCACAATGGCAAAAAATACATAAGTAAATAAATATATATGGAACACTACACATTTTTGCGTGTCATTTTGGTGCTGGGGCCACCCCGGCCTTCCATGTGGAGTCCCTATTTTAGTGTAGGTGCTTCCGAAGTGAGCGTACCCCATACCTGCCTCAGATTTCATATTTGGCTCTGTTTTTATGATTTATATAGGGAGCAGGTGGCGTCGTGTCCTTGGAGGCCCATCTCGAACCTGTGACCTCATGATTCATCTGCCTCAGCATTCCAAAGGGCTGGGATTACAGGGGTGAGCCGCCGAGCCCAACCCAAGTTTTGTTTTCGTTTTAAAGACATGGTTTCACCATATTGTTCGTGGCAGGTTCAAAACCCATCCTGGCGGAATCCGTCCTTTTTTGTCTTCACAGTGCCCAGATGACATGCTCCAGTGAGCCACTGTGCCTGGCCGGCCGACTTTAATTTATTGTTAAAAACAAAAGCAGAGAGACAGTGATGGGCACTGTGACTCATGCTAGCAATCCTAGCCTTTTGGGAGGCTGAGGTAAGTGGGTCACCTGACGTCATGGCTTCCACATCAGCCTGTGCATCCCAGTGAAAACTTGCCACACTTAAAAGAGGAGAAGAAGAAAAAGAAAAGAAAAGAAATCAGACAGATCAGTGTGCACAACTGAAACAAAATGACGTATCATGGGACTCCATGCCTCGCCCTGCCTTTCTTTATGATGTAGTGATTCCCTCTTGTCACCCTGGCTGGAATGCAACAGTGCAATCTTGGCTTATTGCCACACCCGCCTCCTTGGTTCAAGCTACTGTCCTGCCAATGCCTTCAACGTAGCTGGGGTTGCAGGTGTCCACACCACCACGTCCAGCTAACTTTCTATTTGTTTTTGTACTTCATACCTCAAATTTATGTGTATTTGATTTCTAAAACACAGTAACAATGGCAAAAAATACATAAGTAAATAAATATATCTGGAACACTGCAACTTTCTGCGTGTCATTTTGGCGCTGTGGCCACCCCGGCCTTCCGTGCAATGTCCCGATTTTAGTGTAGGTTTTTCCGAAGCGAGTGCACACCATGCCTGCAACAGATTTCTTATTTAGCTCAGTTTTTATATTATATAGGGAGCGGGTTGCGTCGCTTTGCTGTAGGCCTGTCTCGAACTTGTGACCTCAGGATACGTCCGCCTCAGCATTCCAAAATGCTGGATTTACAGGGGTGAGCCACCGAGCCCAACCCAAGTTTTGTTTTGGTTTTACAGACGGAGTTTCACCATGTTGGTCGGGGCAGGCTCGAACTCCCATTCTGGTGGGATCCGCCCTCCTTTGTCTTCGCAGTACCTGGATAACATGGCCCCGTGAGCCACCACGCTGGTCCGGCTCACTTTACTTTATCGTTAAAAACAAAATCAGAGAGACGGGGACGGGCGCTGTGAGTCACACCAGCAATTCTAGCCCTTGGGGAGGCCATGGTGAGCAGGTCACCTAAGGTCTCGGGTTCCAGATCAGCCTGCGAATCCCGTTGAAAACTCGCCAAACTTAGGAGAGGAAGAAAAAGAAAAGAAATTAGACAGTTCAGTGTGCACAACTGAAATGAAATGAGGTGCCGTGGGACTTCACCCCTTGCCCATCCATTATTTATGACGTACTGTTTCCCTCTTGTCACCCAGGCTGGAATGTGGCCCTGCATTCTTGGCTTTATGCCTCACGGCCTCCTGGGTTCAAGCAATCGTCCTGCCACAGATTGCCATGTAGCTGGGGTTGCAGGTGTCCACACCACCACGTCCAGCTAACTTTCTATGTCCTTTTGTTTTGTACCTCAAATCTATCTGTATTTGAATTCTAGAAACCAGCCAGGATAAAAAAGAAAAAAAAAACTATGGAACACTGCACCCCTGTGCATGCCGTCCTTGCTCTGCAGCAATGCCAGCCTTCTGTGTAGCGTCCCAATGTTAGTGTACATGCTGCTGAAGCGAGCACATGCCAGGCCCGGCTTAGCTTATTTATTTTTTTCATTTTCATGTTTTTTATAGGCAGCGGGCTGGGCTGTGTCCTTGGAGAACAGTGTCGAACCTCTGACCTCACGATCCGCCCACCTCGGCATTCCAGAGTTCTGAGATTACAGGCGTGTGGTGCCACGCCCAAGCCAAGTTTTGTTTCTGTTTCAAAGATGGGGTTTCACCATGTTGCTCGGCTGGTCTCGAACCCAGAACCTCGTGTGATCCATCCACCTTGGTATGCAAATCGCCTGGACGATAGCTTCTGTGAGCCCCTGTGCCCAGCCGGCCAACTTTATTGTTTAAAGAAAAATCAGAGAGACTGGGCCGGGTGCTCTGACTCAGGATAGCAATCGTAGCATTTTGGGAGGCCAAGGTCGGCGGGACACCTGAGGTCACGAGTTCCAGGTCAGCCTGCACAACCTGGTGAAAACCCACCTCACTTAAAACTGGAGAAAGTGACAAAGAAAAGAATGAAAATCAGAGAGATCAGTGTGAACGATTGGGACAAAACCAAGTACCCAGTGACTCCTCCTCCTGCCCCGCCTTTCTCTATAACCTCCTGTTTTTTATTTGTCACCCAGGCTGCAGTGTGGCCCTGTGTTCTTGGCCTATTGCCTCACCTGCCTTCAGGATTCAAGCAATTGTCCTGCTGCAGACTGCCATGGGGCTGGGTTGGCAGGTGTCCACACCACCATGTCCAGATAATTTTCTATTTCCTTTATTTTTGTACCTCAAATCTATCTGTATTTGATTTCTAAAAACCAGCCACGATGGCAAAAAAAAAAACAACAACAATATGGAACGCTGCACCCCTTTGCGTGTCGTCTTTGTGCTGAGGCTGCACTGGCCTTCTGTGTAGCGTCCAAATGTTACTGTAGGTGCTGCCGAAGCAAGGACATGCCATGCCTGGCTCAGCTGTATTATTATTTTTGGTTTTTATGTTTTTCATAGGGAGCGGGTTGTGATGTGTCATTGAGACGGGTGTCGAACCTGTGACCTCATGATCTGCCCACCCCAGCATTCCAAAGTGCTGGGATTAGAGGTGTGAGCCTCCGAGCCCAACCCAGGTATTGTTTTTATTTTAAAGATGGGTTTTCACTATGTCAGTCTGGCTGGTCTTGAACCCGCAACCTCACGGGATTCACCCTTTTTGGTGTTCGAACCACCTGGATGACAGGCTTTCATCAGCCACTGGGCCTGGCCGACCGACTTTATTGTTAAAAAAGAAATCAGAGAGACTGGGCTGGGGGCTGTGACTCATGCCAGCCATCCTTGCACTTTCGGAGGCTGAGGTCAGTGGGGCACCTGAGTTAACGCGTTCCTGGTTGGCTGCGTGTCCTGGTGAAAAAACACCTCACTTAAAAAAGAAAAAAAAGAAAAAGAAAAGAAAAGAAATCACACAGATCAGTGTGAACAATTGTAACAAGACGAGGTACCCGGTGACTCCTCTTCCTGCCCCGCCTTTCTCTATGACCTTCTGTTTTCCTCTTGTCACCCAGGCTGGACTGTGGCCCTACATTCTTGGCCTCTTGCCTCAGCTGCCTCCTGGGCTCAAGCAATTTTCCTGCTGCAGATTGCCATGTAGCTGGGGTTGCAGGTGTCCACACCACCAGGTTCAGCTAACTTTCTATGTCCTTTTGTTTTGTACCTCAAATCTATCTGTATTTGATTTCTAAAAACCAGCCACGACAAAAAAAGAAAAAAAATTACGGAATGTTGCACCCCTTCGCATGTCATCCTTGCACTGCGGCCACACTGGCCTTCTGTGTAGCATCCCAATGTTAGCGTACGTGCTGCTGAAGAGAGCACATGCCATGCCTGGCTCAGATTTTTTTAATTTTTTTTCTGTTTTTGTGTTTTTTATAGCGAGCGGGTTGCGCTCTGTCTTTTGTGACCAGTCTCGAATCTGTGACCTCGTGATCTGCCTGCCTCGGCATTCCAGAGTGCTGGGATTACAGGCATGAGGCGCCGAGCCTAACCGAAGTTTTGTTTCCATTTAAAACAAGGGGTTTAACCACGTTGGTTGGGCTGATCTGGAACCTGGAACCTCGCGTGATCCACCTGCCTTGATATTCAAATCTCCTGGATGACAGGGTCCTGTGAGCCACTGGGCCTGGCCAGCCAACGTTATTTTTTAAAGAAAAATCAGAGAGACTTGGCCGGGTGCTGTGCCTCACGCCAGCAATAATAGCATTTTGGGAGGCTGAGGTGGGCGGGTCACCTGAGGTCACGAGGACCAGGTCAGCCTGTGCAACCCAGTGAAAACCCACCTCACTTAAAACGGTAGAAAGAGATAAAGAAAAGAAAGAAAATTAGACAGATCAGTGTGAATGATTGAAACAAAACCAAGTACCTGTTGACTCCTTCTCCTGCCCCGCCTTTCTCTATGACCTCCTGTTTCCCTCTTGTCACCCAGGCGGCAGTGAGGCCCTGTGTTCTTGGCTTCTTGCCTCAGCTGCCTCCTGGGTTCAAGCAATTGTCCTGCCACAGATTGCCATGTAGCTGGGATTGCAGGTGTCCACACCACAACGTCCAGCTAACTTTCTATGTCCATTTGTTTTGTACCTCAAATCTATCTGTATTTGATTTCTAAAAACCAGCCACGATGGAAAAAGAAAAAAAAAAACGAAACGCTGCACCGCTTTGCATGCCGTCTTTGCGCTGAGGCCACGCGAGCCTCGTGTGTAGTGTCCGAATGTTAGTGTAGGTGCTGCCGAAGCGAGCACATGCCATGCCGGGCTTAGCTTTTTTATTTTTTTTTCTGTTTTTCTGTTTTTTATAGTGAGCAGGTTGCGCTGGGTCGTTGGAGACCAGTCTCAAACCTCTGACCTCACCATCCTCCCGCCTTGGCGTTCCAGAGTGCTGGGATTACAGGCGTGAGGTGCTGAGCCCAACCCAAGTTTCATTTTCAAAGTTTCAGTTTCAAAGACATGGTTTCAACATGTTGGTCATGCCGGTCTCGAACCTGGAACCTTGCAAAATCCCCTGCCTTGGTATGCAAATCACCTGGATGGCAGGCTCCCGTGAGTCACTGAGCCTGGCCAGCCGACTTTATTGTTTAAAGAAAAATCAGAGAGACTGGGCCGGGTGCTCTGACTCAGGCAAGCAATCCTAAAATTTTGGGAGGCTGAGGTGGGCGGGTCACCTGAGGTCACGAGGTCCAGGTCAGCCTACGCAAGCCAGTGAAAACTCACCTCACTTAAAACTGGAGAAACAGACAAAGAAAAGAAAGAAAATCAGACAGATCAGTGTGAACGATTGTAACAAAACCAAGTACCTGGTGACTCCTCCTCCTGCCCCGCCCTTCTCTATGACCTCCTGTTTCACTTTTGTCACCCAGGCTGGAGTGTGGCCCTGCGTTATTGGCCTATTGCCTCACCCACCTCCAGGGTTCAAGCAATTGTCCTGCTGCCGACTGCCATGGGGCTGTGTTGGCAGGTGTCCACACCACCACGTCCAGCTAATTTTCTATTTTCTTTTTTTTTGTACCTCAAATCTATCTGTATTTGATTTGTAAACACCAGCCACGATGGCAAAAAAAAAAACAACAACAATATGGAACGCTACACCCCTTTGTGTGTCGTCCTTGCGCTGAGGCCAGGCAGGACTTCTGTGAAGTGTCCAAATGTTAGTGTAGGTGCTGCCGAAGCGAGGACATGCCATGCCCAGCTCAGCTGTTTAATTTTTTTTTACGATTTTATGTTTTTCATAGGGAGTGGGTTGCGCTGTGTCATTGGAGACAGGTGTCGAAACTGTGACCTCACGATCTGCCCGCCCTGGCATTCCAGAGTGCTGGGATTACAGGCGTGAGGTGCCGAGCCCAACCCAAGTTTTATTTCCGTTTCAAAGACGGGGTTTCACCATGTTGGTCAGGCCAGTCTGGAACCGGGAACTGTGTGTGATCCGTCCACTTTGGTATGCAAATCACCTGGACAACAGGCTCCCGTGAGCCACCATGCCCGGCCGGCTGACTTTTTTTCCGATTTTATGTTTTTCATAGGGAGTGGGTTGCGCTGTGTCATTGGAGATGGGTGTCGAAACTGTGACCTCACGATCTGCCTGCCCCGGCTTTCCAAAGTGCTGGTATTAGAGGCGTGAGCCTCCAAGCCCAACCCAGGTTTTGTTTTTGTTTTAAAGACGGGATTTCACCATGACAGTCGGGCCAGTCTTGAACCTGCAACCTCACGTGATCCGCCCTTTTTGGTGTTCAAAGCACCCGGATGGCAGACTTTCATCAGCCACTGGGCCTGGCCAACTGACTTTATTGTTAAAAACAATCAGAGAGACTGGGCTGGGCGCTGTGATTCACGCCAGCAATCCTTGCACTTTCGGAGGCCAAGGTCGGCGGGGCACCTGAGTTAACATATTCCAGGTTGGCCTGTGCATAGGGTGATAAAACACCTCACTTTAAACAGGAGAAAAAGAAAAAGAAAAGAAATCACACAGATCAGTGTGAACAATTGTAACAAGACGAGGTACCCGGTGACTTCTCTTCCTGCCCCTCCTTTCTTTATGAAGTACTGTTTCCCTCTTGTCACCCAGGCTGGAGTGCCACCCTGCTTTCTTGGCCTATTGCCTCACCAGCCTCCTGGGTTCAAGCAATCGTCCTGCTGCAGATTGACATGGAGCTGGGTTGGCAGGTGTCCACACCACCAGGTCCAACTAACTTTCTATTTCCTTTTTTTCTGTACATCAAATATATCTGTATTTGATTTCTAAAAACAAGCCACGATGGAAAAAGAAAAAAAAAGCTAAGGAATGCAGCACCCCTTTGCGTGTCGTTTTTGCCCTGCGGCCACGCTGGTCTTCTGTGTAGCGTCCCAATGTTAGTGCAGGTGCTGCGGAAGCGAGCACATGCCATGCCTGGCTCAGCTTTCTTTATGTTTTTTTTTTTTATTTTTTTTATGTTTGTCATAGCGAGTGGGTTGTGCTGTGTCATTGGAGACCAGTCTTGTACCTGCGACCTCACGATCCACCCACCTTGGTGTTCCAGAGTGCTGGGATTACAGGCATGAGGCGCAGAGCCTAACACAAGTTTCATTTCCTTTTCAAAGATGGGGATTCACCATGTTGGTCGGGCTGGACTCAAACCCGAAACATCGTGTGATTCGCTTGCCTTGGTATGAAAATCGCCTTGACGACAGGCTCCTGTGAGCCACTGCGCCCGACCAGCCAACTTTATCGTATAAAAAAAATCAGAGAGACTTGGCCAGCAGGCTGTGACTCACGCCAGCAATCCTAGCATTTTGGGAGGCCGAGGTGGGCGGGTCAACTGAGGTCATGAGTTCCAGGTCAGTCTGTGCAACCCTGTGAAAACCCACCTTACTTGATAAGGGAGAAAAGGATGCAGAAAAGAAAAGAAATCAGACAGATCAGTGTGAACTATTGGAACATAACCAAGTACCTGGTGACTCCTCCTCTGCCATGCCTGGCTCAGCTTTTTTATTTTTTTCATTTTTATGTTTTTTATAGGGAGTGGGCTGGGCTGTGTCATTGGAGAATGGTGTCGAACCTCTGAACTCACGATCCGCTCCCCTTGGCGTTCCAGAGTGCTGGGATTACAGGCGTGTGGCGCTGAGCCCAACCCAAGTTGCATTTCCGTTTCGAAGACGAGGTTTCACCATGTTGGTTGGGCCTGTCTTGAACCCGGAACCTCTCATGATCCGCCCGCCTTGCTATGCAAATCGCCTGGATGACAGGCTCCGGTGAGACACCGGGCCTGGCCGGCCGACTTTATTGTTAAAAGAAAAATCAGAGAGACTGGACCGGGTGCTCTGACTCATGCCAGCAATCCTTGCACTTTGAGAGGCCGAGGTTGGCAAGACACCTGAGGTCATGAGTTCCAGGACAACCTGCGCGACCCAGTGAAAACCCACCTCACTTAAAACGGGAGAAAGAGATAAAGAAAAGAAAGGAAATCAGAGAGATTAGTGTCAACGATTGGAACAAAACCAAGAACCCGGTGACTCCTCCTCCTGCCCTGCCATTCTTTATGACATATTGTTTCCCTCTTGCCACCCGGGCTGGAGTGCATGAGTACAATCTTGGCTTATTGTGACACCCGCCTCCTGGGTTCAAGCGATTGTCCTGCCAATGCCTTCAATGTAGCTGGGGTTGCAGGTGTCCACACCAACACGTCCAGCTAACTTTCTATTTTCTGTTGTACCTCATACCTCAAATCTATGTGTATTTGATTTGTAAAAACAGCCACAGGGGCAAAAAGTAAATGAATAAGTAAATAAATGAAAACGGAACACTGCAATTTTTTGTGTGTCATTTTGGCACGGCGGACACTCGGGCCTTCTGTGTAGCATCCCAATTTTAGTGAAGGTGCTTCCGAAGAGAGCACATGCCATGCCCGCCTCAGATTTTTTATTTTTTTCCAGTTTTTATGTTTTATATAGGGAGTGGGTTGCCTTGTGTGGTTGGAGGCCGGTCTCGACCCTGTGACCTCATGATCCGCCCGCCTCGGCCAGAGTGCTGGGATTACATTCATGAGCCACGGAGCCCAAATCAAGTTTTGTTTTCATATCAAAGATGGCGTTTCACCATGTTGGTCGGTTCTGTCTCAAACTCGAAACCACCCGTGATCCACCAGCGTTGATATTGAAAACATATGGATGACAGGCTCCCGTGAGCCACCGCACTTGGCTGGCCGACATTATTGTTAAAACAAAATTAGAGAGATGGGGACGGGAGCTGTGACCCACGCCAGCAATCCTAACACTCTGGGAGGCCGAAGTGAGCGGTTCACCTCAGGTCACGGGTTCTAGATCGACCTGCCCAAACAAGTGAAAACTCACCACACTTAAAAAAGAAGAAAAGGAAAAGGAAAATAAAAGAAATCAGACACGATTCAAATGAAACGGGGTGCCACGTGACTCCACCCCTTCCCCAGACTTTCTTTAGGATGTATTGTTTCCCTCTTTTCGCCTGGGCTAGAGTGCAACAGAGCAATATTGGCTTATTGTGACACCCAACTCCTGGATTCAAGCAATTGTCCTCCAATGCCTTCAATGTAACTAGGGTTGCAGGTGTCCACACCACTATGTCTGGCTAACTTTCTATTTTTTATTCGTACCTCAAATCTATGTGTATTTGATTTCTGAAAAACAGCCACCATGGAAATATATAAATAAAACAATAAAGGAAAATGAAACGCTGCACATTTTGGCATGTCATTTCTGCACTGCGGCCACCCGGGCCTTCTGTGTAACGTCCCAATTTTAGTGTAGGTGCTGCCGGAGCGAGCACATGCCATGCCCGCCTCAGATTTTTAATTTTTTTCAGTTTTTACGTTTTATATAGGGAGCTGGTTGCCTTGTGTAATTGGAGGCCTGTCTCGACCCTGTGACCTCACGATCCACACACCATGGCATTCCAGAGTGCTGGAATTACAGGCCTGGGCCAAGGAGCCCAAATCAAGTTTTGTTTTTGTATCAAAGATGGCGTTTCACCATGTTGGTTGGGGCGGTCTCAAACCCGAAACCTCCCGTGATCTGCCAGCATTGATATGCAAAGCGCATGGATGACAGGCTCCCGTGAGCCACAGCACCCAGCTGGCCGACTTTATTGTTAAAAAAAAATCAGAGAGACAGGGACAGGCGCTGTGACCAACGACAGCAATCCTAACATTCTGGGAGGCCGAGGTGAGTGGGTCACCTGAGGTCACGGTTTCCAGATCAGCCTGCACAGACATGTGAAAACCCACCACACTTAAAAAAAAAAGAAAAGGAAAAGGAAAAGAAAAGAAATCAGACACTTAGGTGTGCACGATTCAAAAGAAATGGGGTGCCTCGTGACTCCACCACTCGCCCAGCCTTTCTCTTTCCCTCTTGAGGCCCAGGCTGGAGTGCAACAGCATGATCTTGGCTTATTGTGACACCCAACTCCTGGGTTCAGGCGATTGTCTTCCAATGCCTTCAGTGTAGCTGGGGTTGCAGCTGTCCACACCACCACCTCCGGCTAACTTTCTATTTTTGTTTGTAAATCAAGTCTATGTGTATTTGATTTCTGAAAAACAGCCACAGTGGCAATAAATAATCAATAAATAAGTAAATAAATAAATAAATGAAAACGGAACGCTGCACATTTTTGCGGGTCATTTTTGTGCTGCGGCCACCTGGGCCGTCTGTGTAGCGTCCCAATTTTAGTGAAGGTGCCGCTGAAGTGAGCACATGCCATGCCCGCCTCAGTTTTTTTTTTTTATTTTTTCCGGTTTTTAGGTTTTATATAGAGATCGGGTTGCCTTGCATTGTTGGAGGCATGTCTCGATGCTGTGACCTCACAATAAGCCCACCTCAGCATTCCAGAGTACTCTGATTACAGGCCTGGGCCAGGGAGCCCAAATCAAGTTTTGTTTTTGTATCAAAGATGGCATTTCACCATGTTGATCAGGGCGGTCTCAAACCGGAAACCTCCCTGATCCGCCAGCCTTGATATGCAAAGCGCATAATTGACAGGCTCTCGTGAGCCACCGTGCCTAGGCAGCCGACTTTATTGTTAAAAAAGAAATCAGAGAGATGGGGTCGGGCGCTGTGACCCACGCCAGCAATCCTAACACTCTGGGAGGCCGAGGTGAGCGGGTCACCTCAGGTCATGGGTTCCAGATCAGCCTGTGCATCTCGGTGAAAACCCACCACACTTAAAAAAGGAGAAAAGGAAAAGGAAAATTAAAGAAATCAGACACTTCGGTGTGCACGATTGAAACAAAACAAGGTGCTGCGTGACTCCACCCCTCCCCCAGCTTTTCGTTCGGACGTACTGTTTCCCTCTTGCTGCCTGGCTGGAGTGCAACAGAGCTATCTTGGCTTATTGTGACACCCGACTCCTGGGTTCAAGCGATTGTCCTCCAATTTCTTCAATGTAGCTGTGTTTGCAGGTGTCCACACCACTACATCTGGCTAACTTTCTATTATCTGTTGTACCTTGTACCTCAAATCTATGTGTATTTGATTTCTAAAAAACAGCCACAGGGGCAAAAATTAAATGAATAAATAATGAATAAATGAAAATGGAATGCTGCACATTTTTGCGTGTCATTTTTGCACTGTGGCCACCCGGGCCTTCTGTGTAGCGTCCCTATTTTAGTGTAGGTGCTGTCGAAGCGAGCACATGTCATTCCCGCCTGAGATTTTTTATTTTTTCCAGTTATTATGTTTTATATAGGGAGCTGATTGCCTTGTGTCGTTGGAATCCCATCTTGACGCTGTGACCTCACGATCCACCTGCCTTGGCATTCCAGAGTGCTGGGATTACAGGCATGGGACACGGAGCCCAAGTCAAGTTTTGTTTTTGTATCAAAGATGGCGTTTCACCATGTTGGTCGGGGCGATCTCAAACCTGAAACCTCCCGTGATCCGCCAGCCTTGATATGCAAAGCGCATAACTGACAGACTCCCGTGCGCCCCCGAGCCCAGCAGGCCGACTTTAATGTTAAAAAAAATCAGAGAGACAGGGACGGGCACTGTGACTTATGCCAGCAATCCTAACACTCTGGGAGGCTGAGGTGAGCGGGTCACCTGAGCTCACGGGTTTTAGATCGGCCTGCGAATCCCGGTGAAAACCCACCACAGTTAATAAAAAAGAAAAAGAAAAGAAAAAGAAAAGAAATCAGACAGATCAGTGTGCACAATGGAAATGAAAGGAGGTGCTGGGTGTCTCCAAACATCGCCCCTCCTTACTTTATGATGTATGTTATCCTCTTGTCACCCGGGCTGGAGTGCATGAGTACAATCTTGGCTTATTGGGATACCTGCCTCCTGGGTTCCAGCAATTGTCCTCCCAATGCCTTCAATGTACCTGGGGTTGCAGGTGTCCACATCACTATGTTCGGCTAACATTCTATTTTCTGTTGTACCTCGTACCTCAAATCTATGTGTATTTGATTTCTTTCTTTTTTTTTTTTGAGACGGAGTTTCTCTCTTGTTACCCAGGCTGGAGTGCAATGGCACAATCTCGGCTCACCAAAACCTCCACCTCCTGGGTTCAGGCAATTCTCTTGCCTCAGCCTCCTGAGTAGCTGGGATTACAGACATGAACCACCATGCCCAGCTAATTTTTTGTATTTTGAGTAGAGACAGGGTTTCACCATGTTGACCAGGATGGTCTCGATCTGTTGACCTCGTGATCCACCTGCCTCTGCCTGAAAAACAGCCACAGTGGCAATAAATGAATGAATGAATGAATAAATAAATAAATAAATGAAAATGGAACACTGCACATTTTTGCGTGTCATTTTTGTGATTCGGCCTTCTGTGTATCATCCCAATTTTAGTGTAGGTGCTGCCGAAGCAAGCACATGCCATGCTAGCCTCAGATTCTTTTTTTCTGGTTTTTATGTTTTATATAGGCAGCGGGTTGCCTTGTGTCATTGGAGTTCTATCTCGACGCTGTGACCTCACAATCCACCCACCTCAGCATTCAGGAGTTCTGGGATTACAGGCCTGGGCCATGGAGCCAAAATCAAGTTTTGTTTTCATATCAAAGATGACATTTTACCCTCTTGGTTGGGCGGTCACAAACCTGAAACCTCCCATGATCCACCAGCCTTGATATGCAAAGTGCATAACTGACAGACTCCCGTGAGCCTCGTGCCCAGCCAGCCGAATTATTGTTAAGAAAGAAATCAGAGAGACGGGGACGGGTGCTGTGACCCACACCAGCAATCCTAATATTCTGGGAGGCCGAGGTGAGAGGGTCACCTCATGTCAGGCGTTCCAGATTGGCCTGTAAATCCCAGTGAAATGCCACCACACTTATAAAATGAGAAAAGGAAAAAAAAAGGAAAGAATTCAGACACTTCAGTGTGCACGATTGAAACGAAACAAGGTGCCGCGTGACTACACCCCTTGCCCAGCCTTTCTGTTTCCCTCTTGTCGCCTGGGCCAGAGTGCAACAGGGTGATCTTGGCTAATTGTGACACCCGACTCCTGGGTTCAAGCGATTGTCTTCCTATGCCTTCAGTGTAGCTGGGGTTGCAGGTGTCCACACCACCACGTCTGGCTAACTTTCTATTTTTTGTTTGTAAATCAAATCTATGTGTATTTGATTTCTGAAAAACAGCCACAGTGGCAATAAATGAATAAATAAATACATGAAAATGGAATCCTGCACATTTTTGTGTCATTGTTGCCCTGCGGCCACCCAGGACTTCTGTGTAGCGTCTCAATTTTAATGTTGGTGTTGCCGAAGCGAGCACATGCCATGTCTGCCACAGATATTTTATTTTTTCGGTTATTATATTTTACATAGGGAGTTGGTTGCCTTTTGTCATTGGAGGCCCGTCTCAACACTGTGACCTCATGATCAGCCAACCTCGGTATTCCAGAGTGCTGGGATTACAGACGTGGGCCATGGAGCCCAAATCAAGTTTTGTTTTCGTGTCAAAAATGGCATTTCATTATGTTGGTCGGGGTGGTCTGAAACCGGAAACCTCCCGTGATCTGCCAGCCTTGATATGCAAAGAGCATAACTGACAGTTTACCGTGAACCACTGCCCCCGGCTGGCCAACGTTATTTTTAAAAAATATCAGAGAGACGGGGAAGGGCGCTGTGACCCACGCCAGCAATCCTAACACTCTGGGAGGCTGAGGTGAGCGGGTTACCTGAGCTCATGGGTTTTAGATTCGCCTGCACACCCCGGTGAAAACCCAGCACACTTAACAAAGGAGAAAAAGAAGAGGAAAAGATATCAGACAGATATCCAGTGTGAACAATGGAAACCAAACTATGTGCCAGGTGCCTCCAAACTTCGCCCCACCTTTCTTTAGGATGTATTGTTTTCCTCTTGTCACCTGGGCTGGAGTGCATAAGTACGATCTTGACTTATTGTGACACCCGCCTCTTGGATTCAAGCGATTGTCCTGCCAAGGCCTTCAATGTAGCTGGGGTTGCAGGTGTCCACACCACTACATCTGGCCTACTTTATATTTTTGGTTTGTACCTCAATTCTATGTGTATTTAATTTCTAAAAAACAGCCACAGGGGCAAGAAATAAATGAATAAATATATAAATAAATGAAAACAGAACGCTGCACATCTATGCTTGTCATATTTGCACTGCAGCCACCTGGGCATTCTGTGTAGCATCCCAATTTTAGTGTAGGTGATGCCTAAGCGAGCACATGCCTTACCCGCCTCAGATTTTTTATTTTTTACGGTTTTTATGTTTTATATATGGAGCTGGTTGCCTTGTGTCATTGGATGCCCATCTGGACCTTGTGACCTCATGATCCACTTGCTTTGGCATTCCAGCATGCTGGGATTAAAGGCGTGGGCCACGGAGCCCAAATCAAGTTTTGTTTTCGTATCAAAGATGGCATTTCACTATGTTGGTCGGGGCAGTCTCAAACCCGAAACCTCCCGTGATCCGCCAGTGTTGATATGCAATGTGTATGGATGAAAGGCTCCCGTGAGCCACAGCATCCAGCTGGACGACTTTATTGTTTAAACAAAATCAGAGAGAGGGTGACCCATGCCAGCAATCCTAACACTCTGTGAGGCCGATGTGAGCAGGTCACCTGAGGTCACGGGTTTCAGATTGGCCTGTGCAAACTAGTGAAAACCCACCACACTTAAAAAAGGAAAAAAGGAAAAGGAAAAGAAAAGAAGTCAGACACTTCAGTGTGCACGATTCAAATGAAACGGGGTGCCGCATGACTCCACCCATTACCCAGGCTTTCTTTAGAACGTACTGTTTTCCTCTTGTCTCCCGGGCTGGAGAGCAACACAGCAATCTTGGCTTATTGTGACACCCGACTCCTGGGTTCAAGCGATTGTCCTCCAATGTCTTCAAAGTAGCTGAGGTTGCAGGTGTCCACAACACCACGTCTGGCTAACTTTCTATTTTTTTTGTACCTCAAATCTATGTGTATTTGATTTCTGAAAAACAGCCGTAGAGGCAATAAATAAATAAATACAGAACGCTGCACATTTTTGCATGCTATTTTTGCACTGCAGCCACCCGGGACTTCTGTGTAGCATCCCAAATATAGTGTAGGTACTGCCAAAGCAAGGAAATGCCATGCCCGCCTCAGATTTTTTATTTTCTCCGGTTTTTACATTTTACATAGGCAGCTGGTTGTCTTGTGTCGTTGGAGGCAGGTCTCGACCCTGTGAACTCACGATCCTCCCGAATCTGCATTCCAGAGTGCTAGGATTAGAGACATGAGCCACAGAGCCCAAATCAGGTTTTGTTTTCATATCAAAGATGGTGTTTCACCATGGTGGTCGGGCAGTCTCAAACCCGAAACCTCCCATGATATGGCAGCCTTGATATGCAAAGCGCATAACTGATGGGCTTCCTTGAACCACCGCATGCAGCAGGCCGACTTTATTGTTAAAACAAAATCAGAGAGACGGGGACATGGGCAGTGACCCACGCCAGCAATCCTAACACACTGGGAGGCCGAGGTGAGAGGGTCACCTGAGGTCACGGGTTCCAGTTTGGCCTGCGCAAACTAGTGAAAACCCACCACAATTAAAAAATGAGAAAAGGAAAAGGAAAAGAAAAGAAATAAGACACTTTGGTGTGCACGATTCAAACAAAATGGGGTGCCACGAGACTCCACCCTTTGCCAAGCCTTTCTTTAGGATGTACTGTTTCCCTCTTGTCACCCGGGCTGGAGTGCAACAGAGCGATCTTGGCTTATTGTGACATCTGAGTCCTGGGTTCAAGCGATTGTCCTCCAATGCCTTTAATTTAGCTGGGGTTGCAGGTGTCCACACCACCACGTGCGGTTAACTTTCTATTTTTTGTTTTTAAATCAAATCTATGTGTATTTGATTTCTAAAAAACAGCCACATTGGCAATAAATAAATAAATAAAACAGAACGCTGCATATTTTTGCTAGTCATTTTAGCGATGAGGCCACAGGGTCATTCTGTGTAGTGTCCCAATTTTAGTGTAAGTGCTGCCAAAGTGAGCACATGCCACGCCCGACTCAGATTTCTTATTTTGTCCGGTTTTTATGTTTTATATAGGGAGCTGGTTGCCTTGTGTCATTGGAGGTCCGCCTCGACCCTGTGACCTCACAATACACCCACCTCAGCATTCCAGAGTGCTGGGATTAGAGGCATAAGCCATGGAGCCCAAATCAAGTTTTGTTTTCTTATCAAAGATGGCATTTCACCATGTTGGTTCATGCGGTCCCAAAAAGAAACCTCCCTTGATCTGCCAGGCTTGATATGCAAAGCGCATAACTGACAGGCTGCTGTGAGCCACCTCAGTCAGCAGGCCGACTTTATTGTTACAACAAAATTAGAGAGATGGGGACGGGTGCTGTCACCCACGCCAGCTATCCTAACACTCTGGGAGATCAAGGTGAGCGGGTCACCTCAGGTCACGGGTTCCAGTTCGGCCTGCGCATCCCGGTAAAAACCCACCACACTCAATAAAGGAGAAAAGGAAAAGGAAAAGAACAAAATCAGACATTTCAGTGTGCATGATTGAAACGAAACGGGGTGCCGGGTGTCTCCAAACCTCGTCCCGCCTTTCTTTATGACGTATTTTTGCCCTCTTGTCACCGGTGCTGGAGTGCATGAGTACAACCTTGGCTTATTGTGATACCCACATCCTGGGTTCAAGCGATTGTCCCCCAATGCCTTCAATGCAGCTCGGGTTGCAGGTGTCCACACCACCACGTCCAGCTAACTTTCTATTTTTTGTTTGTTCCTCAAATCTATGAATATTTGATATCTGATAAACAGCCACAGTGGCAATAAATAAATAAAAATGGAATGCTGCACGTTTTCACATGTCATTTTTGTGTTGGGCCACCCGGGCCTTCTGTGTAGCGTCCCAATTTTAGTGTAAGTGATGCTGATGCGAGCACAGGCCATGCCCGCCTCAAGTTTTTTATTTTTTCCGGTTTTTATGTTTTATATAGGGAGCGGGTTGCCTTGTGTCATTGGAGGCTGATCTCGACAGTGACTTCACGATCCGCCCACCTCGGCATTCCAGAGTGCTGAGATTACAGGTGTGGGCCATGGAGCCCAAATCAAGCTTTGTTTTTGTATCAAAGATGGCGTTTCACCATATTGGTATGGGTGGTCTCAAACCCAAAACCTCCCATAATCCGCCAGCCTTGATATACAAAGCGCATAACTGACAGGCTCCCGTGAGCCACCGCACCTACCTGGCCTTCTTTATTGTTAAAACAGAAATGAGAGAGACGTGGACTGGCTCTGTGTCCCACGCCAGCAATCCTAACACTCTGGGAGGCCTAGGTGAATGAGTCAGCTGAGATCACAGGATCCAGATCAGCCTGCGCATTCCGGTGAAATCCCACCACACTTAAAAAAGGATAAAAAGAAAAGGAAAAGAAAAAAATCCGACACTTCGATGTGTACGATTCAAACGAAACGTGGTGCCCCGTGACTCCATCCCTTGCCCAGACTTCCTTTAGGATGTACTGTTTTCCTCTTGTCACCTGGGCTGGAGTGCAACAGAGTGATCTTGGCTTATTGTGGCACCAGCCTCCTGGGTTCAAGCAATTGTCCTCCAATGCCTTCAATATATCTGTGGTTGCAGGTGTTCACACCACCACATCCAGCTAACTCTATTTTGTATGTATACCTCGTACGTCAAATCTATGTGTATTTGATTTTCTGAAAAACAGCCACAGGTTCAATAAATAAATGCATAAATAAATAAATGAATGAAAAGGGAACGCTGAACATTTTTGCGGGCCATTTTAGCACTGCAGCCACCCGGGCCTTCCTTGTAGCATCCCATTTTAGTGTAGGTGCTGCAGAAGCGACCACATGCCATGCCCGCCTCAGATTTTTTACTTTCTCCGGTTTTTATGTTTTATATAGGGAACTGGTTACCTTGTGTCGTTGGAGGCCTGTCTTGACACTGTGACCTCATGATCCATCTGCCTCAGCATTTCAGAGTGCTGGCATTACAGGCGTGAGCCACAGAGCCCAAATCAAATTTTGTTGTTGTATCAAAGACAGCATTTCACCATGTTGGTTGGGGTGGTCTCAAACCTAAAACTTCCCAGGATCTGCCAGCATGGATATGCAAAGCACATGGTTGACAGGCTTCCGTGAGAAATGGCATCCGGCTGGCTGACTTTATTGTTAAAACAAAATTAGGGAGACGGGGATGGGCGCTGTGACCCACGTCAGCAATCCTAACACTCTGGGAGGCAGAGGTCAGTGGGTCACCTCAGGTCACGGGTTCCAGATCGGCCTGCGCATCCCGTTGAAATACCACCACACTTAAAAAAGGAGAAAAGTAATCGAAAAAGAAAAGAAATGAGACACTTTGGAGTGTAGGATTGAAATGAAACAGGGTGCCGCGTGACTCCACCACTCGCCCAGACTTTCTATAGAATATACTGTTTCCCTCTTGTCACCTGGACTGGAGTGCATGAGTAAGATCTTGGCTTTTTGTGACACCCAACTTCTGGGTTCAAGCGATTGTCCTCCAATGCCTTCAATGTAGCTGGGATTGCAGGTGTCCACACCACCACATCCGGATAACTTTCTATTTTCTGTTTTACCTCGTACCTCAAATCTATGTGTATTTGATTTCTGAAAAACAGCCACAGTGGCAATAAATAAATAAATAAACAAATGAAAATGGAACGCTGCACATTTTTGCGTGTCATTTTTGTGCTGCGGCTACCCGGGCCTTCTGTGTAGTGTCCCAATTATAGTGTAGGTGATGCCGAAGTGAGCACATGCCATACCCGCCTCAGATATTTTATTTTTTTCTGTTTTATGTTTTATATGGGGAGCTGGTTGCCTTGTGTTGTTGGAGGCCCATCTCGACCCTGTGACCTCACAATCCACCCACCTCAGCATTCCAGAGTTCTGGGAATACAGGCGTGGGACACGGAGCCCAAATCAAGTTTTGTTTTGGTATCAATAATGGCGTTTCACCATGTTGGTCAGGGCGGTCCCAAACTCGAAACCTCCCGTGATCCTCCAGCCTTGATATGCAAAGCGCATAACTGACAGGCTTCCTTCAGACACCACGCCCAGAAGGATGACTTTATTTTTTAAAAAATCAGAAAGACAGGGACGGGCGCTGGGACAAACGCCTGCAATCCTAACACTCTGGGAGGCCTAGATGAGCAGGTAACCTGAGATCACAGGTTTTAGATCGGCCTGCGCATCCCAGTGAAAACCCACCACACTTAAAAAAGGAGAAAAAAAAGAAAAAGAAAAGAAATCAGACAGATCAGTGTGCACAATGGAAACTAAACGAGATGCCGTCTGTCTCCAACCCTTGTCCCGCCTTTCTTTATGACATATTGTTGCCCTCTTGTCAACCGGGCTGGAGTGTGTGAGTGCGACCTTGGCTTATTGTGACACCCACCTCCTGGGTTCAAGTGATTTTCCTGCCAATGCCTTCAATGTAGCTGGAGTTGCAGGTGTCCACACCACTACGTCTGGCTAACTTTCCATTTTCTGTTTTACCTTGTACCTCAAATCTGTGTGTATTTGATTTCTAAAAACAGCCACAGGGTCAAAATAAATGAATAAATAAATAAATAAATAAAAACTGAACACTGCAATTTTTTGCATGCCATTTTTGCACTGCAGGCACCCGGGCCTTCTGTGTAGCGTCCCAATTTTAGTGTAGGTGCTCCCGAAGCGAGCATATCCCATGCCCGCCTCAGATTTTATATTTTTTCCAATTTTTAAGTTTTATATAGGGAGCGGTTTGCCTTGTGTCTTTGGAGGTCCGTCTCGACCCTGTGACCTCACGATTCGCCCATCTCAGCATTCCAGACTGCTGGGATTACAGGCGTGGACAACAGAGCCCAAATCAAGTTTTGTTTTTGTATCAAAGACGGCGTTTCACCATGTTGGTTGGGGCGGTCTCAAACCTGAAACCTCCCATGATCTGCCAGCCTTGATATGCAAAGCGCATAACTGACAGTCTCCCATGAGCCGCCACGCACAGCAGGCCGAATTTATTGTTAAAAATGTTATCAGAGAGATGGGGACGGGCGCTGTGACCCACGCCAGCAATCCTAGTACTCTGGGAGGCCAAGGTGAGCGGGTTACCTGAGGTCACGGGTTTTAGATTGGCTTGCGCATCTCAGTGAAAACCCACCACACTTAAAAAAGGACAAAAAGAAAAGGAAACAAAAATAAATCAGACATATGAGTGTGCACAATGAAAAGGAAATGTGGTGCCGGGTGTCTCCAACCCTCATTCTGCCTTTCTTTATGATGCATTTTTGCCCTATTGTCACCCGGGCTGGAGTGCATGAGTACCATCTTGGCTTACTGTGACACCCACCTCCTGGGTTCAAGTGATTGTCCTGCCAATGCCTTCAATGAAGCTGGAGTTGCAGGTGTCCACACCACTACATCTGGCTAACTTTCTATTTTTTGTTGTACCTAGTACCTCAAATCTATGTGTATTTGATTTGTAAAAAACAGCCACAAGGGCAAAAAATAAATGAACAAATAAATAAATAAATAAAAACGGAATGCTGCAATTTTTTTGCGTGTCATTTTTGCACTGTGGCCACCCGGGCCTTCTTCGTAGAGTCCCAATTTTAGTGTAAGTGCTGCCAAAGCGAGCACATGCAGTGCCCGCCTCAGATTTTTTTTCCTGTTTTTATGTTTTATATATAAAGTGGGTTGCCTTGTGTCGTTGGAGGCCCGTCTCAACCTTGTGACCTCACGATTCACCTGCCTTGGCATTCTAGAGTACTGGCATTACAGGCCTGAGCCACGTAGTCCAAATCAAGTTTTGTTTTCCTATCAAAGATGGCGTTTCACCATTTTGGTCAGGGCGGTCTCAAACCCGAAACCTCCCATGATCCACCTGCGTGGATATGCAAATCGCATGGATGACAGACTCCCATGAGCCACTGCTCCCGGTTGGCCGACTTTATTGTTAAAAAATAAACAGAGAGACTGGGACGGGGGCTGTGACCCATGCCAGCAATCCTAACACTCCTGGAGGCCAAGGTGACTCCACCCCTCACCCAGCCTTCTTTAGGACCTACTGTTTCCCTCTTGTCTCCTGGGCAAAAGTGCAACACACCGATCTTGGCTTATTGTGATACCCGACTACTGAGTTCAAGCGATTGTCCTCCAATGCCTTCAATGTAGCTGGGGTTGCAGCTGTCCACACCATGTCCGGCTAACTTTCTATTTTTTGTTTGTACCTCAAATCTATGTATATTTGATTTCTGTAAAACAGCCACAGTGGCAATAAATAAATAAATAAATACAAAGGGAAAGCTGCAGATTTTTGCATGTAATTTTTGTGTTGCGGCCACCCGGGCCTTCTGTGTAGTGTCCCAATTTTAGTGTAGGTGCTCCTGAAGCGAACACATGCCAGGCGCGCCTCAGCTTTTTATTTTTTTGGGTTTTTTTTATATAGGGAGAAGGTTACCTTGTATCGTTGGAGGCCTGTCTCGACCTTGTGACCTCATGATCCACCCACATCGGCATTCCAGAGTGCTGGGATCACAAGCGTGGGTCACAGAGCCCAAATCAAGTTTTGTTTTCATATCAAAGATGGCGTTTCACCATGTTGGTCGGGCCGGTCTCAAACTCGAAACCTCGCGTGATCTGCCAGCCTTGATATGCAAAGCACATAACTCACAGGCTCCCATGAGCCACCAGGCCTGGCATGCCAACTTCATTGTTAAAAAAAGTCAGAGATATGGGGACGGTCACTGTGACCGACACCAGCAGTTCTAACACTCTGGGAGGCCGAGTTGATCGGGTCACCTGATGTCAGGAGTTCCACATCGGCCTGCGCATACTAGTGAAAACCCACCACACTTAAAAAAGGAGAAAAGGAAAAGGAAAAGAAAAGAAATCGGACACTTTGGTGTGAACTATTCAAATGAAACAAGGTTCTGGGTGACTCCACCCCTTGTCCAGCCTTTCTTTAGGACGTACTGTTTCCCTGTTGTCACCCAGGCTGAAGTGTAATAGAGCAATCTTGGCTTATTGTGACACCCAACTCCTGTGTTCAAGCGATTGTCCTCCAATGCTTTCAATGTAGCTGGGGTTGCAGGTGTCCACACCACCATGTCTGGCTAACTTTCTATTTTCGTTTGTAAATAAAACCTATGTGTATTTGATTTCTGAAAAACAGCCACAGTGGCAATAAATAAATAAATAAATAAATAAATAAATACAAAATGCTGCACATTTTTGCGTGTCATTTTTGCGCTGCAGCCACCTGGGCCTTCTGTGTAGCGTCCCAATTTTAGTTTACGTGCTGCCGAAGCAAGCACATGCCATGCGTGCCACAGATTTTTTATTTTTTTCTGTTTTTATGTTTTATATAGGGAGCTGGTTGCCTTGTTTTGTTGGAGGCCCGTCTCGACACTGTGACCTCATGATCCACCCACCTCGGCCTTCCAGAGTGCTGAGATTACAGGCGTGGGCCACGGAGCCCAAATCAAGTTTTGTTTTCATATCAAAAATGGCATTTCACCATGTTGGTCGTGGTGGTCTCAAACCCGAAACCTCCCGTGATCTGCCAGCCTTGGTATGCAAAGCGCATAACAGGCTCCCATGAGCCACTGTGCCGAGGAGAATGACTTTATTGTTAAGAAATCAGAGATATGGGGACGGGCGCTATGACCCATGCCAGCAATCCTAACACTCTGGGAGGCTGAGGTGAGCAGGTGACCTGAGGTCACAGGTTCCAGATCGGCCTGTGCAAACTTATGAAAACCCACCACACTTAAAAAAGGAGAAAATTAAATGAAAAAGAAAAGAAATCAGACACTTCGTTGTGCACGATTCAAACGAAACGGTGTCCTGCATGACTCCACCCCTCTCCCAGCCTTTCTTTAGGACGTAGTGTTTCCCTCTTGTTGCCCGGGCTGGAGGGCAACAGAGCGATCTTGGCTTATTGTGACACCTGAGTCCTGGGTTCAAGCGATTGTCCTCCAATACCTTCAATGTAGCTGGGGTTGCATGTGTCCACACCACTACGTGCAGATAACTTTCTAGTTTTCGTTTGTACATCAAATCTCTGTGTATTTGATTTCTGAAAAACAGCCACATTGGCAATAAATAAATAAATAAATAAATAAATAAATATAGAGTGCTGCACATTTTTGTGTATTATTTTAGTGCTCCGGCCACACGGTACTTCTGTGTAGCATCCCAATTTTAGTGTAGGTGCTGCCAAAGCGATCACATGCATTGCCCGCCTCAGATTATTTATTTTTTCCAGTTTTTATGTTTCATATAGGGAGCGGGTAGCCTTGTGTCATTGGCGGCCTGTCTCGACCCTGTGACCTCACGATTCGTCCGCCTCAGCATTCCAGAGTGCTGGGATTACAGGCGTGGGCCACGGAGCCCAAATCAAGTTTTGTATTTGTATCAAAGATGGTGTTTCACCATGTTGGTCAGGGCGGTCCCTAACCCAAAACCTCCCGTGATTCACCAGACTTGATATGCCAAGCCTATAAATGACAGTCTCCCATGAGCCACCATGTCCGGCCGGACGACTTTATTGTTATAAAACCAATTAGAGAGATGGGAACGGGCACTGTGACCCACGCCAGCAATCTTAACACTCTGAGAGGCCGAGGTGAGCAGGTCATCTGAGCTCACGGGTTTTAGATTGGCCTGTGCATCTTAGTGAAAACCCACCACACTTAAGTAAAAAAAGAAAAGAAAAAAAAAGAAATCAGACAGATGAGTGTGCACAATGGAAACAAAATCTAGTGCCGGGTGTCTCCAAACATGCCCCGCCTTTCTTTATGACGTATTGTAGTCCTCTTGTCACCCGGGATGGAGTGCCTGAGTACAATCTTGGCTTATTGTGACACCCGCCTCCTGGGTTCAATTGATTGTCCTGCCAATGCCTTCAATGTAGCTGGGTTTAGAGGTGTCCACACCACTACATCCTGCTAACCTTCTATTTTCTGTTGTACATCGTACCTCAAATCTATGTGTATTTGATTTCTAAGAAATATCCACAAGTGCAAAAATAAATGAATAAATAAATAAATAAAGGAAAACGGAATGCTGCATATTTTTGTGTGTCATTTTTGCACTGTGACCACCCGGGCCTTCTGTGTAGTGTTCCAATTATAGTGTAGGTGCTGCCGAAGTGAGCACATGTCATACCCGCCTCAAACTTTTTATTTTTTCCGGTTATTATGTTTTACATAGGGAGCAGGTTGTCTTGTGTTGTAGGAGGCCCATCTCGACCCTGTGACTTCACGATCCACCCACCTCAGCATTCCAGAGTGCTTGGATTACAGGCGTGGGCCACGGAGCCCAAATCAAGTTTTGTTTTTGTATCAAAAATGGCGTTTCACCATGTTGGTCAGAAGGTCTCAAACCGGAAACCTCCCGCAATCTGCCAGCCTAGATATGCAAAGCATGTAACTGACAGGCTCTTGTGAGGCACCACGCCCAGCAGGCCGACTTTATTGTTAAAAGAATCTGAGAGACGGTACGGGCGCTGTGACCCAGGCCAGCAATCCTAACACTCTGGGAGGCTGAGGTGAGCGGGTCACCTGAGCTTACGGGTTTTAGATTGGCCTGCACATCTCGGTGAAAACCCACCACACTTTAAAAAGGACAAAAAGAGAAGGAAACAAAAAGAAATCAGACAGATGAGTGTGCACAATGGAAACGAAACGAGGTGCCGGGTTTCTCCAAATCTCACCCTGCCTTTCTTTATGAAGTATTGTTGCCCTCCTGTCACCCAGGCTGGAGTGTATGCGGACGATATTGGCTTATTGTGACACCCACCTCCTGGGTTCAAGCGATTGCCCTGCCAATGCCTTCAATGTAGCTGAAGTTGTAGGTGTCCACACCACTACATCCTGCTACTAACATTCTATTTTCTGTTGTACATCGTACCTCAAATATATGTGTATTTGATTATAAAAAACAGCCACGGGGCAAAATATAAATGAATAAATAAATAAATAAATGAAAACGGAACGCTGAAATTTTTTCGTCCAATTTTTGCACTTCGGCCACCCAGGCCTTCTGTGTAGCATTCCAATTTTAGTGTAGGTGCTGCTGAAGCAAGCACATGCCATGCTCACCTCAAATTTTTTATTTTTTTCTGTTTTTATGTTTTATATAGGGTGCAAGTTGCCTTGTGTCCTTGGAGGCCGATCTCAATCCTGTGATCTCACGATCTGCCCACCTCAGCATTCCAGAGTGCTTGGATTACAGGCGTGGGCCACGAAGTCCAAATCAAGTTTTGTTTTTGTATCAAAGATGGCGTTTCACCCTGTTGGTCCGGGCGGTCTCAAACCCAAAACCTCGTGTGATCCACCAGCCTTGATATGCAAAGCGCATAACTGACAGGCTCCCGTGAGCCGACATGCCCAGCAGGCCAAATTTATTGTTAAAAAAGAAATCAGAGAGACAAGGACGGGCGCTGTGACTCACACCAGCAATCCTAACACTCCGGGAGGCCGAGGTTAGTGGGTCACCTGCGCTCACAGGTTTAAGATTGGCCTGGGCATCCCAGTGAAAACCCACCACACTTTAAAAAAAGAAAAAGAAAAGGAAAAGAAAAGAAATCAGACGGATCAGTGTGCACAATGGAAACGAAACGAGGTGCGGGGTGTCTCCAAAACTCGCCCCGCCATTCTTTATGATGTATTGTTGCCCTCTTGTCACCCGGGCTGAAGTGCATGAGTATGATCTTGGCTTATTGTGACACCCGCCTCCTGGGTTCAAGCGATTGTCCTGCCAATGCCTTCAATGTAGCTGGAGTTGCAGGTGTCCACACCACTACGTCCTGCTAACATTCTATTTTCTGTTGTACATTGTACCCCAAATCTATGTGTATTTGATTTCTAAGAAACAGCCATAGGGGCAAAATATAAATGAATAAATAAATAAATAAAAATGAAATGCTGCATATTTTTTTGTGTCACATTTGCGCTGCGGCCACCCGGGCCTTCTGTGTAGTGTCCCAATTATAGTGTAGGTGATGCCGAAGTGAGCACATGCCATGCCTGCCTCAGAGTTTTTATTTTTTTCTTTATGTTTTATATAGGGAGCTGGTTGCCTTCTTTAGTTGGAGGCCCATCTCGAACCTGTGACCTCACGATCCATCCACCTCGGCATTCCAGAGTGCTGGGATTACAGGCATGGGCCACAAAGCCCAAATCAAGTTTTGTTTTTGTATCAAAGTTGGCGTTTCACCATGTTGGTCGGGGCGGTCTCAAACCCGAAACCTCCTGTGATCCGCCAGCATGGATATGCAAAGCGCATCTATGACACTTACCCGTGAGCCACTGCACCTGGACTTCCAACTTTATTGTTAAAACATAATCAGAGAGAGGGGATGGGCTCTGTGACCCATGTCAGCAATCCTAACACTCTGGGAGTTCCGAGGTGAGTGGAACACCTCAGGTTACGGGTTCCAGAACGGCCTGCGCATCCCTGTGAGAACCCAACACACTTAGAACAGGAGAAAAGGAAAAGAAAAAGAAAAGAAATCAGACACTTCAGTGTGCAAGATTCAAACGAAACACTGTGCTGCGTGACTCCATCTCTCGCCCAGCCTTCCTTTAGGACGTACGGTTTCGCTCTTGTCACCCAGGCTGGAGTGCAAAAGAGCAATCTTGGCTTATTGTGACACCCACCTCCTGGGTTCAAGGGATTGTCCTGCCAATGCCTTCAATATAGCTGGAGTTAGAGGTGTCCACACCACTATGTCCTGGTAACGTTCTATTTTCTGTTGTACATTGTTCCTCAAATCTATGTATACCTGATTTTTTAAAAACAGCCACAGGGGCAAAAAACAAATGAATAAATAAATAAATAAATGAAATTAGAACACTGCATATTTTTGCGTGTCATTTTTGCGCTGCAGCCAACCGGGCCTTCTGTGTAGCATCCCAATTATAGTGTAGGTGATGCCAAAGTGAGCATATGCCATGCCTGCCTCAGATTTTTATTTTTTCCAGTTTTTATGTTTTATAGAGGAAGCTGCTTGCCTTGTGTCATTGGAGGCCCATCTCGACCCTGTTACCTCACGATTCACCCACCTTGGCTTTCCAGAGTGCTGGGATTACTGGTGTGGGCCACAGAGCCCAAATCAAGTTTTGTTTTCGTATCAAAGATGGCGTTTCACCATGTTGGTCGGGGCGATCTCAAACCCCAAACCTCCTGTGATCCGCCAGCCTTGATATGCAAAGCGCATAACTGACAGACTCCAGTGAGCCACCACGCCCAGCAGGCCGACTTTATTGTTAAAAAAATTCAGAGATGGGTATGGGAACTGTGACCCATGCCAGCAATCCTAACACCCTGGGAGGCCGAGGTGAGCTGGTCACCTGAGTTCACCGTTTTTAGATAGTCCTGCGCATTTCAGTGAAAACCCATCACACTTTAAAAAGGAGAAAAAAAAGGAAAAGAAAAGAAAGCAGACAGATCAGTGTGCACAATGGAAACAAAATGAGGTGCCGGGTGTCTCCAAACCTTGCCCCGCCTTTCTTTATGATGTGTTGTTGCCCTCTTGTCACCAGGGCTGGAGTGCATGAGTATGACCTTCGCTTATTGTGACACCGGCCTCCTGCATTGAGGCAATTATTCTGCCAATGCCTTCAATGTAGCTGGGGTTGCAGGTGTCCACACCACTACGTCCGGCTAACGTTCTATTTTCTGTTGTACATCGTACCTCAAATCTATGTGTATTTGATTTATAAAAACAGCCGCAGGGGCAAAAATAAATGAATAAATAAATAAATAAATAAATGAAAACCGAACGCTGCAATATTTTGCGTGCCATTTTTGCACTGCTGTCACCCTGACTTTCTGTGTAGCATTCCAATTTTACTGTAGGTGCTGCTGAAGTGAGCACATGCCATGCCTGCCTCAGATTTTTTATTTTTTTCCGTTTTTTATGTTTTATGTAGGTAGCTGGTTGCCTTGTGTCTTTGGAAGCCCGTCTCGACCCTGTGCCTCACGATCCACCCACCTCGGCATTCCAGAGTGCTGGGATTACAGAAGTGGGCCACGGAGCTCAAATCAAGTTTTGTTTTTGTATCAAAGATGGCGTTTCACCCTGATGGTCGGTGTGGTCTCAAATCCAAAACCTTCCATGTTCCACCAGCCTTGGTATGCAAAGCATATGGATGACAGGCTCCCTTGAGCCACCACACAAGGCTGGCCGACTTTATTGTTAAAAGAAAATCAGAGAGACAGGGACAGGCGCTGTGACCCATGCCAGCAATCCTAACACTCTGGGAGGTGATCGGGTCACCTGAGCTCACGGGTTCCAGATCGACCTGTGAAAACTAGTGAAAACCCACCACACTTAAAAAACAAAAAAAGGACAAAAAAAAAAGAAAACGAATCAGACACTTCGATGTGCAGGATTCAAACAAAACACTGTGTTGTAGACTCCACCCCTTTCTTTAGGACGTACTGTTTCCCTCTTGTCACCTGGGCCGGAGTGCAACAGAGCGATCTTGGCTAATTGTGACACCCGACTACTGGATTCAAGCAATTGTCCTCCAATGCCTTCAATGTAGCTGGGATTGCAGGTGTCCACATCACCACATCCGGCTGACTTTCTATTTTTTGTTTGTAAATCAAATCTTTGTGCATTTGATTTCTGAAAAACAGCCACAGTGGCAATAAATAAATAAATAAAAACGCAATGCTGCACATTTTTGCTTGTCATTTTTGTGCTGCAGCCACCTGGGCCTTCTGTGTAGCATCCCAATTTTAGTGTAGGTGCTGCCAAAGTGAGAACATGCCATGCACATTTCAGATTTTTTATTTTTTTCGGTTTTTATGTTTTATATATGGAGTGGGTTGCATTGTGTCATTGGAGGCCTGTCTCAACCCGGTGACCTCACGATCCAGTGCTTCGGCATTCCAGAGTGCTGGAATTACAGTCGTGGGCCACGGAGCCCAATTCAAGTTTTGATTTTGTATCAAAGATGGCGTTTCTCCATGTTGGTCAGGTGGTCCAAAACCTGAAACCTCACGTGATCCACCATCCTTGATATGCAAAGCGCATAACTGACAGGCTCCAGTGAGTCACTGCGCCCAGCAGGTCAACTTTATTGTTAAAAAAAAATCAGAGAGACAGGGATGGGCGCTATGACCCACATCAGCAAGCCTAACAGTCTGGGAGGCCGAAGTGAGTGAGTCACCTGAGGTCACGGGTTCCAGATCGGCCTGCGAATCCCATGGAAAACCCACCACACTTAAAAAAGAAGAAAAGGAAAAGGAAAATAAACAAAATCAGACACTTCAGTGTGCAAGACTAAAACAAAATGGGGTGCCGCTTGACTCCACCCATCGCCCAGACTTCCTTTAGGACGTACTGTTTCCCTCTTGTCACCCGGGCTGGAGTGCAACAGAGCGATCTTGGCTTATTGTAACACCCGACTCCTGGGTTGAAGCGATTGTCCTTCCAATGCCTTCAATATACCTGTGGTTGCAAGTGTCCACACCACCATGTCCAGCTAACTTTCTATTTTCTGTTTACACCTCGTACGTCAAATCTATGTGTATTTGATTTTCTGAAAAACAGCCACAAGGTCAATAAATAAATGCATGAATAAATAAATGAATGAAAACGGAACCCTGAACATTTTGTGGGTCATTTTAGTGCTGTGGCCACCCGGGCCTTCTTTGTAGCGTCCCATTTTAGTGTAGGTGCTGCTGAAGCGAGCACATGCCATGCCTGCCTCAGATATTTTATTTTCTCTGGTTTTTATGTTTTATATAGGGAACGAATTGCCTTGTATTGTTGGAGGCCCGTCTCGACACTGTGACCTCATGATCCACCCACCTTGGCATTCCAGAGTGCTGGGATTACAGGCATGGGCCACGGAGCCAAAATCAAGTTTTGTTTTTGTATCAAAAATGGCGTTTCACCATGTTGGTCGGGGCGGTCTCAAACACAAAACCTCCTGTGTTCACCAGCCTTGATATGCAAAGTGCATAACTGACAGGCTCCCATGAGCCACCGTGCCCAGCAGGCCGACTTTATTGTTAAAAAATATCAGAGAGACGGGGACAGGCGCTGTGACCCATGCCAGCAATTCTAACACTCTGGGAGGCTAAGGTGAGCATGTGACTTGAGCTCACGTATTTTAGATCGGCCTGCGCATCCCAATGAAAACCCACCACACTTAAAAAAAGAAAAAGAAAAGGAAAAGAAAAGAAATCAGGCAGATCAGTGTGCACAATGGAAATGAAAAGAGGTGCCAGGTGTCTCCAAACCTCGCCCCACCTTTCTTTATGACGTATTGTTGCCCACTTGTCACCCTGGCTGGAGTGCATGAGTAAGATCTTGGCTTATTGTGAAACCCGCCTCCTGGGTTCAAGCGATTGTCCTGCCAATGCCTTCAATGTAGCTGTGGTGAGAGGTGTCCACACCACTACATCCTGCTAAAATTCTATTTTCTGTTGTATATTGTACCTCAAATCTATGTGTATTTGATTTCTAAAAAACAGCCACAGGGCCAAAAATAAATGAATAAATGAATAAATAAATAAATAAATAAATAAATAAATAAATGAAAACGGAACGCTGCACATTTTTGCGTGTCATTTTTGCGCTGCTGCCACCCAGGCCTTCAGTGTAGTGTCCCAATTATAGTGTAGGTGTTGCCGAAGTGAGCACATGCCATGCCCGCCTCCGAATTTTTATTGTTTTCTGTTTTTATGCTTTAAATAGGGAGCTGGTTGCCTTATGTCATTGGAGGACTGTTTTGACCCTGTAAACTTATGATCCACTCACCTCGGCATTCCAGAGTGCTGGGATTACAGGCCTGGGCCACGGAGCCCAAATCAAGTTTTGTTTTTGTATCAAAGATGGTGTTTCACCATGTTGGTCGGGGCAGTCTCAAACCCGAAACCTCCCGTGATCCGCCAGCCTTGATATGCAAAGTGCATAACTGACAGGCTCCAGTGAGCCGCCACACCAAGCAGGCCGAATTTATTGTTAAAAAAGAAATCAGAGAGACGGGGACGGGCGCTGTGACCTACGCCAGAAATCCTAACACTCTGGGAGGCCGAGGTGAGTGGGTCACCTGAGCTCACAGGTTTTAGATCGGCCTGCACATCTCAGTGAAAACCCACCACACGTAAAAAAGGACAAAAAGAAAAGGAAACAAAAATAAATCAGACAGATGACTGTGCACAATGAAAACAAAACGAGGAGCCGGGTGTCTCCAAAACTAGCCCCACTTTTCTTTATGACGTGTTGTTGCCCTCTTGTCACGCGGGCTGGAGTGCATGAGTACTATCTTGGCATATTGTGACACCTGCCTCCTGGGTTCAAGCAATTGTCCTGCCAATGCCTTCAATGTAGCTGGGGTTAGAGATGTCCACACTGCTACATCCTGCTAACATTCTACTTTCTGTTGTACATTGTACCTCAAATCTTTGTGTATCTGATTTCTAAAAAACAGCCACAGGGGCAAAAAATAAATGAATAAATAAATAAATAAATAAATGAAAATGGAACGCTGCATATTTTTGCGTGTCATTTTTGCGCTGCTGCCACCTGGGCCTTCAGTGTAGCGTCCCAATTATACTGTAGGTGTTGTCGAAGTGAGTACGTACCATGCCCGCCTCAGAATTTTTATTTTTTTCAGCTTTTATGCTTTAAATAAGGAGCTGGTTGCCTTGTGTCATTGGAGACCTGTCTCCATCCTGTCACCTTACGATCCATGCACCTCAGCATTCTAGAGTGCTGGGATTACAGGAGTGGGCCATGAAGCCCAAATCAAGTTTTGTTTTTGTATCAAAAATGGCGTTTCACTATGTTTGTCGGGGCGGTCCCAAACCCAAGACCTCCGGTGATCCGCCAGCCTTGATATGCAAAGCCCATAACTGACAGGCTCCCGTGAGCTGCTGCGCCTGGCAGGCTGAATTTATTGTTAAAAAGGATATCAGAGAGACGAGGATGGGCTCTGTGACCCACGCCAGCAATCCTAACACTCTGGGAGGCCAAGGTGAGCGGGTCACCTGAGCTCACAGGTTTTAGATCAGCCTGTGCATCCCGGTGAAAACCCACCACACTTTAAAAAGGAGTAAAAGAAAAGGAAAACAAAACCAATCAGACAGATCAGTATGCACAATGGACACAAAACGAGGTGCCGTGTGTCCCCAAACCTCACCCCGCCATTCTTTATGACGTATTATTTCCCTCTTGTCACCCAGGCTGGAGTGCATGTGTACAATCTTGGCTTATTGCAACACCCTCCTCTGGGTTCAAGCGATTTTCTTGCCAATGCCTTCAATGTAGCTGGAGTTGCAGGTGTCCACACCACTAGGTGCAGCTAACTTTCTATTTTCTGTATTACCTCGTACCTCAAATCTATGTGTATTTGATTTCTAAAAATAGCCACAGGGGAAAAAGATAAATGAATAAATAAATAAATCAACGAAAACGGAACGCTGCAATTTTTTGCGTGCCATTTTTGCACTGCTGCCACCCCGGCCCTCTGTGTAGCGTCCAATTATAGTGTAGGTGCTGCCAAAGAGAGCACGTGCCATGCCCGTCTCAGATTTTTTATTTTTTCCGGTTCTTTTGTTTTATATAGGGAGCTGGTTGCCTTGTGTTGCTAGAAGCCCATCTAGACACTGTGACCTCATGATCTGCCCAACTTGGCATTTCAAGGTGCTGGGATTACAGGCCTGGGCCACGGAGCCCAAATCAAGTTTTGTTTTTGTATCAAAGATGGTGTTTCACCATGTTGGTAGAGGTGGTCTCAAACCGGAAACCTCCCGTGATCCGCCAGCCTTGATATACAAAGCGCATAACTGACAGGCTCCCGTGAGCCACCATGCCCAGCAGGCCGACTTTCTTGTAAAAAGGAAATCAGAGAGATGAGGATGGGCGCTGTGAACCACACCAGCAATCCTAACACTCTGGAAGGCCGAGGTTAGCAGGTCACATGAGCTCACGGGTTTTAGCTCGGCCTGCACATCTCAGTGAAAACCACCACACATAAAAAAGGACAAAAAGAAAAGGAAATAAAAAGGAATCAGACAGATGAGTGTGCACAATGGAAACAAAATGAAGAGCTGGGTGTCTCTAAAACTTGTCCCGCTTTTCTTTATGACGTGTTGTTGCCCTCTTGTCACCCGGGATGGAGTGCATGAGAACGATCTTGGCTTATTGTGACACCCACCTCCTGGGTTCAAGTGATTGTCCTGCCAATGCCTTCAATGTTACTGGGGTTAGAAGTGTCCACACCACTACATCCTGCTAACATTCTATATACTGTTGTACATCGTACCTCAAATCTATGTGTATTTGATTTCTAAAAAAACAGCCACAGGGGCAAAAATTAAATGAATAAATAAATTAATTAATAAAAACAGAACGCTGCATATTTTTTCGTGTCATTTTTGCGCTGTAGCCACCTGGGCCTTCTGTGTAGCGTCCCAATTATAGTTTAGGTGATGCCGAAGTGAACACATGCCATGCCTGCCTCATATTTTTTATTTTTTTCGGTTTTTAAGTTTTATATAGGGAGCTGGTTGCCTTGTGTCCTTGGAGGTCCTTCTCGACCCTGTGACCTCACGATTTGTCCTCCTTGGCATCCCAAAGTGCTGGGGTTGCAGGGGTGAGTCGCGGAGCCCATCCCAAGTTTAGTTTTTGTTTTACAGACGGGGTTTCACCGTTTTGTTTGGGGTGGGATCTAACCTGCAACCTCGTGTGATCTACCCTAATTGGTATTCAGATTGCCTGGATGAAAGGCTCTTAACAGCCACCGTGCCAGGCCTGCTGATTTTACTTTTAAAAAGGAAATCAGGGGGACTGGGCTGGGCTCTGTGACTCACACAAGCAATCCTAGCCCTTTGGGGGGCCAAGGTGAGGGGGTCACATGTGGTCACGGGTTCCAGATCAGCCTGCGCATCCCATTGAAAACTCGCCACACTTAAAAGAGGATAAAAAAAAGAAAAGAAAATAAATCAGATAGATCAGTGTGCAGCAAACGAAACAAGGTGCCTGCGGGACTCCACCCCTCACCCAGCCTTTCTTTATAACATACTCTTTCCCTCTTGTCACCCGGGCTGGAGTGCAACAGTGTGATCTTGGCTTATTGCCACACCCGACTCCTGGGTTCAAGAAATTGTCCTGCCAACGCCTTCAATGTAGCTGTGGTTGCAGGTGTACACACCATCATGTCCAGCTAACTTTCTAATTTTTGTACTTCGTACGTCAAGTCTATGTGTATTTTATGTCCCAAACACAGCCAAAATTTCAAAAAATACATAAATAAATGAAAACGGAACACTGCACTTTTTGCGTGTCATTATGGCACTGTGGCCACCCCGGCCTTCCTTATGGCCTCCTGATTTTAGTGTAGGTGCTGCAGAAGCCAGCGCATGCCATGCCTGCCTCAGATTTCTTATTTTGCTTTGTTTTCATGTTTCATATAGAGAGCCTGTTGCATCGTGGCCTTGGAGGCCCGTCTCGAAACTGTGAACTCACGATTCATCCGCCTCAGCATTCCAAAGTGCTGAAATTACAGGAGTGAGCGGTTAAGCCCAATTGTTCCACCCTAATTTGTATTCAGAGCACCTGGCGGAAAAGCTCCCGTGAGACACCATGCCCGGCCAGCCAACTTTATTATTATAAAAAAATCAGGGAGACTGGGCCGGGCTCTGTGACTCACACCAGCAATCCTAGCCTTTGGGATGCCTAGGTGAGCGGGTCACCTGAGGTCGCAGGTTTTAGATCAGCCTGCCCATCCCGGTGAAATCTCGCCAAACTAAAAAGTGGAGAAGATGAAAAAGAGAAGAAAATAAATCAGACAGATCAGTGTGCACCACTGAAATGAAACGAGGTGCCTGCGGGACTCCACCCCTCACCCTTCCTTTCTTTTTGACATACTGTATCCCTCTTGTCACCCGGACTGGAGTGCAACAGTGCGATCTTGGCTTATGGCCACACCTATCTCTTGGGTTCAAGAGATTGTCCTGCCTATGCCTTCAGTGTAGCTGGGGGTGCAGGTGTCCACACCACCACGTCCAGTAAACTTTCTATATTTTTGTAACTCGTACCACAAGTCTATGTGTATTTGATTTCTAAAACACAGCCACAATTTTGAAAAATACATATATAAATGAAAACGGAACACTGCACTTCTTGCATGTCATTTTCATGCTGCGGCAACCCCAGGATTCCGTAAGGCATTCTGATTATAGGGTACGTGATTCCGAGGCGAGCGCATTCCATGCCTGCCTCAGATTTCTTATTTTGCTCTGTTTTTATGTTTTATATAGGGAGCAGGTTGCGTTGTGCCGTTGGAGGCCTGTGTCGAACCTGAGACTTCATGATCTGTCATCCTCGGCATTCCAAAGTGCTGGGGTTACAGGGGGGAGTCGCCGAACCCAACCCAAGTTATGTTTATGTTTCAGAGACCGGGTTTCCCCATTTTGTTTGGGGCGAGCTCAAACCCACAACCCCGCCTGTCCACCCTAATTGGTATTCAGATTGCCTGGATGAAACGCTCCCATGAGCCACTGCGCCTGGCCATCTGACTTTATTATTAACAAACAAATCAGGGAGACTGGGCCGGGCTCTGTGACACATACCAGCAATCCAAGCCCCTTGGGAGGCCTAGGTGAGCAGGTCAACTGAGGTTGCAGGTTCTAGATCAGCCTGCACATCCCGGTTAAAACTCGCCACATTTAAAAGAGGAGAAGAAGAAAAAGAAAAGAAAAGAAATCAAACAGATTAGTGTGCACCACTGAAACGAAATGGGGTGCCTGTGGGACTTCACCCCTTGCCCAGCCGTTCCTTATGACGTACTGTTTCTGTCTTGTCACCCAGGCTGGAGTGCAACGGTGCTATTTTGGGTTATTGCCACACCCGCCTCCTGGGTTCAAGCCATTGTCCTGCCAATGCCTTCAGTGCAGCTGGGGATGCAGGTGTCCACACTGCCATGTCCAGCGAGCCTTCTATTTTTTCTACCTCGTACCTCAAATCTATGTGTATTTGATTTTTACACCACAGCCACAATAACAAGAAATACATGAGTAAATAAATAAAATAGGAACTCAGCAAATTTTTGCGTGTGTTTTTTGTGCTGCAGCCACCGCGGCCTTCCGTGCCCTTCCCGATTTTAGTGTAGGTGTTGATGAAGCTTTCGCATGCCATGCCAGCCTCAGATTTCTTATTTTGCTCTGCTTTTATCTTTCATATAGGGAGCACGTTGCGTTGTGTCGAAGGCCCGTCTCGAATCTGTGACCTCCCGAGCCATCCGACTCCGAATTCCAAAGTGCTGGCATTACAGGAGGAAGCCACTGAGCCCAATGCCTGTTTTGTTTACGTTTCACAGACCGGGTTTCAACATTTTATTTGGGGCTGGCTCAAACCCTCAACCTCACCTTTTCCACACTAATTTGTATTCAAAGCGCCGGGATGAAAGACTCCCGTGAGCCACCGCGCCGGCCCAGCGGACTTTATGATTTAAAAAGAAATCAGGGAGACTGGGCTAGGATATGTGACTCTCACCAGCAATCCTAGCCTTTTGGGAGGCCTAGGTTCGCTGGTCAAATAAGGTGGCGGGATCCAGATCAGCTTGGACATCCTGGTGAAAACTCACCACACTTAAAAGAGGAGAAGAAAGAGAAAAGAAAAGAAATCAGACAGATCAGTGTGCACCACTGAAACAAAATTAGGTGCCTGCGGGACTCCACCCCTCACCCAGCCTTTCTTTATGACGTACAGTTGGCCTCCTGTCACCCGGGCTGGAGTGCAGTAGTGCGATCTTGGCTTATTGCCACACCTGCCTCCTGGGTTCAAGCCGTTGTCCTGCCAATGCTTTCAATGTAGTTGTGGTTGTGGGTGTCCACATTGCCATGTCTAGCTAACTTTCTATTATTTTTCTAACTAGTACATCAAATCTATGTGTATTTATTTCCTACAACGCAGCCAAAATAAGAAATTCATAAGTAAATAAATAAAAACAAAACACAGCACCTTTTTACATGTATCTTTGGCGCTGCAGCCACCCCAGTTTTCTGTGCGTGTACCGATTTTAGTGTAGGTGCTTACGAAGCTAGCGCATGCCATTCCAGCCTCAGATTTCTTATTTTACTCTGTTTTTATGTTTCATATAGGGAGTGGGTCGCGTTGTGTAATTGGAGGCTCGTCTCAAAATTGTGACCTCCCGATCCGTCCGCCTTGGAATTTCAAAGTGCTGGGATTACAGGGGTGAGCCGCCAAGCCCAACCCATGTTTTGTTTTCGTTTCACATACCGGGTTTCATCATTTTGTTTGGGGTGGGCTCTAACCCACAACCTCGCCTGTTCCACTCTAATTTGCATTCAAAGTGCCCGGATGAAAGGCTCTCGTGAGCCACCGCACCAGGCCCACAGACTTTATTATTAAAAAAGAAATCAGGGAGACTGGGCCGGGCTATGTGACTCACACCAGCATTCCT
The DNA here is from genome assembly GCA_028533165.1 of Leontopithecus rosalia. Lineage (NCBI taxonomy): Eukaryota > Metazoa > Chordata > Mammalia > Primates > Cebidae > Leontopithecus > Leontopithecus rosalia. Next base: position 414,555 of record CM052662.1, read on the forward strand.
AGGCTTAAGGGAGACTTAGGTGAGCAGGTCAACTGAGGTCGGGGGTTCCAGATCAGCCAGCTAATATTCTATTTTTTTTCTACCTTGTAACTCAAATCTATGTGTATTTGATTCCTACAACAAGGCCACAATAACAAGAAATACATAAGTAAATAAATAAAAACGGAACGCAGCAGGTTTTTCTGTCTTTTTTTTGGTGCTGCAGCCACCCCGGCCTCCTGTGACCATCTCGATTTTAGTGTAGGTGCTGCCAAAACTAGAGCATGCCATGCCAGCCTCAGATTTCGTATTTTGCTCTGATTTTATGTTTCATATAAGGAGCGGGTTGTCTTGTGGCATTGGAGGTCCGTTTCGAAACTGTGACCTCAGGATCCGTCCAACTCAAAATTCCAATGTGCTGGGACTACAGAGGTGAGCCGCCGAGCCCAACCCATGTTTTCTTTTCATTTAACAGAACGGGTTTCACCATTTTGTTTGGGGAGGGCTCAAACCCTCAACCTCGCCTGGTACACCCTAAATGGTATTCAAAGCGTCCGGATGAAAGGCTCCCATGAGCCATCATGCCTGGCTGGCCGACTTTATTATTAAAAAAGAAATCAGGGAGACTGGGCTGGGCTATGTGACTCACACCAGCAATCCTAGCCCTTTGGGAGGCCTAGGTGAGAGGGTCAACTGAGGTCGTGGGTTCCAGATCAGCCTGCGCATCCCGGTGAAAACTTGCCACACTTAGGAGAAGAAGAAAAAGGAAAGAAAAGAAATCAGACAGATCAGTGTGAACCACTGAAACGAAACGAAGTGCCTGCGGGACTCCACCCCTCGCCCAGCCTTTCTTTATGACGTACAGTTTCCCTCTTGTCACCCGGGTTGGAGTGCAACAGTGCGATCTTGGCTTATTGCCACACCAGCCTCCGGGGCTCAAGCCATTGTCCTGCCAATTCCTTCAATGTAGATGGGGTTGCAGGTGTACACACCGCCACGTCCAGCTAACTTTCTATTTTTTTCTACCTAGTAACTCAAATCTATGTGTATCTGATTCCTACAACACAGCCACAATAACAAGAATACATAAGTAAATAAATAAAAACGAAACAGAGCACTTTTTGCGTGTGTTTTTGGCACTGCAGTCACTGCAGCCTTCTGTGCCCATCTCGATTTTAGTGTAAGTTCTGCCAAAACTAGCGCATGCCATGTCAGCCTCAGATTTCTTATTTTGCTCTGATTTTATGTTTAATATAAGGAGCAAGTTGCATTGTGTCGTTGTAGGCCCGTCTCGAAACTGACCTCACGATCTGTCCGCTTCAGAATTCCAAAGTGCTGGGATTACAGGGGTGAGCCTCCGAGCCCTATCCATGTTTTGTTTTCGTTTCACAGACTGGGTTTCACAATTTTGTTTGGGGCGGCCTCAAACACTCAACCTCGCCTGGTCCACCCTAATTGGAATTCACAGAGCCCGGATGAAAGGCTCCCGTGAGCCACCCCGCCCGGCCGGCCTAATTTATTATTAAAAAAAAATCAGGGAGACTGGGCCGGGCTATGTGACTCCCACCACCAATTCTAGCCGTTTGGGAGGCATAGGTGAGCAGGTCAACTGAGGTCGTGGGTTCCAGATCAGCCTGCGCATCCCGGTGAAAACTCACCACACTTAAAATAGGAGAAGAAGAAAAAGAAAAGAAAAGAAGTCAGACAGATCAGTGTGCACCACTGAAACAAAATGAGGTGCCTGCAGGACTCCACCCCTCGCCTAGCTTTTCTTTATGTCGCACAGTTTTCGTCTTCTCACCCGGACTAGAGTGCAACAGTGTGATCTTGACTTATTGCCACACCCGCCTGCTGGGTTCAAGAGATTGTCCTGCCAATGCGTTCAATGTAGCTGGTGTTGCAGGTGTCCACACTGCCACGTCCAGCTAACGTTTTATAATTTTTCTAACACGTACCTTAAATCTATGTGTATTTGATTCCTACAATACAGCCACAATAACAAGAAATACATAAGTAAATAAATATAAATGGAATGCAGCACCTTTTTGCGTCTTTTGTTGGCTCTGTGGCCACCCCGGCCTTCCAGGCCAGTCTTGATTTTAGTGTAGGCGCTGCCAAAGTTAGGGCATGCCATGCCAGCCTAAGATTTCTTATTTTGCTCTGCTTTTATGTTTCATATAGGGAGCGGGTTGCGTTGTGTCATTGGAGTCCCGTCTCCACACTGTGACCTCAAGGTCTGTCAACCTCGGAATTCCAAAGTGCTGGGATTACAGGGGTGAGCTGCCAAGCCCAACCCAACTTTTGATTTCATTTCACAAATCGGGTTTCACCATTTTGTTGGGGGTGGGCTCTAACCCACAACCTCACCTTTTCCACCCAAATTTGTATTTAAAGCACCCGGATGAAAGGCTCCCATGAGCCACTGCCCCAGGCCGGCCGACTTTATAATTAAAAAAGAAATCAGGGAGACTGGGCTGGGCCATGTGACTCACACCAGCAATCCTAGCCTTTTGGGAGGCTTAGGTGAGTGGGTAAACTTAGGTCGTGGGCTTCAGACCAGCCTGCGCATCCCAGTGAAATATCGCCACACTTAAAAGAGTAGAAGAAGAAAATGAAAAGAATAGAAATCCGACAGATCACTGTGCACCACTGAAAGAAAACGAGGTGCCTGCGGGTCTCCACCCCTCACCCAGCCTTTCTTTATGACGAACAATTTTCCTGTCGTCACCTGGGCTGTAGTGCAACAGTGCAATCTTGGCTTATTGCCACTCCCACCTCCTGGGTTCAAGACATTGTTCTGCCAATGCCTTCAATGTAGCTGGGGTTGCAGGTTTCCACACCACCACATCCAGCTAACTTTCCATTTTTTTCTACGTCTTACCTCAAATCTATGTGTATTTAATTCCTACAACACAGCCACAATAACAAGAAATACATAAGTAAATAAATAAACACAGAGTGAAGCACCTTTTTGCGTATTTTGTTGGCACTGCTGCCACCCTGGCCTTCCGGTCTCATCTTGATTTTAGTGTAGGTGCTGCCAAAGCTAGCCCATGCCATGCCAGCCTCAGATTTCTTATTTTGCTTTGTTTTTATGTTTTATATAGGGAGTGGGTTGCGTTGTGTCGTTGGAGGCCCGTCTCGACCCTGTGACCTCAAGGTCTGTCTGCCTCAGAATTCCAAAGTGCTGAAATTACAGGGGTGAACCGCCGAGCCCAGCCCAAGTTTTGTTATCCTTTCACAGACCGAGTTTTACCAATGTGTGGGGTGTGGGCTCTAACCAACAATCTTGCCTGTTTCACCGTAATTTGTATTCTAAGCGCCCGAATGAAAGGCTCCCGTGTGCCACTGCCCCAGACCGGACAAGTTTATAATTAAAAAATAAATCAGGAAAACTGGGCCGGGCTATGTGACTTTCACCAGCAATCCTAGCCTTTTAGGAGGCCTAGGTGAGTGGGTCAACTGAGGTCGTGGGTTCCAGATCAGCCTGTGCATCCCAGTGAAAACTCACCACACTTAAAAGAGAAGAAAAAGAAAAGAAAAGAAATCAGACAGATCAGTGTGCACCACTGAAACGAAACGAGGTGCCTGCGGGACTCCACCCGTTGTCCAGCCTTTCTTTATGACGTACACTTTCCCTCTTGTCACCCAGACTGGAGTGCAACAGTGCAATCTTGGCTTATTGCCACACCCGCCTCCTGGCTTCAAGCCATTTTCCTACCAATGCCTTCAATGTAGCTGGGGTTGCAGGTGTCCACGCTGCCATGTCCTACTAACTTTCTATTTTTTTTCTACCTCGTACCTCAAATCTATGTGTATTTGATTCCTAAAACACAGCCACAATAACAAGAAATACATAAGTAAATAAATAAACACGAATGCAGCACTTTTTGCGTGTGTTCTTGGCGCTGCAGCCACCCTGGCCTTCTGTGCCCGTCTCGATTTTAGTGTAGGTGCTGCAGAAACTAGGGCATGCCATGCCAGCCTCAGATTTCTTATTCTGCTCTGTATTTATGTTTCATATAAGGAGCGGTTTGCCTTGTGTCATTGGAGGCCCGTCTCGAAACTGTGACCTCACGATCCGTCCGCCTAAGAATTCCAAATTGCTTGGATTACAGGGGTGAGTCGCCGAGCCCATCCCAAGTTTAGTTTTCGTTTCACAGATCAGGTTTCACCATTATATTTGGGGCGGGCTCAAACCCTCAACCTAGCCTGGTCCACCCTAATTGGTATTCAAAGCTCCCGGAAGAAAAGCTCATGTGAGCCACCTCGCCCGGCCGACTGACTTTATTATTAAAAAAGAAGTCAGGGAGAGTGGGCAGAACCATGTGACTCACACCAGCAATCCTAGCACTTTGGGAGGCATACGTGGGCGGGTCAACTGAGATCGCGGGTTCCAGATCAGCCTGCGCATCCCGGTGAAAACTTGCCACACTTAAAATAGGAGAAGAAGAAAAAGAAAAGAAAAGAAATCAGACAGATCAGTGTGCACCACTGAAACAAAACGAGGTGCCTGCAGGACTCCACCCTTCGCCCAGCCTTTTTTTATGACGTACACTTTCCCGCTTGTCACCCGGGCTGGAGTGCAACAGTGCAAACTTGGCTTATTGCCACACCCGCCTCCTGGCTTCAAGCCATTGAACTACTAATGCCTTCAATGTAGCTGGGATTGCAGGTGTCCACACCACCGCGTTCATCTATCTTTCTATTATTTTTCTACCTCGTACCTCAAATCTATGTGTATTTGATTCCTAAAACACAGCCACAATAACAAGAAATACATAAGTAAATAAATAAAAACATAACTCAGCACCATTTTGCGTGTCTTGTTGGCGCTGCGGCCACCCCAGACTTTCTTTCACGTCCCGATTTTAGTGGAGGTGTTGCTGAAGGTAGCACATGCCATGCCAGCATCAGATTTCTTATTTTGCTCTATTTTCATGTTTCATATAGGGAGCGGGTTGCGTTGTGTCTTTGGAGGCCCGTCTCCAAATTGTGACTTCACAATCCGTCCATCTTGGAATTCCAAAGTGCTGTGATTACAGGGGTGAGTCGCCAGCCCAAACCAAGTATTGTTTTTCTTTGACAGACCGGGTTTCACCAATTTGTTTGGGGAGGGCTCTAACCCACAACCTCGCCTGTACCATTCTAATTGGTATTCAAAGAACCTGAATGAAAGGCTCCCGTGAAACACTGTGCCCGGCCAGTATATTTTATTATTAAAAAAGAAATCAGGGAGATGGGGCTGGGCTCTGTGACTCACACCAGCAATCCTAGCCCTTTGGGAGGCCAAGGTGAGCGCGTCAACTGAGGTCGCGGGTTCCAGATCAGCCTACGCATCCCGGTGAAAACTCGCCACACTTAAAATAGGAGCAGAAGAAAAAGAAAAGAAAAAAAATTAGATCAGTGGGCACCACTGAAACGAAACCAGGTGCCTGCAGCACTCCGCCCCTCACCCAGCCTTTCTTTAGGACGTATAGTTTCCCTCTTGTTACCCGGGATGGAGTGCAACAGTGCAATCTTGGCTTACTGCCACACCCGCCTCCTGGGTTCAAGTGATAGTCCTGCCAATGCCTTCAATGTAGCTGTGGTTGCAGGTGTTCAGGCCGCCACATCCAGCTAATTTTCCGTACTTTTTCTACTTTGTACCTCAAGTCTATGTGTTTTTGATTCCTAAAACACAGCCAAAAGAACAAGAAATACATAAGTAAATATATAAAAATGGAACGCAGCACCTTTTTGCGTGTCTTCTTGGCGCTGAGGTCACCCCAGCCTCCCATGCCCGTCCTAATTTTAGTGGAGGTGGTGCCGAAAGTATCACATGCCATGCCAGCATCAGATTTCTTATTTTGCTCTGTTTTTATGTTTCATATATGGAGCGTGTTGCCTTGTATCGTTGGAGGCCCGTCTCAAATCTGTGAATTCACAATCCTTTCTCCTCAGGTTTACAAAGTGCTGGGGCTACAGGGGTGAGCCACCGAGCCCAAACCAAATTTGGTTTTCATTTCACAGACTGGGTTTCACCATTTTGTTTGGGGTGGGATCTAACCAGTAACCTTGAATGATGCACCCTAATTGGTATACAAAGCGCCTGGATGAAAGGCTCCCATAAGCCACCGCGCCAAACCGGCAGAATTTATTATTAAAAAAGAAATCAGGGAGACTGGGACGGGCTCTGTGACTCACACCAGCAATCCTAGCCCTTTGGGAGGCCTAGGTGAGTGGGTCAACTGAGGTTGTGGGTTCCAGATCAGCCTGCGCATCCCGGTGAAAACTTGCCACACTTAAAATAGGAGAAGAAGAAAAAGAAAAGAAAAGAAATCAGACAGATCAGCGTGCACCACTGAAACAATACAAGGTATCTGCGAGACTCCACCCCTCGCCCAGCCTTTCTTTATGACGTACAGTTTCCCTTTTGTCACCCAGGCTGGAGAGCAACAGTTGGATCTTGGCTTATTGCCACACCCACCTCCTGGGTTCAAGGCATTGTCCTCCCAAAGCCTTCATTGTAGCTGTTGTTGCAAGTGTCCACACTGCCACGTACAGCTAATGTTCTATTTTTTTCTACCTTGTAACTCAAATCTATGTGTATTTGATTCCTAAAACACAGTCACAATAACAAGAAATACATAAGTAAATAAATAAAAACGGAACGCAACACCTCGTTGCATGTCTGTTTGACCCTCTGACCTCACTGGTCTTCCGTGCCCATCCCGATTTTAGTGTAGGTGCTGCCAAAGCTGGCAAATGCCATGCCAGCTTTAGATTTCTTATTTTGCTTTGTTTTTATGTTTCATATAGGGAGCGGGTTGCGTTGTGTCTTGGAGGACCGTCTCGAAACTGTGATCTCACGATTTGTCCACCTTGGAATTCCAAAGTGCTGGGATTACAGAGATGAGTCGCCGAGCCCAAACCATGTTTTATTTTCGTTTCACAGACCAGGTTTCACCATTTTGTTTGGTGCGGGCTCAAACCCTCAACCTTGCCTGGTCCACTCTAATTGGTATTCAGAGCGACTGAATGAAAGGTTCTCATGAGCCACCACGCCAGACCAGCCAAATTTATTATTACAAAAGAAATCAGGGAGACTGTGCCAGCCTCTGTGACTCACACCAGCAATCCTAGCCCTTTGGGAGGTGTAGGTTAGCGGGTCAACTGAGGTCTCGGGTTCCTGGTCAGCCTGTGCATCCCAGTGAAAACTTGCCACACTTAAAATAGGAGAAGAAGAAAAAGAAAAGAAAAGAAAAGAAATCAGACAGATCAGTGTGCACCACTGAAACGAAACGAGGTGCCTGCAGGAATCCACCCCTCGCCCAGCGTTTCTTTATGACGTACAGTTTTCCTTTTGTCACCCGGGCTGAAGTGCAACAGTGGGATCTTGGCTTATTACCACTCCAGCCTCCTGGGTTAAAGCCATTGTCCTGCCAATGCCTCCAATGTAGCTGGGGTTGCAGGTGTCCATACCACGTCCAGCTAACTTTCTATTTTTTTCTATATCGTACTCAAATCAATGTGTATTTGATTCCTACAACACAGCCACAACAAGAAGATATAAATAAGTAAATAAATAAAAACGGAACGCTGCAGCTTTTTGCGTTTGTTTTTGGTGCTGCGGCCACCCCGGCCTTCTGTGCCTGTCTCGATTTTAGTGTATGTGCTGCCGAAATTAGCGCATGCCATGCCAGCCTCAGATTTCTTATTTTGCTCTGATTTTATGTTTCATATAATTAGCGGGGTTGCATTGTGTCCTTGGAGACCCGTCTAGAAACTGAAATTACAATCTCTCCGCCCCGGTATTCCAAAGTGCTGAGATTACAGGGGTGAGCGCCGAGCCCAACCCATGTTTTGTTTGTGTTTCACAGACCGGGTTTCACCATTTTGTTTGGGATGAGCTCAAACCCTCAACTTCGTCTGGTCCACCCTAATTGGTATTCAGAGCGCCTGGATGAAAGGCTCTCATGAGCCACCGCGCCCGGCCGTCCGAATTCATTATTAAAAAGGAAATCAGGGAGACTGGGCCGGGCTATGTGACTCACACCAGCAATCCTAGCCCTTTGAGAGGCCTAGGTGAGTGGGTCAACTAAGGTCGCGGGTTCCAGATCAGCCCGCGCATCCCGGTGAAAACTCGCCACACTTAAAATAGGAGAAGAAGAAAAAGAAAATAAAATAAATCAGACAGATCAGTGTGCACCACTGAAAGGAAACGAGGTGCCTGGGGGAATCCACCCCTCGCCCAGCCTTTCTTTATGACGTACAGTTTCCCTCTTGTCACCCGGGCTGGAGTGTAACAGTGCGATCTTGCCTTATTGCCACACCCACCTCCTGGGTTCAAGCGATTGTCCCTCCAAAGCCTTCAATGTAGTTGGGGATGCAGATGTCCACGCCGCCACGTCCAGCTAACTTTCTATTTTTTTCTACCTCCTACCTGAAATCTGTGTGTATTTGATTCCCAAAACACAGCCAAAATAACAAGATGTAGATTAGTAGATAAATAAAAATGAACGCAGCACTTTTTACTTGTCTTGTTGGCGCTGCAAACACCCCGGCCTTGCCTGCCCGTCCCAATTTTAGTGGAGGTGGTGCCGAAAGTAGCGCATGCCATGCCAGCATCAGATTCCTTATTTTGCTCTGTTTTTATGTTTCATATAGGGAGCTGGTTGTGTTGTGTCTTGGAGGCCCTTCTCGAAACTGATCTCACGATTTGTCCACTCAGAATTCCAATGTGCTGGGATTACAGAGGTGAGTCGCCAAGCCCAACCAATGTTTTGTTTTCGTTTCACAATGTGAAACCGGTGAGACCGGGTTTCACCATTTTGTTTGGGACGAGTTCAAACCCTCAACCTCACCTGGTCCACCCTAATTAGTATTCAGAGCACCTGAATGAAAGGCTCTCGTGAGGCACCACGCCAGGCAGGCTGAATTTATTATTACAAAAAAATAAAGGAGACTGGGCCGGCCTCTGTGACTCACACCAGCAATCCTAGCCCTTCAAGAGTCCTAGGTTAGTGGGTCAACTGAGGTCGCAGGTTCCTGGTCAGCCTGCACATCCAGGTGAAAACTTGCCACACTTAAAATAGGAGAAGAAGAAAAAGAAAAGAAAAAAATCAGACAGATCAGTGTGCACCACTGAAACAAAACGTGGTGCCTGAGGGTCTCCATCCCTCGCCCAGGCTCTCTTTATGTTGTACAGTTTCCCTCTTGTAACCCGGGCTGGAGTGCAACAGTGGGATCTTGGCTTATTGCCACACTAGCCTCCTGGGTTCAAGCCATTGTCCTTCCAATGCCTCCAATGTAGCTGGGGTTGCAGGTGTCCACACAGCCATGTCCAGCTAACTTTCTATTTTTTTCTACCTCGTACCCAAGTCAATGTGTATTTGATTCCTAAAACACAGCAACAATAACAAAAAGTACATAAGTAAATAAATAAAAACGGAACGCAGAAATTTTTGTGTGTCTTGTTGGTGCTACGGCCACCCCGGCCTTGCGTGCCCATCCTGATTTTAGTGGAGGTGGTGTCAAAGGTAGAGCATGCCATGCCAGCATCAGATTTCTTATTTTGCTTTCTTTTTATGTTTCATATACAAAATGTGTTGCGTTGTGCCATTGGAGGACCGTCTCGAAACTGTGACATCAAGATCTGTCCTCGTCGAAATTTTAAAGTGATGGAATTAAAGGGGTGAGCGGCCAAACACAACCCATGTTTTGTTTTTGTTTCACAGACCGGGTTTCAACATTTTGTTTGGGGCGGGATCTAACCAGCAACATCGATTGATCCACCCTAATTGGTATTCAGAGCGCCTGGATGAAAAGCTCTTGTGAGCCACTGCACTAGGCCAGCCGAATTTATTTTTAAAAAATAAATCAGGGAGACTGTGCCAGGCTCTGTTTCACACAGCAGCAATCCTAGCATTTTGGGAGGCCGAGATGAGTGGGTCACCTGAGGTCGCGGGTTCCAGATCAGCCTGTGCATTCCTGTTGAAACTCTCCACACTTAAAAGAGGAGAAGAAGAAAAAGAGAAGAAAAGAAATCAGACAGATCAGTGTGCACCACTGAAACAAAAGGAGGTGCCTGCAGGACTCCACCCCTTGCCCAGCCTTACTTTATTACATACTATTTCTCTCTTGTCACATGGACTGGAGTGCAACAGTGTGATCTTGGCCTATTGCCACACCCGCCTCCTGGGTTCAAGGGATTATCCTGCCAATGCCTTCAATGTTGCTGTGTTTAAAGGTGTGCACACCACCAAGTCCAGCCAACTTTCTATTTTTTTTGTACCTCGTACCTGATATCTATGTGTATTTGATTCCTAAACCACAACCACAATAACAAGAAATACATAAGTAAATAAATGAAAATGGAACGCTGCAATTTTTGCATGTCATTTTCGCGCTGTGGGCACCCTGGCCTTCCATACGGCGTACTGATTGTAGTGTAGGTGCTGCTGAAGCGAGCGCATGCCATGCCTTTTGTAGATTTTTTTTTTGCTCTATTTTTATGTTTTATATAGGGAGCGTTTTGAGTAGTATCCTTCAAGGTCCATCTCGAACCTGTGATTTCACGATCCTTCGTCATCCATATTGCAAAGTGCTGGGGTTACAGGGGTGACCCACCAAGCTCAACCCAAGTTTTGTTTTCGTTTTACAGACAGGGTTTCACCATTTTGGTTGGGGCGGGATCTAAATTGCAACCTGGAGGGATCCGCCCTAATTGGTATTCATAAAGCCTCGATAAAAGTCTACTGTGAGCCACCACGCCTGGCTGGCCGCCTTTATTATTAAAAAATAAATCAGGGAGACTGGGCCAGGCTCTTTGACTCACACCATCAATCCTAGCCATTTTGGAAGCCTAGGTGAGTGGGTCACATGAGGTTGCAGGTTCCAGATCAGCCTGCCTATCCCAGTGAAAACTCGCCTAACTTAAAAGAGAGAAGAAAATAAAAGAAAATGAGACAGATCAGTGTGTACTGCTGAAACAAAACGAGATGTCTGCGACACTACACGCCTCACCCACCATTTTGTTATGACCTATTGTTTCCCTCTTGTCACCCGGGCTGAAGTGCAACAGTGCGATCTTGGCTTATTGCCACACCCTTCTCCTGGGTTCAAGCTATTGTCCTGCGAATGTCTTCAATGTTGCTGGGTTTGCAGGTGTGGACACCACCACGTCCAGCCAACTTTCTACTTTTTTTTTGTACCTCGTACCTCAACTCTATGTGTATTTGATTTCTAAAACACAGGCACAATTTCGAAAAATACATAAATAAATGAAAACGAAATGCTGCACTTTTTCGTGTCGTTTTGGCACTGCGGGCACCCCAGCCTTCTGTACCGCGTTCTGATTTTAGTGTAGTTGCTGCCAAAGCGAGTTCAATGCCTGCCTCAGATTTTTCTTTTTGCTCTGTTTTTATGTTTTATATAGGGAGCTTGTTGAGTCATATCCTTCAAGGCCCTTCTCGAACCCGTGATTTCACGATCCATCCTCTACGGCATTACAAAGTGCTGGGGTTACAGGGTTGAGCCGCCGAGCTCAACCCAAGTTTTGTTTTAGTTTTACAGACAGGGTTTCACCATTTTGGTTGGGGTGGGATCTAAATTGCAACCTGGAGGAATCCACCCTAATTTGTATTCATAGCTCCTGGATGAAAGGCTCCCGTGAGCCACACCGCCCGGCTGGCTGACTTTATTATTAAAAAAGAAATCAGCGTTACTGGGCTGGGCTATGTGACGGACACCAGCAATGCTAGCCCTTTGGGAATCCTAGGTGAGCCTGTCAACTAAAGTCTCGGGCTCAAAATCAGCCTGCCCATCCCGGTGAAAACTCACCACACTTAAAATAGAAGAAGAAAAAGAAAAGAAAATAAATCAGACAGATCAGTGTGCACCACTGAATGGAAATGAGGTGCTGCGGGACTCCACCCAGCCTTTCTTTATGACTTACAGTTTCCCTCTTGTCACCCGGACTGAAGTGCAACAGTGCGATTTTGCCTTATTGCCACACCTGCCTCCTGGGTTCAAGCGATTGTCCTGCCTATGCCTTCAATGTAGCTGGTGTTGCAGGTGTCCACACCACAACGTGCAGCTAACTTTCTACATTTTTGTAACTCGTACCTCACGTCTTTGTGTATTTGATTCGTAAAACACAGCCACAATTTCAAAAAATACAAATAAAAATGAAAACCGAACACTGCACTTCTTGCGTGTCATTTTCACGCTGAGGACATCCTGGGATTCCGTGCGGCATTCTGATTATAGTGTAAGTGATTCCAAGTCGAGCGCATTGTATGCCTGCCACAGATTTCTTATTTTGCTCTGTTTTTATGTTTTATATAGGGAGCGTGTTGCGTCGTGCCGTTTGACGCCCTTGTCGAACGTGTGACTTCACGATCCATCCTCCTTGGCATTCCAAAATGCTGAGGTTACAGGGAAGAGCCACGGATCCCAACCCAAGTTTTGTTTTCATTTCAGAGACCGGGTTTCAACATTTTGTTGGGGCCGGGCTCAAACCCACAACCCCGCCTGTTTCACCCAAATTGAAATTCAGATTGCCGGGATGAAAGGCTCCCATGAGCCACTGCGCCCAGCCTTCCGACTTTATTATTAAAACAAAAATCAGGGAGACTGGGGCGGGCTCTGTGACACACACAAGCAATCCTAGCTCTTTGGGAGGCCTAAGTGAGTGGGTCAACTGAGGTCGCGGGTTCCAGATAAGCCTGCGCATCGCGAAGAAAACTCGCCACAATTAAAGTAGGAGAAGAAGAAAAGAAAAAGAAAAGAAATCAGAGAGATTAGTGTGCAACACTGAAACGATATGGGGTGCCTGTGGACTCCACCCCTAGCCCAGCCTTTCCTTATGATGCAGTGTTTTCCTCTTGTCACCCTAGCTGAAGAGCAATGGTGCAATCTTGGCTTATTGCCACACCGGCCTTCTGGGTTCAAGCGATTGTCCTGCCTATGTCCTCAATGTAGCTGGGGTTGAAGGTGTCCACACCACCACTTTCAGCTAACTATCTATATTTTTGTAAACTCGTACCACAAGTCTATGTGTATTTGATTTCTAAAACTCAGCCACAAATTCGAAAAATACATATATAAATGAAAACGGAAGACTGCACTTCTTGCGTGACATTTTCACACTGCGGCCACCCCGGGATTTCGTACGGCATCCTGATTAAGGTGTACGTGATTCCAACATGAGCGCATTCCATGCCTGCCTCAGATTTCTTATTTTGCTCTGTTCTTATGTTTTATATGTGGAGCACGTTGCCCCTTGTTGTTGGAGGCCTTTGTTGAACCTGTGACTTCATGATTCTTCCTTCTCGGTTTTTCAAAGTGCTGGGGTTACAGGGGGAAGCCGCCCAGCTCAACCCAAGTTTTGTTTTCGTTTCAGAGACCAAGTTTCACCATTTTTTTTGGGCAGGCTCAAACCCACAACCTCGCCTGTTCCACCCTAATTAGTATTCAGATTGCCTGGATGACAGGCTCCCTTGAGCCACCTCCCTGGCCGGCCGATTTTGTTGTTAAAAAACAAATCAGGGATACTGGGCCGGGCTCTGTGACTCACACCAGAAGTCCTAGCCCTTTGGGAGGCCTAGGTGAGTGGATCAACTGAGGTCGTGGGTTCCAGATCAGCCTGCACATCCTGGTGAAATTTCACCACACTTAAAATAGAAGAAAAAGAAAAAGAAAAGAAAAGAAAGCAGACAGATTAGTGTGCACCACTGAAACGGAATGGGGTGCCTGCTGGACTCCATTCTTAGCCCAGCCTTTCCTTATGACGTACTGTTTCCCTCTTGTCACCTGGGCTGGAGTGCAACAGTGCAATCTTGGCTTATTGCAACACTGGCCTTCTGAGTTCAAGCGATTGTCTTGCCTATGCCTTCAATGTAGCTCGGGTTGCAGGTGTCCACAACACCACGTCCAGCTAACTTTTTATATTTTTGTAACTCGTACCTCAAATCTATGTGTATTTGATTTCTAAAACACAGCCACATATTCGAAAAATACATATATAAATGAAAACGGAACACTGCACTTCTTGCGTGTCATTTTCACGCTGCAGCCACCCCGGGATTCCGTACGGCATCCTGATTATAGTGTACGTGATTCTGAAGTGAGTGCATTGCTTGCCTGCTTCAGATTTCTTATTTTGCTCTGTTCTTATGTTTTATATAGGGACCATGTTGCGTCGTGTCATTGGAGGCCCTTGTCGAAACTGTGACTCCACGATTTGCCCTCCTTGGCATTCCAAAGTGCTGGTGTTACACGGGGGAGCCGCCGAGCCCAACCCAAGTTTTATTTTTGTTGTAGAGACCGGGTTTCACCATTTTGTTAGGGGCGGGCTCAAACCCACAACCTCACCTATTCCAACCTAATTGGTATTCAGATTGCCTGCCTGAAAGGCTACCGTGAGCCACCACGCCTGGCCAGCTGATTTTATTGTTAAAAAACAAATCAGGGAGGCTGGGCCGGGCTCTGTGTACCAAAACAGCAATCCTAGCACTTTGGGAGGCCTAGGTGAGCGGGTTTACTGAGGTCAGTGGTTCCAGATCAACCTGCGCATCCTGGTGAAATCTCGCCACACTTAAAATAAGAGAAATAGAAAATGAAAAGAAAAAAATCAGACAGATCAGTGTGCACCAGTGAAACAAAACGCGGTGCCTGCGGGACTTTATCCCTATCCCAGCTTTTCGTTATGATGTACTGTTTCCCTCTTGTCACCCAGGCTGCAGTGCAACGGTCTGAACTTTGCTTTTTGCCACACCGGCCTTCTGGGTTCATGCGATTGTCCTGCCTATGCCTTCAATATAGCTGTGGTTGCAGGTGTCCACACCACCACGTCCAGCTAACTTTCTATATTTTTGTTACTCCTTCCTCGTTTATGTGTATTTGATTTCTAAAACACAGCCCCAATTTCGAAAAATACATACATAAATTAAAATGGAACACTGCACTTCTTGTGAGTCATTTCAACGCTGCGGCCAACCAGGATTCTGTATAGCATTCTGATTATAGTGTCCGTAATTCCGAATCGAGCGCATTCCATGCCTGCCCCAGATTTTTTATTTAGCTCTATTTTTATGTTTTATATATTGAGCGTGTTGCATCGTGCTGTTGGAGGCCCGTGTCGAACCTGTGACTTCACGGTCCATCCTCCTCGGCATTCCAAAGTGCTGGGGTTACAGGGAAGAGCCGCCGAGCCCAACCCAAGTTTTGTATTCATTTCAGAGACCGGGTTTCAACATTTTGTTTGGGGCTGGCTCAAACCCGGAACCCCACCTGTTCCACCCTAATTGGTATTCAAATTGCCTGGATGAAAGGCTCCCATGAGCCACCATGCTTGACCGGCTGACTTTTTTATTAAAAAACAAATCAAGGAGACTGGGCCGGGCCCTGTGACTCACAACAGCAATCCTAGCACTTTTTTTGTGGCCTAGGTGAGAGGGTCCACTGAGGTCGCGGGTTCCAGATCAGCCTGGGCTTCCTGGTGAAAACTTGCCTCACTTAAAATGGGAGAAAAAGAAAAAGAAAAGAAAAGAAATCAGACATATCAGTGTGCACCAGTGAAATGAAACAGGTTGCCTGCGGGACTCCACCTTTAGCCCAGCCGTTCCTTATGACCTACTGTTTTCCTCTTGTCTCCCGGGCTGGAGTCCAATGGTGCAATCTTGGCTTATTGCCGAACCGGCCTTCTGAGTTCATGAGATTGTCCTGCCTATGCCTTCAATGTAGCTGGGGTTGCAGGTGTTCACACCACCACGTCCAGCTAACTTTCTATATTTTTTTACCTTGTACCTTAGGTCTATGTGTATTTGATTTATAAAACAGAGCCCCAATTTCAAAAAATACATATATAAATTAAAACGGAACACTGCACTTCTTGCGTGTCATTTTCACGGTGCAGCCAACCCCGGATTCCATATGGCATCATGATTATACTGTACGTGATTCGGAAGTGCACACATTCCATCCCTGCCTCAGATTTCTTATTTTGCTGTGTTTTCATGTTTTATATATGTAACGTGTTTCATCGTGCTGTTGGAGGCTTGTGTCGAACCTGTGACTTCACAATCCATACTCCAGGGCATTCCAAAGTGGTGGGGTTACATGGAAGAACCGCCGTGCCCAACCCAAGTTTTGCTTTTGTTTCATAGACTGGGTTTCACCATTTTGTTTGTGGCGGGCTCATATCTGCAACCCCACCTGTTCCACCCTAATTGGTATTTAGATTGCCTTGATGAAAGGCTCCTGTGAGCCACCATGCCTGGCCGGCTGAATTTATCATTAAAAAAGAAATCAAAGAGACTGGGTCTGGTAATGTGACTCACAACCGCAATCCTGACACTTTGGGCGGCCTTGGTGAGTGGTTCCACTGAGGTCGCAGGCTGCAGATGGCCTGGTCCAACCTAATTGGTATTCAATGCACCCTGATGAAAGTCTCCTGTAAGCCACTGCACCCAGCCAGCCGACTTTATTACTAAAAAAATATCAGGGAGACTGGGCTGGGCACTGTGACTCACACCAGAATTCCTAGAACTTTGAAAGGCAGCCTTGTGATCTTGGCTTATTGCCACATCGGCCTTCTGGGTTCAAGCTATTGTCCTGCCTAGGCCTTCAATGTAGCTGGGGTTGCAGGTGTCCACACCACAACGTCCAGCTAACTTTCTATATTTTTGTAACTCGTACCTCAAGTCTATGTGTATTTGATTTCTAAAACACAGTGCCAATTTCAAAATATATATATATATATATATAAATTAAAAAAGAACACTGCACTTCTTGCATGTCATTTTCATGCTGCGGCCAACCTGTATGGCATTCTGATTATAGTGTACGTGATTCCAATGTGATTGCATTTCATGCCTGCTTCAGATGTCTTATTTTGCTCTGCTTTTATGTTTTATATACAGATCGTGTTGCGTCGTGCCGTTGGTGGCCTGTGGTGAACCTGTGATTTCACGATCTGTCCTCCTCGGCATTCCAAAGTGCTGGGGTTACAGGGGGGAGCCGCTGAGCCCAACCCAAGTTTTGTTTTTGTTTCAGAGACCGGATTTTACCATTTTGTCTGGGGTGGGCTCAAACCCGCAAACCCACCTATTCCACCCTAATTGGTATTTAGATTGCCTGGATGAAAGGCTCCTGTGAGCCACCTCACCTGGCTGGCAGATATTATTAATAAAAACAAATCAGGGAGACTGGGACGGGCCCTGTGACTCACAACAGCAATCCTAGCACTTTGGGAGGCCTAGGTGAGTGGGTGCACTTAGGTCCAGGTTCCAGATTGCCTGGTCCACCCTAATTGATATTCAATGCACCTGGATGAAAGTCTCCTGTGAGCTACCGCACCCAGCTGGCTGACTTTATTATTAAAAAAGAAATCGGGTGACTGGGTCAGGCCATGTGACTCACACCAGCAATCCTAGGCCGTATCTTGGCTTATTGCCACACTGGCCTTCTGGGTTCAAGCGATTTTTCTGCCTATGCCTTCAATTTAGCTGCAGTTGCATTTGTCCACACCACCACCTCCAGCTAACTTTCTATATTTTTGTAACTCGTACCTCAAGACTATGTGTATTTGATTTCTAAAACACAGCCACAATTTCGAAAAATACATATGTAAATGAAAACGGGACAGAAAACTTCTTGCATGTCATTTTCACGCTGAGGCCAAACTGGGATTCTGTACAGCTTCCTAATTATATTGTACGTGATTCCAAAGAAAGTGCATTCCATGCCTGCCTCAGATTTCTTATTTTACTCTGGTTTTATGTTTTATATAAGGACCGTGTTGTCTCGTGTCTTTGAGGCCCATGTCGAACGTGTGACTTCACGATCCGTTCTCATCGGCATTCGAAAGTGCTGGGGTTACAGGGGGGAGGCGCCGAGCCCAATCCACATTTTTTTTTTATTTCAGAGACCAGGTTTTACCATTTCTTTTGGGCGGTCTTATACTGACAACATCGCCTGTTCCACCCTAATTGGTATTCAGATTGCCTGGATTAAAGGCTCCAGTGATCCACCTGGTTTGGCCGGCCTACTTTATTTTTAAAAAACAAATTAGTGAGACTAGGTTGAGCTCTGTGACTCACAACAGCAATTCTAGCACTTTGGGAGGCCTAGGTGAGTGGGTCCACTGAGGTCGCAGTTTCCAGATCAGCCTGCACATCCCGGTGAAAACTCACCACACTTAAAATAGGAGAAAAAGAAAAAGAAAAGAAATAAAATCAGACAGATCAGTGTGCACCACTGAAAGGAAACGAGGAGCCTACAGGATTTTACCCCTCGCCCAGCCTTTCTTTATGACATACAATTTTTCTCTTGTCACCCGAGCTGAAGTGCCACAGTGCGATCTTGACTTATTGCCACACCCACCTGCTGGGTTCAAGCGATTGTCCTGCCAATACCTTCAATATAGCTGGTGTTGCAGGTTTCCATGCTGCCACGTCCAGCTAACTTTCTATATTTTTTCTAACTTGTACCTCAAATCTATGTGTATTTCATTCCTAAAGCACAGCCACAATGACAAGAAATACGTAAGTAAATAAATAAGAACAGAATGCAGCTCCTTTGTGCGTGTCTTGTTGGCTCTGCTCCCATCCCGGCCTTGCGGGCCCATCCCGATTTTAGTGGTGGTGGTGCCAAGGATAGCACATGCCATGCCAGCATCAGATTTCTTATTTTGCTCTGTTTTATGTTTCATATAGGGAGCAGGTTGCATTGTGTCATTGGAGGTCCGTCTCGAAACAGTGACTTCACCATCCATCTGCCTCGGAATTCCAAAGTGTTGTAATTACAGGGGTGGGCCGCTGAGCCCAACCCAAGTTTTGTTTTTGTTTCACAGACCGGGTTTTACCATTTTGTTTTGGACGGGATATAACCAGCAACATCTATTGATCCACCCTAATTGGTATTCAGAGCCCCTTGACGAAAGGCTCCTGTGAGCCTCTGCCATAGGCCGGCTGAATTTATTATTAAAAAAGAAATCGGGGAGACTGGGCCGGCTCTGTGACTCACACCACCAATCCTAGCCCTTTGGGAGGCCGAGGTGAGCGGGCTGATCTGAGGTCGCGGGTTCCAGATCAGCCTGCACATCCTGGTGAAAACTCCCCACACTTAAAATAAAAGAAGAAGAAAAAGAAAAGAAAAGAAATTAAACAGACCAGTGTGCACCACTGAGAAGAAACGAGGTGCCTACGGGACTCGACTACTCAGCCAGCCTTTCTTTATGAGGTACAGTTTTCCTCTTGTCACCCCAGCTGGAGTGCAACAGTGCAATCTTGGCTTATTTCCACACCCGCCTCCTGGGTTCAACCGATTTTCCTGCCAATGCCTTCAATGTAGCTGTGGTTGCAGGTGTCCACGCTGCCACATCCAGCTAACTTTCTATTTTGTTCTACCTCATACTTCAAATCTGTGTGTATTTGATTCCTATAACCCAGCCACTATAGCAAGAAATACCAAAGTATATAAATAAAAACGAAATGCAGCAGGTTTTTGTGTGTCTTATTTGCACTGCGGCCACCCCGGCCTTACGTGCCCTTCCCGATTTTAGTGGAGGTGGTGCCAAAGGTATCGCATGTCATGCCAGCATCAGATTTCTTATTTTGCTCTCGTTTTATGTTTCACAGAGGGAGCGGGTTTTGTTTTCTTTTCACAGACCGGGTTTCACCATTTTGTTTGGGGCAGGATCTAACCAGCAACATCGAGTGATCCACCCAAATTGGTATTCAGAGCGCCAGGATGAAAAAATTCCATGAGCCACCGCGCCAGGCCGGCCGAATTTATTATTAAAAAAGAAATCAGGGAGACTGGGCCTGGCTCTGTGACTCACAACACCAATCCTAGCCCTTTGGGAGGCCTAGGTGAGCAGGTCAACTGAGGTCGCGGGTTCAAAATTAGCCTGCACATCCCAGTGAAAACTCACCACACTTAAAACAGGGGAATAACAAAAACAAAAGAAAAGAAATCAGAGAGATCAGTGTACACCACTGATAGTAAACGAGGACCCTGCGGGATTCCACCACTCGGCCAGCCTTCCTTGATGAGGTACAGTTTCCCTCTTGTCACCCGGGATGAAGTGCAACAGTGCTATCTTGGCTTATTGCCACACCCGCCTCCTGGGTTCAAGCGATTTTCCTGCCAATGCCTTCAATATAGCTGGGGTTGCAGGTGTCCACGCCACCACATCCAGCTAACTTTCTATTTTTTTCTACCTCGTACTTCAAAACTATGTGTATTTGCTTCCTAAAACACAGCCAATAAAACAAGAAATACATAAGTATTTAAATAAAAACAGAATGAAGAAGGTTTTTGCGTGTCTTGTTTGCACTGCAGCAAACCCAGCCTTAGGTGCCCGTCCCGATTTTAGTGGAGGTGGTGCGGAAGGTATCGCATGTCATGCCAGCATCAGATTTCTTATTCTGCTCTCTTTTTATGTTTCATACTGGGAGCGGGTTGCGTTGTGTCTTTGGAGGCCCGTCTCAAAACTGTGAACTCATGATCCGTCCGCCCTGGAATTCCAAAGTGCTGGAATTTTCGGGGTGAGCCACCGAGCCCAACCCAAGTTTTGTTTTTGTTTCACAGACCGGGTTTCACCATTTTGATTGGGGCGGGATCTAACCAGCAACATCGAGTGATCCACCCTAATTGGTATTCAGAGCGCCTGGATGAAAGGCTCCCGTGAGACACCGTGCCAGGCTGGCTGAGTTTATTATTAAAAAAGAAATCAGAGAGGCTGGGCAGGGCTCTGTGACTCACATCAGCAATCGTAGCTGGTTGGGAGGCCTAGGTGAGGAGGACAACTGAGGTCGCGGGTTCCAGATTAGCCTGTGCATCCCGGTGAAAACTTGCCACACTTAAAATAAAAAAAGAAGAAAAAGAAAAGAAAAGAGATTAGAAAGATTAGTGTGCCCCACTGATAGTAAACGAGGTGCCTGCAGGACTACACCACTCGCCCAGCCCTTCTTTATGACGTACAGATTCCCTCTTGTCACCTGGGATGGAGTGCCACAGTGTGATCTTGGCTTATTGCCACACCGGCCTCCTGGTTTCAAGTGATTGTCCTGCCAATGCCTTCAATGAGGCTGGGTTTGCAGGTGTCCACGCCGCCACGTCCAGCTAACCTTCGATTTTTTCCTACCGTGTACTTCAAAACTATGTGTATTTGATTCCTAAAACACAGATCTAAAACGAGAAATACATAAGTATATAATTAAAAACGGAATGCAGGAGGTTTTTGCACGACTTCTTTGGGCTGCATTCACCCCGGCCTTAGGTGCTTATCCCGATTTTAGTGGAGTTGTTGCCGAAGGTAGCCCATGCTATGCCAGCATCAGATTTCTTATTTTGCTCTGTTTTTATGTTTCATATAGGGAGCGGGTTGCGTTGTGTCATTGGAGGCCCATCTCGAAACAGTGCCTTCTCGATCTGTCTGCCTTGGAATTCCAAAGGGCTGTAATCACAGGGGTGAGCCGCTGAGCCCAAACCAAGTTTTGTTTTCATTTAACCATTTTGTTTGGGGCGGGAGCTAACCAGCAACATCGAGTGATCCGCACTAATTGGTATTCAGAGCTCCAGGATGAAAGGCACCCGTGAGCCACCGCGCCAGGCCGGCCGAATTTATTATTAAAAAAGAAATCAGGGAGACTGGGCCGGGCTCTTTGACTCACACCAGCAATCCTAGCACTTTGGGAGGCCTAGGTGAGCGGGTCAACTGAGGTCGCGGGTTCCAGATCAGCCTGCGCATCCCAGTGAAAACTTGCCACACATAAAATAGGAGAAGAAGAAAAAGAAAATAAAAGAAATCAGACAGATCAGTGTGCACCACTGATCAGAAACGATGTGCCTGTGAGACTCCAACACTCAGCCAGCATTACTTTATGAGGTAAAGTTTCCCTCTTGTCATTCAGACTGAAGTGCAACAGTGCAATCTTGGCTTATTGCCTCATCTGCCTCCTGGGTTCAACCAATTTTCCTGCCAATGCCTTCAATGTAGCTGGGGTTGCAGGGGTCCATGCCACCACGTCCAGCTAACCTCCTATTTTTTCTACCTCGTACTTCAAATCTATGTGTATTTGATTCCTAAAAGACAGCCAGTATAACAAGAAATACGTAAGTATATAAATAAAAATGGAATGCAGGAGGTTTTTGCGTGTCTTCATTGTGCTGCAGCCACCCCGGCCTTATGTGCCCATCCCGATTTTAGTGAAGGTGGTGCCGAGGTATCGCATGTCATGACAGCATCACATTTCTTATTTTGGTCTCTTTTTAATGTTTCATAGTGGGAGCGGGTTGTGTTGTGTCCTTGGAGGCCCATCTCAAAACTGTGAACACACAATCTGTCCGACTCAGAATTTCAAAGTGCTGGAATTACAGGGTTGAGCCACCAAGTCAAACCCAAACTTTGTTTTTTTTCACAGACCGGGTTTCACCATTTTGTTTGGGGAGGGATCTTACCAGCAGCATCGAGTGATCCGCTCTAATTGGTACTCAGAGCACCTAGATGAAAGGCTCCCCTGAGCCACTGTGCCAGGCCGGCCATCCTGATACCAAAACGTGGCAGAGACTCTATAAGAAAAGAAAACTTCAGGCCAATATCCATGATGAACATAGATGCAAAAATCTTCAATAAAGTACTGGTAAGCAGATTGCAACAGCACATCAAAAAGCTTATCCATCATGATCAAGTAAGATTCATCCCGGGGATGCAAGGCTGGTTCAACATACGCAAGTCTATTAACATAATTCACCACATAAACAGAACCAAAAACAAAAACCACATGATCATCTCAATCGACGCAGAGAAAGCCTTTGACAAAATTCAACAGCCCTTTATGCTAAAAACCCTCAACAAACTCGGTATTGATGGAATGTATCTCAAAGTAATAAAAGCTATTTACGACAAACCAACAGCCAATATCATACTGAATGGGCAAA